>OY728164.1:357875470-358500470 GCA_963277665.1 Viscum album | reverse complement strand
CCACACATATCATATGAGGTAATTTTAGAACCATTAATTTTATATTTCATTGAAGTATGATTTCCTATTTTACAACACATGGTCTGCTTAAAATATATGTTATTTAAAAAGTCAAAAAACTCAATCTCGACCTTCTCAGAACTCTGTAAGATAATATCATAGCATATAAATCCATAAAAATATAAATTTATTCATAAATTGTATTTCAATATCATGTAAAACAATTCAATTATAAAATAATGGCCTAGAATGAAACTTGGTGCATACCTAGACAATCTATAAAAATTAGATTGACATGTGAAATAGAGTTTTCCTAAATTTTTATCAGTTCCAGAGATTTCGTTTCTTCCATAATTCAAATAATATAAATAAATATTTCTAAAGTAAAATATCAATTGATATTTTCAAATTCATGGCATCAATCTCATATTTCCCATTATTTTTCTTAATGAGATACGATCAAATGTAATATTCATCATTAAAATGAAAAATGAAAAGAATTAAATTTTTATTTTTAGAAAAACCCAAAGTCTCAAATATATTTTCTAGAGAATTAATTTATCATATAGATACCACTAGATATGAGGTTCAAAAATATTCCAGAGGGTTATATTTCATGAAATGATCCACTATATAAATATTCTTATATAGAGAGTTTGGTCACTATCTAGCATTGGAGACATCCATAATGTCCATTTTTAATTGGGTTGACATGGATAAAATAACTATATTTCAAGTCAAACAACTCTTGTTTTTTGATTCAGAAGTATATTATTCTTTTGATATGTATCAACTTCATTAACCCAATTTACACTATAGAAAAATATTATGAAATAGACACAGAGATTATGAATCATTAGATAAACAATCAATTTTTATTTTCATGATTATATAATTAATCTAATATAATCCCATAAATTTAGTTTCTTAATAACATCAAAACCTCTAATGTTATCAAAACCATACTTCGATTACAACTATAAAAATATTAATCTTTAATAATCAATAAATTTGAATTGAATATAAAGGAATTAATTTTCATACATTTCCATCATATTTCAAGTATATAGTAATAGATAATTAGGAAAAACTACTACATATAAAAACCTTACCAAACAAATTTCAGACATCCCATCAACATCCATCTTCTCTACAAAAATATGATTCCTAAATTAATGACCAGTTTTTTCAAATGAATATTGATTATTTTAAGAAGAGTAATCATAATACAAATATTTATTGTTCCATTGTTCCAACTAAGACATAAGAATTTTTTTTTCTGTAAATGTGTGATGAGCGCACAAAAAGAAACATGTTAGTCCATTTTAAAAATCATGAGATCCATAATAAACATTATACTCAAAATAATCATTATATAAATATGAAATAGACTTGAAATACATAATTTCCCATAAAATATCTCATAATAAATCCAGAATATTAAATTAATATGAAGAGAGTTACTTATGAAAACTTGACAGGTTATGAAAACATGTTCTTGAAAAACATACTTTTCATTGTTAAATGGGAAAAAACATTTCCATAAAACAGAATCTCAATATATTTCCTAATAAAATAATTATAAATAAATGAATAATATTTTGAAAGAATATATAATTCATGTATGTACCTTGGGGAATTATATTTATAAAACTATTATAATCATCCGTAGAATAGCTATTACAAAGTGAATAACCTATCGGTTAAACCCAACATATATTCCCAAAAGAAAAAAATCATTACTTAATACATTAGAGATCTATATTACTCTCACCAATCATCGTGATAAATTTAAAAGCATCATAAAATATATAAAACAAATTGTATAACTCATTTATATTATAATATCTAATTAATTATTATGTTTATCACATATGCAGAATAAATTTTTCACTTCTCATGTGAATAAGGAATAAATTTAATTTTCTTTTAAAATAATTGAAATGAATTAAAAAAATAACGAGATATAATATTCTTTTAAGTAACATGAAGTTTTGTAAAAGAATATTCTTTAAGAATGAATTTCATGATGGGTGTAAATTTCTATCATTCCATAAACATTAAAAAAGGATTCCTTTCACTCTTTTTTAAAAATCTTAAAAAAAAATTCAAAACATTAGAAAGAATTATTTTAAAACATTCATAATGAAATTAAAACATAGTTTCAAATTTAAAATAAAATATTATTTTAATATTTAAAACAATATATATAACATTATAATGATCATGAGAGTGGATAAAAAAATATAATAAAAAAATAAATACTTTAAAGACGACATTTTATGTAAAAATACAATACATTGAGCCCGACTCACCAAATACATAGTCTAAATCCTGTATAATAAACATATAAAAATTTTATGCTTGACTAAGAAATTTTTTTCATTATATTATTTTTTAAATACCCCTTTTTTAATTTAATAGCAAGTATTATATAGTTACTATATATGTTATTTCTTTGTAAGAAATGTTTAGGATGTTCTGTTCATAACCCCAAAACAAATTTATTAGGTTGACCAAGTCATATGGGTTATAATTAAATTATCTAATAAATAATTATCATGAATTAATTAATGTTTCCATTCCATAATTTAAATTTTATTACTAGTCATTGATTTTAGAAATGAAAAAACACATCATTTTGTGGAGGAGGTAGCCCTCGTGTATGCATGAGCAACATTATCATTTTTGAATGGTTGAAAGGGTAAGATGTTTTGTAATATATTATATATAAATAATAAAACATATGTCAAATATAATATATATTCATTAAATCAATAATAATTATATTCCTTGTGTGTTTGTGATGTAAAATGAATCATATCACATCTTGAAGGTGGAAGTACACAATTATGTATAAGAATAGTTTTCATTTCCAATATGATGAAAAAAGAGATTATAAAGTTATATTACATACACATATTAACATTTAATCATTTTTATAATATTAATGTTATTATATTATCATCATTAATGAAAATTTTAAAAATATTTAAAAATAAATACGCATGAAAACACTATTTCAAGTGTTATACCTCCTTTATCATACACTATAAGACTTATAGGTCAATTTTTTTTATTAGAAAAATACATATCAAAAACGGGGAAACTATTTGTGAATGTATTTAGGTAAGGAATTACCAATCCAAAAGGGTCAAGTGGTGTAAATAATAGAGGAGAGGGGGATCCCATTTATAAACGAGGGGATTGGATGTTATATTATTAATATTTTTTATATTAATATAACGATCTATTCATGGGAATATGTCACTAATCAAATCATGTATGAATAAAATGAAATTAGCGTAAAAACTAATCTAACAAAATTTAAGATGAGATATTGTGGATTTATCACTTAGTTTTTACCTTAATTAACCCATTTTATCATTTACCATGGTGAATTATTTTTACCATGGTTATTATTCATTATCACAAAAATAATATTTAACCCATTACTAAATTTTAAAATAGTAATTAATAATATTAAATATATTTTTCAACATTCATTTTTTAGAAGTGGATGAAATTAAATTTAATATATGATCGAAAAACATAATGAAATATAGTTTTTATAAAAAATGAATTTTTAAGCCAAAACACACACTTTTACTAAAGTAAAATATAACAATGGTTAATATATAAATAATTGGATTATGTTAAATAAATTATATATTTTTTACTTTAAAAAAAATACATAATAATTTTTATATTTTAAATTACATTATTAAATAAATAAAATGACTGGTTTTAAACAATTAAAAAAACTAATCACCAAAAATTTAGCTTTTTCAAAATAAATACTACAAAATATCCAAAAAATAAATTTTCTGTGATGATATTGAAATTTATTTGCATTTATATAATTTCTTTATTTATAATTTTTTACTTGAACTTTTAAATAAAACAACATAATATATAAAAATGACCATAGATTGAGTAAAACTGTTTTTTGTCACAATTAAAAAGTTTTTTAAAATTATTATATTAAACATGGATCCATAAAATATAATCATTAATATTTATAGTAAATGAATTTTAATTATTATTAACTTTACTTGGGTTTTCACAAGTTAATTTCCTTTCTACGCTAGAGACAAACCATGAATTTTTCCTTGATGATTCCAAGGTTAAAAAGTATGGCAGTATCATAAGGAGGCTACCCAACTCGTTGTCTCTTTAGTGTTTAAAATATATCAAGGACATAAATGATATGGATGATTTCACTCTTAGATTCTTAGGGAGACACATTTACAAAATCATTTAGAGTATGATGGAATTGAAAATTGACCATAATTTTTGTGATTATATGATAAATTTGAATAAATTATTTACAAATCACCCAGCGGAGAACTTGATGTAGTACACGATCACATTATTCTTACTATATATATTGTGGTGATCATTTGGGTATAATAATCTATAACAAATTAGCTAAGTAAATTTAAAATGTTCTTGAAGATTTAACACTAAATATTTTATAATTCACTATTAAAACTAGATCTAACCTCGTACCTTCTCTATAGTATTTCTATCTTTCTTAAAAATTTATAATTCAAACATTATTTTGAAAAAATTATCTTAACATTTACAAAACATTACCATGAAGATTCTAGAAAATAAAAATGATAGAATTTTTTTTAATTCATTTGAAACTATTATAATTTCATATGATACAATCAAAATACAAATAAATAAATAAGAAACACAATTTATATATTATTAATTTTATGTTAATATAAACAATCGATTTATTCAAAAAATAAAATAATTATTCTAATAAATGAAAACACATGAGATTGAATTATACCATACAAATTCCGACCTATCAGTTCCTATATACAATGCACGAGACTCATAAATCTAGGATTGAATTTAGGAAGGAATTGGAATAAATATTGAAATACCTTTATTAAATCCTATCTCCACCATAATTATTTTATCCAAATATATTTATTGGTTAATTCTTGATTTTCTGCTTCCATATGTATTATAACCTCTCAAATAGAACACTTAATAGATAGTACTAGAAACCAATACCAATTTGCGATTACTATAAACTAGACACCCAAATAAGATAAATTAGTTATCCACAATTCTTTAGGACCACCTACTAATAATATGAGGAAATAGAAAACACCAAGAAATAAATAATGCACAAGTGGTAGGTGTTTTTATATAATTAAATTATATATAATATTTATGATTTATTTGGAATGACCTTTATATCTTAATCATGTAAGGACCACATAAAATATCAACAAAGATAAATACATGTAATATAAGTAACTTGAATATCATGATAATATATATAATTACAATAAATATATAATACCATACAAAAACGATATAAATATTAAAAAAATATAGAAAAACCCAAAAAAGACATGTACCATTGTCATGTATTCCAAAGATCTTCTAGAATGATAAAAAAGAGAATATAAAAGTAAAGTATACATCAAAGAAGGATTGATGATAACCTAAAATACCCTTCCTGATCTTCCATGAATAGATCTAAAATCATGATAATCAACTCTTAATTCAATATACTAAGAACACATATTTTTTGGGGTATTTTCTTTCCCCCGGTAATGTATGAAAAGATTAACATGCACAATAAAGTGGGACACATTTAGGCTGTGATTGTAACATACCTAGTACGTGATTAGAATCATAACCCTATCCTTATATCATAAAATAATTTATAAAATCAACAATACAATATTGGTGAATAAGGAAAACAAAAACAAAATATTAAATATTAGGAATATCAAATAGTAATACAATTTAGAACATGTAGACCCTAATATAGGGTGGGTAAAAAACTTGTTTACCAAATTTATGCCTAGACTAGAACATGAAGGATACATATATTTCCTTTTTATATTGAAATAAATATCATTGGGTAAATATAAACGGGTATTCCAATCCATGGATAACTTGTATTCCCTCCTAATGGAAAAGGGAAAGGGTATATTAATTCAGGGCATTATGATCCAATCCTTATCTATTAACTATTTCACCAAAATCAAAATTAATAGATCACAATTTATATTTAAATAACATACCCATTAAAAAGCACTAAAAATTCTTAAAATTTATATTAGAGAAATACCTATTACTTAATAAATAATTATACTAATAAGAAAATATGTATATGAATAATTGACCCTTTTAATCGTAGTGGAAGATAACTAAACATAGTTATCAAGTCATGTATATATGATACATTACATAATTAATTTTTAATATTCACATTTTAAGAAGATAAAGTTGTATTTAAATAATTTAAAAATATTATAACACTCCAATATTTACAACAAAAACAACGTCAACCAAATTTTCACATAACACTAAAAATAAAAACTATAAAAAGTAATTTTTGTTGAATTATTTTATAAATTTTTTTATTCAACACCATCCAACCACTAGTAAAATTATTTAATAATGTTGGGAACATTACATGCCACATAAAAAATTCATCACTAGATTTATGTAATATCCTTAGATTTTAAATGCAATAATATAGCCAATATCATACGAGATACATAACATTGAGAATAAATGAGCTATAAAATATTATTATTTAAATATGACCATTATATACTGAAAATTAAATTATTGAATACGAATAGGAATATGAAAATTATGAAATATATATGATTTTCCTACTAAATAATAATTTATTAATTAATTCTTCAAAATTAGAATTCAATTTATATTAATGTCTTTTTATGCTTCAAAAATACACATTCTTCAAAAATGTTAGTTATTTATCTTTTGAGAAAATATTACAACTAATTTAAATATAATTTAAAAAATTAATTTCATAAAACTTAATTTTGGTTTGAAATAATCATATAAAAGGAATATTAATTTGAAATATTGATATTTTTTTGGAAATTTTTATTTTCAGTAAAAAATGAAAATATTGACTTTTAATGAAAATTATATTGTATTTAAAAGTATTTATTAACTAAAATTATATTTTTCATATATTTTAAATTTAATTATTTCTTATTTATTATATTTATTCTAATTATTTTATTTTTAATTAATTTTATACATGAATTTGGAATAACTGTTTTTATACTAAAAAGGTATTTTTATGAAAACTACTAATTGTAGCATTTTTTTTAATCATTAATTAAATGCAGATTATTTTGTGAATATAATATTAAAAAATGGATCAAATATTTTTTTCTTAGTAGTTACAAATTTCATAACTAGGTCAATTTTCTTTTTGGATGTTATAACAGTAACCATAGTAATTTTTGTTCTCACGGTAAAGAGTAAATCATGTAATTAAGTGTAAAAAATATAATGATTTGGACTATAAAATGATAATAAAACTCTAATTAAATTTATTTATTTTTGTTAAATTTCATACATAATCATCCATGTTCTAGTTTTATAACCTTTTTGGGCATTTTAGATAATATTGTTCCCTTCATAACATTTTATGTAAAGAAGAGTAAAAAATATCACACTCTTATTTTTAATAACTGTTATATATATAACATGGGTATAAACATAAGAGATGTTTATTTATATATATTAGTTCTAAATATAATTTTTTATCTTGATCATGATAAAATATTTTTAATTTTAGGTTAAAAATTTATTACCAAAAATTATTAAATAATGGTCACGAAGTAATTATTCATTTAATTGAAAAAATAAAATAAATGATATTAAAAATATCAAAAGAAATATTACAAGAGATAATTACTTTGTTAATTTATTTTAAATATGGATATAATAGTATAGTTATGTAATAAAATAATTGGTTCTAATTTCATTTGTTTTCTTGATTTTATTAATGTTCATGTAATGAATAGTTATAAATATTTATTGTAATGATATTTTATAATAATTAATATTTTATTAAATTATATAAAATTTATAATGATATTATACTAATCCAAATTATAAGGATATAATTTATAATATCAACCATTGTATATTTATTTCAATTTTTTCCATTTATAGAAACTATAATTAACCCAAAAGAGAAAAATTATGGTTTTCACAAAATGTGTATAAAGGGTTAACATGGTGGTTAAAACCAAACATATGGGTTAAAAATAATATTTTTTAAATTTAATTGAATGGGATAATTTAGAGATATATTAATATTTTATTCTAATTTATATATTTGGATCCGTATTGACATAAAAATTAATTTATATTAATTTAATATTTTTGCAAATTCCAAGAGTGTATCTCCCCTCTTTTATAAAAGGTACTATATTATTCTATTTACTGCACATTTGAAAAATTAATTGGTTTGGCCAACATATACTCCAATAAATTCATAAAAAATTTTAAATTTTCTACAGTCCTTAGTTATGGATGAATACCAACCTTAGTGTTATTAAGGTTTTAAGCAATGAAGGTTGTTTGATGAAGAGGTATTGTTCTTAACTGAGTATTCCTATTTTATTTGTTGTTCCAACTTCTTAAAATATTACATAAAATTGATTATATAATAACATATTTTTCATCAATATAATGATATTTTTTATTTTAATTTCATATCATATTTTCATCTCCAACCTCTATCAAATTGGAAATGAATTGATAATTTTTTACGGTGAAGTACCACCTCACATAACAATGTAAGTCATTTTTTTTCACCACATCTCACAGAATTTTATAAAGATTCCATTAATTTTTATATATTATATTCATAAAATGTTTTTAATTCTTTAATGATAACATATCATTTAATTTCTTACTAATTTATTCATTGAAATATAATAACGTTATTTGTGCATTTGTGTGGACTACCACATTCATGAAGTGATGTGATTTATTTTTCATCACCACATAACATGGATGATTTATATAATTAAAATTAAAGAAAAAATGTCATATTTATTAAATTGTTATCATTAATTAAATATAAAATAATAGTTTCCTTATTTCCATAATGATATTTGAAAATTTTATATGTTACTAATGTTTACATATGGCCAACCATCTCCGTGATTCCATCGTAGTTCAGATTTCATAACCATATTTCATTATTGGTTTTAAAATTACATTTTATATGTTAAAATTAAAATTATTTCATGATTATTATTCTATATAAGATGGGATAATTACCTATTTGACCTTAGGTAACCTTTGAAAGTAATTATGAACTTATGGATCGAACATCCTCAAAACACCTATCATAGTCTTAAATGATTATAAAAGTAACTATTGAATTAAGAAAAGTGAAATAAATTATTTAATGATAATTTATAATAACTATAAAGAATACTTATTAAATAAAATAATTTATATTAATTTATTACATGGGAATTAAAGGACATATAAGAAAATTCTAGACTCAAAGTAAGTGATTTCATCTCATTTTCTTTTCATTAAAGAATATTTTATTATTATGAATCTAATTTATATTATATCAGGTATATAATTATCCTATTATATGTTATATAATTATCCATTCATAATTTCGGGTATTTAATGTTTAAATTTTAATTAATTTATCCAAGGTTATATGATTTGAAAGTTACTAAGTAGTAAATGGATTCCTACGAGAATCTCCTTTCATTGGGGTATTACTCTTTAACATTGGATTTATTATTCTACGGTGATGATTTAATTGATATCTAAAATAATTTTTTATGAATTAATACTTTTTAAATGAATTTAATTTTTTTACAAATAATCACTTCATTGATTAATTATTAATTAAATGATATTATCTTTCTAAGGATTGTGGATCTCAAATTATCTTTCTTTGGGACATAAATTTATTATATACACAAAACATCTTTTCTTAAATGTATATATTTCCCCTTAGACATTATATATAATGAATCTACCTGTATTCACGATATTTAATGTTTCATTTGATGTTATTCTTTCAGCGGTCTTATAATTGAAAAGATACTAATGTGGAAATTGCTTTATGGTACATGATCCTTTGTATTTGGTATTTTTAATGTTTAAGGTTCCATTTATATGAAATTATATGAAATCATATTCTTAATCCACAAATATTTTTTTTCACCACTAGTCATGAATTAGTTTTATATGTTTCATTTCAATTTTATCCATTATTTATTGAGTAAAAATCAATAATTTTTTTGGGTAAGTGATACTGACATTCTAACTTTGTTTCGATATGGAATCATTCTCTTATATTTCCATGATTTCTAAAATGTATTCAGAACTGTCATTTTATAAAGGTTAATAAGTCATTTATGTTATTTTATATGATCATTTACCGTATATTAAAATTTTTTAAAGGGAAATTTTTTATTTCTTCCCGGAAATGGGTGAGTTTATAATCCTTCAAATAAAGTTTTGAAAAGAATGATTATTTTTAACATTTACAATATGAATGGTTTTTCCCCACAATCACAATCATTATTTCTATGATGAATTGAAATAACTGGTGTTTTCACTCGGGTATTGATTCGTTAAATATCAGTATAATTATTTATTTTAGTCATAATATGGATCCATAGTAAATTAATGAATGCCCCATGGTTATCCAAGGATTTTGTAGAGCCCATAAACAAACTTTTGGGGAAAATTTGGCATATCACATGGTTAGAGGAAATCGTGCAGGTAGGATAAATAGTTAGATGGTTAGTATTTTCAGTTATAAGAATTTCTCAGGGTTATGGCACGGTTTATCAAACCATACAGCCTAATTTTACAGGATCCCTGTCTTCTCCAAGTACCTATGCTTGGTTGGTACATAGTTTGGAAACTCATGCAACCAAACCATGCATAGGGTAATTTTTCGTTAATTTTACATGTTTTTTTAGTGAACTAATTATCCTAACCCTTCTTCCCTTATCCGATTAAAATTTTGTTGAACATAAATTTTACGATATTTGAGATTTTTGAATACCTAACCTAGGGATAAATATATATCTTTAATCGAGGATATGTTTTATCTTTCATTCCTCACATTAGATGAGAAATGTTAAGTAATTGAGTTTGTTTGAGTCGTTCATTATCTATCTTACACATGATCTAGTTATCTATGTGTAATCATTTTTACACTTTTATTTGATCAACTCCAATATAAGCCAAATCAGAGGCTGATATATGAGGAGGAGATTCATACATGAGTACGGCGTGTGGTCTATTACTCAGCCCACAAGTTCATTATTTTTACAAATGTCATTTGTGGCCTCCAGATTTCATTATGTGTCATTTTATACTTTTATTTTCCATTTTTAGAATCATTGGATCTTTATGGTTACACTCCTTCCAAATATTTGATTATTTGTTTGATGTAAGACCCAAAAATCCATCCATCCCTTGTTGGATTTTTTTGATAATGTTTATTTAATGCTCTGACATGTTTGAACAGACATTTGGGTTTTCCATTGATTGACCTTTATAAGTGTGATATTTTATATATTACATGCATTGATTTAATTATTGAATTTCATGATTGAAAGTACCATGTGTTCTCACAACATAACCCACTAAAGGTAAGTGATTCAATTTTTTAATTGATTGTGAAATGGAAATTAAAAAGTATACTAAGTATACAAATTGAAATTTTAAATGTAATTGAATAATTGGTTTCATATATGTAGAACCCCTTACCATGTTAACGGAAGGTAGTCGAGTGAACGTTGATTCTTGGAAATGACATAAATGAATTAAATGAATAGTTTCATGCTACTTGTATTTGTCACACTAATTAAAGGAAATTTTTGAATTAAATGGAAATATTGATTAATTTAGAAATGATTTAATGGTTTCATACTCTATAATCATTGTCACACTAATGAAAAAATATTTCTTGGACCTTATGAATTATATATGACTTCATTATCAATATATGAGTGGTCTGACTTGACCTCACAATACATTCTATAGGGAATTCTTTGAGCACATAGGAACCCCATTAAAATACAAGGACGGTTCTTGCATTCATTGAGACCCACCTAGAACCCGATCCTTATCTATCTTTATTTTACCTATATGACACCGTAAGATCCTGTCAATATAATTAATGGATTCCTTGGATACACACCTTGGATCCAGCATTTACAATTAGGTTCTATAGTTAAACCCATCGGGCCTAGTTATTGATTTTCCCTATTTTACCTTGGATGGACTCCTTAATATCAATAGGCATATTATTATGGAATGCCTTGGACTATGTTCTATGTATTACACTCTCACCCATAGGTAGGATATATTCATTAACAACTTAGAGACCCTTGATGTGTATATTTCCTTGGTTATTACATTAAAATATCATGATTAAATATTATTAAAGGTTTTTATGTTAAATCTTGGATCCTTCACTATTGTTATCATTTAACTTATTTATAAACTAGTAAAAATCAAATAAGGAACTGGTTACATGTTCAAACACCAACTTAGGGGAGAATCATGAATTTGTTTATTTAGTTACATTTCACTTTTTAACTTTTTTATGCATGAACTCACACAATTACATTTCCATTACACATGATATATGTTATAAACACCATTGGTGGTGGCCCACTGAGATTTATCTCACACAATAAGTGGGTAACATTGGTTCCTGGGAAGAATACATGAATTTAGGTGTTCATAATGTGAAGCATATGGCTTTAAACACTTTTTTACTTGCAGTATTATTATGGAGTTGGTAGAAGATGATCGAGATAAAGCTCGAGATACTGGGGATGGATAATATATTTATGTTTTCCCTAAATTGGTTTAGAATTTTTTCCTCTACTTTATATTAATGTTTTCTAGATTTCTAGGGACATGACATATATCATCATTAGCCATTACATTTTTTCAGTTATTATTATCCTTGCCTCTTTATACTATGAATTATATTTACATATTATAATTCTACTATTTACATCTCTTTATATTTATCCTTTATGATACATTAGTTTAATGATGTAATTGTCTCCCCAGAAACACACCCCCAGCCCTTGCTTCTAGTTAAAAGCCTTTGGCATTCAAGGAGATGCGTTTGAGGACATATTGCTCACTAGAGTTTGGGGATCCATTAATGTGAAATCTAGATTAACTACATCACAAATTGTTATCAAAGGAGGTTCCGTTATTGATTATATATTTTGAGATGATATATTATAGATTATTAATGCTTGGAACTTGTTAATAAGTTATTCTTGGAAGTTGTGAACCCATTTTAGGGGTAAAAGAAGATTATCCAGAAATATAATTGGTGTTGTAATTTTTTTAACAGTTGATATCATTTAACTGTTGAGTGAGGAAAAGGTTGTGTGGAGGATGACATTATTACAGTATTTTAGGATTTCTTTCATCCTTGGAAAGATCATATGAGGGTAAGGAGAATTGTTAAATGCATCATTATAGGATCCTATAATTCGCCTGTCAGGCATATTTCCATTCCATACTTGTGAATTTAAATAACTAATTTTTTTGATATGTCCACAATTATTGAGGGATGCTGTGATTGGTAGATTTAGTTCATATTACGTTTTGTTGTGATTGAGTGATTCCATGTCTCAATTCTTGTGGTGTATGGGTCTGCATGTGTTGAGATGAGTAATTTATGAGTCTATCCATTACAATATAAATAAATGGGTGTCCTTTTATGTGATAATGTTCACGGGCCCTCATTAAATTGTAATGGATTTCCATTATTAAGTGAAACATGACATCTAAAATTAAATGTTCTCATGTATTTATCCCACTATTTCATGTGTATGAAAGGTAATGAAGGGAACATGGTAATTAAATGTAAAATGAAATGAAACTTATACTGAAGTACTTACTGATACTTTTCCATCTAAGCGAGTAGTTTGTGCAGTATTCCTTGAATAATGAGTTTTCTAATGTTGAAATTATGTTAGTGATTCTATCTACTTTCATAAATCTTGTTATGTGGTGTGTAATTGGAATTTATAGACAATTTCCACTACGAAATACTCATATCATATGCTAGGAAGGTGGAAACCACCAAACTCTAGACGTGGTGGTCCCTGAGCCGCTAGTCATACCACTATGAGTTCCACCTGAGGAACCGAATACTCTACCATATCGAGGAACTAACATTCTTGTTCATAATAGTTTCCTACATCTAATTAAGTCCATTCATGGTGCTTCATGAGATTCACTTACGAAGGATTTTTTGACACGTGAGTTCCAGCTGCAATAGTCTCCCACATTCTTATGGGATGGTGGTTCACAGGCTGTTGAGTCTTGTTTAGAGGGAACCTTATCTATCTCTGAGCATCTAAAGACACCTCTAGATTATAGGGTCAAACTATCCACTTCCATTCTGTAGATTTGGCCAAGCGCTAGTGGGATGTGAATTTCCTAGCTAGTTATTATCAGGGCATGGTATGGGTTGGCATCCATTCTATTTTCTATGATCGGTTTGTTCATCATCCACTGAGAGCTGATAGATCATGAAAGTTCATGCATCTCGAGTAGGTTTATATGTTAGTTATGGAATATCAATCACGTTTCACTATGTTACACTACTTTTCACCTCTTCTGGACAGTGATGAGATTTTGTGTTCTAGACACTTCAAAGATCAGATTGTGTACTCTATCCGTATGCAGGTGAATGTCTGTCTCCTACCAATGTTTTTTGAAATGGACAATCATGAACTTATCATTAAGAACAAACGTAGGGATGACAATAGTATTGGGCATATAGGATCATGGTCATAGTGGGCAAGTGGTTCTCCTGATGGTAAAAAACATCCCCTCAGGGTTTCCCTCCAGGTAAATGACAGTGAGAGTACCCATTTTGATAACTCCATAGTTTGTCATAAGTGTGGATGATTGGGGAATATAAATACACAATGGGTTAGATAACCACTTTAGTGTCAATATTGTGTCCATATGGGGAATCATTAGTGGTTTGGTTGGACCTTTCCATCAATATACCTGGGAAGAGGGTGCACCCCAGCTTCATCTTCTGGGGTAGGTTCTTTTATATTATGTCAGGTAGGGAGTTAGAGTAGCACCTACTAGTCTAGAAGATGAGGAGTACATGGTCATGGTTTCCAAACACCAGATCAAAAACAGTGAAAACAAATCAATATTGATTGTGGTAGTCGATTTATTTAATGTGGTCATGGATTAAACTAGGTGTATCTACTACAACATATAACTGAGGATCATGCTGCAGGACAATCTACAGTACGAGGTACTATTCTAGTGGAATCTACTACAATAACTTCTTTATTTGATATTGGTGATTCAGAATTTTCTATCTAAATATCTATATTGGAATGTCTCATACAAGAAATATAGTATTATCGTGGTGTAACGACCAAAGATACACCATTAGGAGTTCTGTCAGAGGGTATACACCAATGTAGGAACTGTCCCCATGAGGTAGGTAGTTACCCTTTATTATGTAAACTCTTAATAATCGAGATGATATGCTTTGATCTATTTCTTAGGGTGGATTGGTTAGTTCATTATCATGGTTTTGTATACTTATACCACCACAGTTTATCGTTTACATCTTAATATGGCTGAAATTATCTACATAAGGGGGATTTGGATATTGAGGATGGTAGAGCAGGACTATGGCATCATGGGATTGGTGGAGTGACCACCCATACTAAACATATATTCATGGATGGTCAAGGACTACATAATGATAATTTCCCTCCAATAGTATATCATTTAAGGGATTTAAATCCCTACTATTTTTTGTCCTACCACTACAATGAGAGGTAGAGTTTATGATCGAGCTTGTTCTAGGAGGAACTGTAATGTCCATTCTTCCACACAAGATAACACCTACATAGCTTCATGATATCAAGAATTAGTTGGAGGATTTAGAGGCCAATGATTTTATGTAGACTATCAAATCCTCTTGATTTTGGCCTGTGATTTTTTCCAAGGTGTTGGAAGGAACCTTATATCAACGTGTGGATTAAAAAAGTTTGAATCAAATTATTTTCAGGAATCGTTATCCACTTCCTAGAATAGATAATCGCTTCAACCAGCTCTAATGATCTAGGGACCTTTGTAAGATCAACCTAAGGTTGGGATATCTAAAAGAGAGAGTAAGTCTATCAAACACACCTCATATAACCATCCATAATAGGCATGTTTGGTATATATAACTTGGTATTCTATTCAGACTTATGAACATGACTACTATTTTAATAGATATAATGAATATGGTTTTCGAAGCCTATAAAAAATCATTTGTCATGGGTTATATGGATGAAATCAGGGTGTATTTTCATACTCATAATGACCATGATAATCATATTGATATCATTATGAGAACAGTAATAGAGGATCAAATTTATTGTATTATTGCTATATTCCACCTCTTGATCAAAAAAGTTCACTTCATAGGTTATATTATCTCATAATTTGGAGTCTCTATTAACATAGATAAGGTTAGTATTATGGTTTACCAAGATCATCCTAAGAATTTTTTTGATATTTGGTGTTTCTTGGGGATGGATTGATATTATAGTAATTTCATTAAAGACTTTTCATTCCATTATTCCCTTCTCAGTTGTATTATTATGAGGGGTGTCAAGTTCGTATGATATGCAGGAAGTGAGAAGGCCTTTCCAGAGATAAAAGGGAGTCTTGTATCATCACAAATTATGATTCTTACAGAGCCTAGAATAAGTTATATCATCTCTTATAATGAAACAAGAATCATCCTAGGTGTATTAATTAAAGAGGAGGATAGAGTCGTTGGGTACAGATCTCCGTAGATGAGGCCTCATGAGAGAAACTACCTGACGCAAGACCTTGAGCTAGCTACCATTTTCTATGACTTGAATTGAGGGAGACACAATATATTAGGTGATATATTTTTGGTTTACATAGACCACAAATAGACTCAAATATATCTTCTCACAACGTGTTATGTAAATCAGATAGATGATATGGGTTGAATACCTGTAGTCCTTCGATTTTCATTTTTCTTATATGCCATGAAAGGGAAATTTATTTGCTGATTTTTTGAGTGAAAAAACTGAAACACATGATATATTGAAATCCAGTGATGAATATAAGTGAATAGAGAACTTTTATGAGATACATATATAGTTTCATGATAGTCAAAAGTTGTAATAACTATCATCCTTGACAGTTTCCTCTTACCTCCATGAGAAAGTGATGGGTAGACAATTTTTAGTTACTAGGGGATTAGTTCTCCATGAGAGTATATTAAGAGATAACCCACCACTGGAATAGTCTGTATATAGAAATTAAATACTGCATATACATGGACATTTATGGGTTTCTATAGATAGAAGAAAGGAGTTGACGCAAGAGTCTCACACTTCTCAGTTGGCAGTTCATCCAGGCATCAGAAAGATGTATCAAGATCTGGAACATAATTATTGATGGTCTGTGATGAGAAGTTATATAGGAGGATTTATCCCTATTTGTTCAACCTATTAGTTGTTGAATGAAAATCAGTAGATGCTTATAGTATTTTTATAGATTCTTCAAGTCCTAGAATGGAAATGGGAAGATGTTTCCGTGGATAATGTAGTAAGTTTTCATAGCCCTCCTAGAGGTAGTGATGTTGTTTGGGTTATCATTGACCGACTAATGAAAGTAACTCAATTCATCCCCATTCTAGAGACTTTCTCAGTTAATGAACCATTAATATTTTACATCGATGAGATCTTATTACAAAATGGGGTCCCTCGTCCTATCATTTCATCTAGCGATTCTCAATTCACATCATAGTTCTTGAAGGGCTTGTAGAAAACTATGGGTACATTGGTGCTTCTAAGCACATCTTTTCAACCTCATACCAATGGGAAGTCAGAATGGACGATACAAGTTATAGAGGACATGCCCCGAGCACATTTAATTGATTTAAAATGTTCTTGGTATAATCATTTCTCTCTCTCCATGTTTTCCTATAATAATCAATTTCAGAAGAACATTATGTAGGCACCTTTTGAGGGTTATATGGTATGTCAGGTCCTTCACCCATGGGATGGTTGTAAGTAGGATAGGATACCCTAATATGTCCTATTATCATAAATGAGACTTGATAATAGTTTATGTTAATCAAGAAGCATAGGAATACTGCTTAGTCTAGATATAAATCTTATGTTGATCATCACCGATGACCACTAGAGTTCGGGGTCAGATATAGTGTTTACCTGCGGGTATCTCCCATGATATGGAGTAGATGGATACAGAGGGAAGGGACGATATAAACTCATTATGTATGTCCATTTTAGATTATAAAGAGAATATAGATATTAGCATATCGATTTTTACGACTTTATAGGTACTGTTCCACACATGATTTCTTCCATGTTTCATAGCTTCACTAGTATCACACCGACCCATCCCATACTATTGAACATAATGAATTTGAGTTAGATGTGGATGAATCCTTTGATGAGTATCCACTAAGAATAGTTGAGAGAAGCATGAAGTCTCTTATAGGCTGGTGTTTCCCTCTAGTATGAGTGTTATGGTAGAACAACAGTGTGCATGATAAGACTTGGGAGCAGGGGGAAATATATGTGCCAAATGGCTAGAGTTATTCTCAAAAAGAGTTCCACCACCATTTTAAGTTTAACACAAATATGTTTTATTGTTAGGAGGAATATTATAAGACCCTGTTTTTTAAATCAGTCATGGATCCTTTATATTTTGTTCAAATTATTTTTTTAGGCCTAATATGGATTCATAGTGAATTAGATAAGCTTACAGGGGTGTACGAGGCTTCTTCAATGTCCAAAACCTATCTTTGTGAGATATATGGGGGTAGGAAATTTAATATCTAAATATTATAGAAGAATGAATATTTTCAATAGCATATACTATAAGAAACACTAGGCATAAATGAACCATGAAATATAATTATTTATATATGACTATTATAACCTTTCAATTAAATTCATGGTTATTAATAGGATTACCTAAATTATGAAATATATATAATATTTTTACTCTAGAAAAATTTATTTATTAATTAGAATTAAATAATAAATTACTTTTTATTAATGTGCTTTAATGCTTCAAAATATGTTTTCATCAAAAATGAGGTTTTTTTTTATTTTGGGAGAATGTATTATTATTATTCAGAAATTTTCAAAAATTTATTTGATAAAAATAACATCTTTTTTTAAATTTTCATAACAAAAATATTTTTTTTGAAATTATGATAGGTTTTGTAACATTTTATTTTTCAGTGAATAGTGAAAAATACTAATTTTTCATGAAAATTATATATTCTATTAATACAATTACTAAGTAAAATTCTATTTTTTTTGTTTTAAATTTTAAATAGTTATTTGTTTAAAATGTAATATAACTATAGTGTTTGGAATGAATTTATTATTGTATTTATTATAAAAAAAATTTATACTAAAAGGTAATTTTCTAAAAAACTAATTTTTGTTGTGTTTTATGTTTTTATAATAAATTAACTTATGAATATTATGAGAATTTAATCATGAAAAAATGGATTTATGATATTTAATCAAACATTTTAAATTTTTTAAATTGGTATATTTCATTTTCTGACATTATGAATAGAAACCATAATAATTTTTATTACCACTGTAAAGGGTAAATCGAATAATAAAGCGTAAAAATTAAATGATAAAAACTGGAGAATGACCTAGACACTTTCCTTAATTTTTTTTGATGATTTCATTTCACCCATACCCACCAGAGATACATTTTTATGACCTTTTTTATAGGGATGAGATAATAAACTTTATAACATTTTATGCAGTAAAATTTAAAAAAGTTCTCACTCATCTTTTAAATAATTATATTAATTTTAAAAATCGGATAATATATGATATTTTATTGATATAAATATTAATTTATAAAATAAATTGTTTATCTTCGACATGATTATTTATTTTTAATTTTTAATTAAGAAATAATTACCTAAATTACTTACATGAAGAAGACATAGTAATAATTATATTAATGGGAAAAAAATAAATGATATTAAAAATATTTAAATAAATATAATTATATATATAATGGGGTTGAAAAAATTTAAACTTTAATATAACATTTTATGGTTGCAAAAAATTATTATTTTTATTTTTATTTGTTTTTTGGTTGTTTTGATGTACAAATATTGAATATCTCTAAAAATTAACATTAATGCTATTTTGTAATAAAAAATATTTCATTAAATGATATAGAATTATTAGATATATTATATTTGGATAATGGATTTTTTAATGGTAGAAAATATCAAACATGGTCCATTTATGAGACTTTTGTCTATTTATAGTAACTATAAGGACCCTCCAAGAGTAAAAACCCATTTTTTCCACGACAAGTGTGAAAAGTGTTTACAGTGGGAAAAAATTAAAATATATTGGTAAAACATATTAAAAATTTGTAAAAATGTATTTCTAATAGATAATTAATATTTATAAATATCTTATATTATAATATTAAAAATTGGGGCCATTTTAATGAAAATATTAATTTATATTAACTAAATATTTTTTGAAATTCCATGTTTTCCCCCACATCTCTCTTATAAAAGGGAATATCTTATTCTATTTAATTTACACCTAAAATCCCATTATTGAAGAAACATTATATTGAATATTTTTTCGGAAATGCCATCACATGTTGTAGATCCATTATTAATGGAATAAGAAAACATTAGTGGTCATAAGGTGTTAGGAAAACATGATTTCCCAAAGAAGAGGTATTGTTTATAACCAATTATTTCTGTTTTATTATTTATTCCATATCATTCAAATTTTCCTAAAAAATTGTTATATAAAAATATATGTAGAGTACCTATAATAATAATTTATTATTTTACTTTAATAACCTCTATCCAAGTCTACCTCCATCAAATGTGAAAGGAATTCAACATTCATGTGTATGGAAAACTACAACCTCATGGGAAAATGTAATTCATTTTCTATCACCTCCCTTAATTAATGGTTATAATGATAGAATAATTGTTTATATATTATATTTATCTAATATTTATAAATCATAAATATAACATATCATTTACATTCTTACGTTTCCATTAACTAAAGATTGATAACGTTGTTCCTACATATGTGTGGAATACCACATCCATGAAGTGATGTGATTCGTTTCTCATCACAAAATCACATGGATGATATGTTTAAGTATATTTAATAAAATAATATTATATTTATGATATGATAAATATTTTTAAAATACCCAATAATACTAACCTGATTTCAATAATGATCATCAAAAAAATGGAAATGTCACTCGTGCTTACGTAGGACCTCAATCTCTATGATTATAACATTTTTCATTATTAGTATCCATAATACATGATTGATTTTAAAAGTATGATTTACGTATAAAATTTTTAATTATATCCTTGTTATTATTCTTTATATTAAGGAATAATGATCTCGTTCACCTCAGTAAACCTATAGACGTTTTTTTGAACAAATAAACCAAACATCTTCAAAATAATAGATGTGGACAATATTAATTAAATAATTTAACTATTCCATAAATATAAATGAAATTAAATGATATAGCGTAATATATTATCCTTATAAACTATTATTACCCAGTTAAATATTTGATTTGAGTTTATTATTAAGGATTTAAAGGGTATACATTGAAATTCAAAACATGAGGTAAGAGATTTCAGTTCAATTTAATTACATCAAATCATATCATAATGTTATGAACCTAATTTATTTTATAATTGGTATATATGTCTCATTTTAAATTTTATTTCATGATTCCGCCATACATCATGGTATTTTAAACTTAAATTTGAATTAATTCAACCATGAACCATAGAAAAATGGATAGAAGATCCCGTAAGGGGCCTCACAATGATAAGGGTTCCCCCGCGCCACCATCATCTCCATCGTCAAAGATTAGATATCTCCTCGGCGCCTCTACTCGGTGCGTACGCAGCATGCACCGTCTTCCTGTTGTAGAATCGTGTGGGTCCACGACTCTCGGGGAATGCATCGTTGTTGCCTTCTTCTTTCCCTTCCATCGATCTGGATATAGTTTTCCTGGCAGCGGGGTGTTGGTCCAAATGCCAGGGCGTGGGGGTTGTTTCCATGCTTTGGATCGATGGTGGGTGTGTTGGTGGTTCTGGTGGTTCTGGTGTCCATGTGCAGGTTTGAAGGTGGCGGCAGATCCGCGACATTGGCTTCGGCGAGGTCTTCTTCTGGTGCGATTTGGATGGTCCCCAATCTAGTGCTGGTTTGTGATTCATGCTCTTCATTTGCAGTTTTTTTGTTTTGGTTTTTCATTGGGTCGACTTCGCGGGTGGAAAAATTCTTTGCCGAGGTGTTTGGTTCTGATTTCTGGTCGATGTAGATGAGTTCTTCTATGCTACTGATTTCTTTGTGGAGTTTGGTGAAGTGATTCTGGTATTTGTTGTGTTAATTCACATGGTGTGATTTGATGCACGTATGATGATTTTCAGTTCAAGGATGGATTTTTTTGTGGATGTAGCTTGAGGTTTAAGAGTCAAAGCAACTATATTATCTGACATTAATGGCTTCAGATGGGGTTTAGGGAAAGGATTTTCTTCTGGTTGTCGCTTTCAAATTTGAATGATTGAGAGGCTATGGATTTTCCATTAGTTTCATGCCCATGCACATGCATGAGACTGATTTCCATGAAGTAATGAGTAGGAGAAACTGATTTATTGTTTATTATGCTTGGTGGAGAACATTTGTGTAGGCTTGAATGAGTTCATTGTTCTTAAAATTTTGTACTGTGGTGCCTTGAATGTTGTTTTTCATTGAAGTCTTTTATGGTTTCTCACTTTTTCCTCAAAAGTGACTCGATAATAAAAAAAGTAATTTTCATTCAATAAATTCAACCATGGGGATTTGACTTGAAAGTATCCATGTGGTAAAAGTATTCTTAACCCAATTTCCTTTTATTTGATTATAAATATACTTAATTAAATTGTTATTCCATGATTATGTGTGAATTCCTCTATAAATTTAATTATTATATATTTCCACTATATTTATTTATTTATTTTCATTATGAATAATCTATTCATTGATTCAATTTTATTTCAATGATATGATCATTTTTAGGGATATTTATCTCAAATTCTATTCTTATGGGACATACGATTATAATATGTACCAATCATATTTGGTGAAGTGTATATAATTCCACTTTAAAATTTTATATCATGAATCTCCTTATTTTCAAAATATTTATTTTTTCATTTGATATTATTATTTTATAGGGCTTATAAATGAAAATTTATTAATGTGGAAAAGGTTGTCTATTACAATCTCTTTTATTTTTGGGATTATTAATTTTTAAGGTTCATTTTAGAAGAAATTATGTGATCTTATTTTCTTAAATGATGTATATTATCCTCAACACTTTTATTAATTCAATTCACATGTTTAACCACTATTTTCTATTTTATTGAGTGAATAATATTTCCGAAGGGGTTTTTAAATTGGTACAAATCATGGATCCTTTTTTATTAAGAAATTTTCTCTTCTATTTCCATGTTTTATGATTTTTTTTAAAATGTTCCCTTTGAAAAATATATTATTTATTAATTTATTTAGATGATATTTTACCTTATTTTAAAAGGATTTAAAAAGAAATTTCTTAACGTTTTCATAATTGTTCAATTAAACCACTTTTACACAATGTTAAAAAAATAAATATAAAATGAAAGAATTTTCCTACCATCCTGATAATTTTATGTGTGGAATCTTACATTAAAATTAACCAATATTATTTTCAATGAAATTGGATTTAAAAATATTTTATTAATGATTATTTTATAAAATTTATGTTAAATGTTAAGTGGGTTATTTTTCACAAGATATTTTTCATGACATTTTAATGGTACTTCCTTTCATCAATGACAACAAACCTTTATGATACATATGATTTAATGGGGGAATTTGGTAATTATAAAATCCTTATTTTATTCTAGTTGGATTATGATTCCTTCAAATACATTATCATGGAACCTATCTATTTTCAATGGGTTAACAATGTTGTGAATGGAATAATGTTTGCTTCTAAGAGTTTTATAATGAAATGAAAGATTTATATACGTTATTTATGTTATTATTCATGGGAATTGTTTTTTGATGATGGGTGGTTCCATTATAAACTACATTCGAGTTAGCCAACTATAGATCTACAATTCATTGGGTAATGTGATGATGTTAACCAATTTGTTTTCTATAAAGATATTAGGAGAATATAATTCAATGGTTACTAAAAGTATAACCATAATGGTTATTTCAAGTCTAACTGGGATAATTACTCAATTGGAAACCATGAGGTTTTCTCAAGTTATATATGTAATGTTTATTCCATATGTATGAGTGATATGAAGAGGTTCTTAGATACCAATATACTTTATTTATTATTTTTATGTGTATTTAATGATTCATTTGATCAATAATAAATCAAATGGATCATGATTATTGATTCCAATAATTCTTACTTTTGTTAAATCTTTATGGCATGTTTCATGAGGTATTATATTTGTATCTATGGGAAGGAATTCTATTATTTTATGATCATTCACTATGATTATGTCATCATACCATTATTTTCATGTTGCTCTCTATGATTACATTCAATTGTTAATGCTTATGTTTACCATTATCGAGAATTTGAGAACACCCTTTGCATGTTTTTATTTCCCTAGATTATAAAGAATTATTTTAAATGATTTTTGTGTATTTTGTTCACATATGTGAATAACTTCAAAGTGGATTTGGAATAATTAACCAAAAATATGAAAAGATATGTATAGTGGGATATGATATTGATCATTCTGAATTAGTTATTTATGAACCCAAGTTTTTATGATTTTTTCCTAATTATATGAAACTATAAAGAAAAAATATTTCTAGGTTTCTAAGTGATCCACCATTTCTTTTTTATTTTTTCAGCTTCTTATAGAAAACATTAGGTCACATTTATTAGTATTTTACTGAAAATTGTAATGTTTTATTAGAAAAAGATCTAGAAGTGTAGGTTCATGGTTCTTTACATTTGGTATCACATGAAATATTAAATAACGTTAGAGATTATAATGTTTCCATGTGAGGTTGTATTAATGGTTATGTCAAGAACCGACCAGTACCGGGGCTCGAGCCACAACTACGCCAAGCCCACCTCCATAGGCCAGGGGCTGGAAACCATCACTAAAGGCATAAAAAATCCATAGAGGCCTTTGCATAAACACCTCTACACACACACAGCCAACATAATTCAAAAGTATAGGGGGAAAGGAAGAAAAGATACAACACTGCTATATATAAACCACAAATATTCATCGACCTCTAAATAGTAAAAGTACATAAAAGTAAACTGAATTAAAAAAGAGGAAAAATACACACCCAACCAAAAATGTTGCACAACCCAGAAAAATCTGCAAAAGTAAAATAACTTAGGGACCCCCGCTCTTGGATCCCATGAAATGAACACCGTACGCAGTCCAAGCACCCCAGATCCCTATAATCCACTAAAGTATCAATCAACATATATGTTCTTTGCAAGGGCACACCGAGTGTGGGAAAAGACCTATCAGGGGTGAGTATAAAAATACACAGTAGGATTCCTTGAAGGCTTAATGTAACTAAAAGTGAGGTACTGAAGAAGGTGGCAGTAGATATAACAAGGTATAATAAAAGAGTACAGATCAACCCATCAAATATGTGAAGTAATCTCATCCAAACATGAGGAGCTAGAAATGGGGAGAATATTAACTTCTCATCGAGTCTTCTCTACCCATAGTTTGAGAGTAGACTCATCCAACCAACAGAATCTAGACACAGAAACCAAGTTGTGTACCCCAAACGTCTTCACCTCTCCTAGAAGGAGAGTAACCAAATCCCAAGATGTGGGTATTTCAAATATATATATATATATATATATATATATTCTCATTCAAAGGAACACAAATAAAATATTGAGGGGGTATCTATATCACTAGCTTAGTCCAGGAAAAGAGTTACCAAAAGTTCTAGAATTTATCACCATCGATGCCCAGAATCACCCACATTTGATCTGAACTATAAGTCCAAGGGTCTCAATCACCACCCCTTGATACTATCTACTTTGGGTGGGTTTGTCTCACTCACACGGTTTTAGGTCACGTCATAAGGATGTATCTTAGTAGGAAAAACACCTGTCTTTCTTGAGAGTGTAAAGTCAATTCAATCACCTCTCATCACTATGTAGCACAATCGAGTGAGCATGTCACAAAGTAATGAACCAACTACGGAGTCCGGCTATATTTTATGCTCAGAATAGTCATTAGTGTGGAATCCTGCCTTTTTATAACATAAACCTTCATTACATTACACAAAACTGAAGATCTTTAAGGTTTAGTGTCTTGGAAACTAGGAACATAATACAAGAAAAAAACATAAAACATTCTTCTTAAACACTTGAAAGGCTTCTCCATATTTTAATCCTAGGTTCATTAATGCATCTCATAACATGGGGACATACATCAAAAGAAAGGGTGAGCGGAAGGCCCTGTAATGGAAACCAGAGAAACATTTCACATGTGAACTTGAGATACTTCAATAAGGCCATGAAAAGAACATTAAGGCTTGAGAAAGAAATCATGAGGCATATCATAATAAAAATAACATTTTTCATAACTTGAAGATGTGTCTACAACATTTAATATTGAAAATCATTTCTGTTTCACCAAGGTCCATCCGCATGGTGTCATTAAAAATTACCAAGATTATTCACCAAGGCGTCGTTAAAAAAATAGTAATCTCTAGAGATTAAGTCTTTACCCAATGAATTATTGCGCTATCAGGGTGCACCCTTTACATTACTTTATTATCATGTGAGCCACATATATCATCGTAAATAATTTCTTAAACAACTCATATATCATAAAAGGAGTGGGTTTCATTTCATAATCATAACTTTTTAAAAACTGCTTTAAAGACATGATCTTTTTGTCACTTTAAAACCCACGGAAAGGGAGAGTGGGTCTCACGTATGTAAGTTAGTGAATATAAATTATAGACACTTGGTATATATGTGAATACCTCTATAGGAGAGAGAGATTTTAGTATTCACTTAATAAAATAAACGAACTTTAGAAAAATAGAGAGACATTTTGAGATTGAAATTCTGCATCATAACGGCTATGTTTCAGGGTTATAGAAAACGTTGAAAAGAGAGGGGAAATGGGTAAAACAATCATAAATAATCCATAAAAAAGTATAGGGACATAATATGAAGGATATATGAACATGGTAATTAAATTTGAAAGATATACCATATGAAATGAAGAACATGAAAGGAAGGCAAAAAATAATATTTCTCTTATGAAAATTCGGCAGCCTAACGACGTCACATAAACTTCAAAAAATGAATTGATGAGATCAAATAGGGTCTCTCATCATATTAAAATAAGAGTTAAGTATGAAAATATAGAGATCATACCACAACAAAATAAAAAGAAACTTTAAATACTTGACATGAAAGTAGAACTTTGAGAAATGAGAAGGGTGAAAGAATCCCTTAAAATTTCGGCAGCCTAATGGAACCACTAAAACATTCTTAAAACTAATTGATTAGAGAAAGAGGGGATCTCTCATCTTATGAACATGAAAAGGGCATTAATATGAATATATTATAACATCCTCCAACATAATAACAGGGAGCATAAAATAAATTACATAAAAGAGATTACTTGAAAAGAAAGGGAGAGGTCAGATCCCTTACCTTAAATGTAACTCTTAAAACTCAATGGTTGGGACCTTGAGAGGCTTGAGGGAACCTTGGAGGACTCCTTGGGAGGTATGGAGACCCGAACGTCATTGAGGATGGTATTGGAGTCGAATTTATGAGATGATGGCTTGATATTTATAGGGAAAGTGGGGGGACAAGGCATAATGGCCAAGGGACACCTCATTGGTGGTTTTGGAAAAACCATGGGCTTTCCCATGGTATTGGCCACTTGGGACACCTCACACAATAATTCATCCCCTTTAGTCGACTATCTCCTAAAAAATCTCATGACATCATCATGACACAGTTTTTATGTCATTTAACATACTGAAACCCTAAAACTGCATTTTTACTATTCACTGAAAATTCATCCTTCTCAGAAAAATCCCGAAAAACTACCACAACATAATATCAATGATCTGAGTTCAAAAATAAAGTCCATTTTATAAAAATAATTTTCTATATATTTTTAATTAAATATTTAAATAAAAAACACTATTCACTCGAAAAAACTAATACTTGATTAATAATTCATGAAACCTTTATTTAACCATTTTATTGAATCACATTACTTAATCAAGGTGTCTAAATTATATTAGAACATTCTTTAAGTGAAATTACTAATCCATTTTGTCACATTCCTAATCCTAAGTGTAAAATAACTATTCATAATTTACTATTCATCAAAAATTAAGTTGATCTTATTAGACTCCAAATTCTTTGCCGAACACTTTTGCAGAAGACAATTTTTTGAAAATAATTACACATCATTAATTATTTGAGGTTTACATAAATATTTTAAAATATTCTTTTTTCAAAATTCACCAATAAAATACATCCTAAAATTATCCGGACATTTGAAATTTCACAAACATCACTAAAGGTGGAAATATAAATTTATTGATCCCAATAGATTACACAAAGAAGCTACGGTCTCGTCACATAGCCCCTTATAACACCAGCATAAGACCTAAGTGTAAGGTGTGCTATGGTGAGATAATCTAAGGGAAGCTTAGATAACATTTCCCTATTAGTAATCTCTACTAACTTGAACTTCTCCTACATGAATTTCTGTTCAAGCTTGAAATGCTGGAGTTCGGCTTGGGATTGGTCCAAATCGAAGCCCAAAGATGCCACCTCCTTCCCATGCTATGATAATTGGGCTTCATAAGGTTCGAGTCTACTGGATGAAGCCATCGACTCCTCTTTTTTTCATTAACCATTAACATCTCTATTAAATCGTTAAGAGTAAGTTTATATACTATTCAAAATGTTTGGGTCATTAAATTCTTCCCCCCTTAAGAAATTTCGTCCCCGAAGTTTTATACTTGAGGCCTTGTCGAAAAGGTGACGGTACTTTTGCTTCATTGTTTCCTCAGGCTCCCAAGTCGCTTCTTCATACTTATGATTCCTCCCCAACACTTTCACAAGGTGGGTAGTCTTGTTTCGTAGAACCTTGTCTCTACGGTCTAAGATCTCCACTGGCTGCTCCTTATAAGAGAGGTCATGTTCTAGTTGTACCACCTCTGGGTTAAGTACATGCGAAGTGTCAGGTATGTACTTCCTCAAGAGAGATACATGGAAGACATCGTGAACTTGAGCTTGGTTTGGTGGATGTTCTAGTCGATAGGCCACTGCTTCTTTGCGATCAAGGATTTCATAGGGGCCAGTGTACCTAGGTCTGAGCTTCCCTTTCCTCCCAATCCGCATGAATCTCTTCCATGGAGAAATTCTAAGGAAGACTTTGTCGCCAACACCAAACTCCAAGTCCCTTCGACGGTTGTCAGCATAGCTCTTCTACCGACTCTGAGTAGCCTTTATGTGTTGTTTGAAGGAATAAACTTTTCTGTCATCTCTTGCACATAATCAGGCCCAAGAAGCATTCTCTCACCAGTATCATCCCAACAAGTAGGTGTTCTACATCGCATTCCATACAGAGCATCATAGGGTGCCATCTGAATACTCGAATGGAATCTGTTGTTATAGGAGAACTCAACTAATGGGAGGTGTTGATCCCATCGTCCTTTAAATTCCATTGAGCATAATCTCAGCATGTCTTCGAGTGTCTGAATAGTCCTTTCAGATTGGCCATCAGTTTGAGGATGAGAGGCCGTACTAAAATTCAATTCAGTATTCAGAGCATGTTGAAGACTTCTCCAGAATTTTGATGTGAATCTTGGATCCCCATCAGACACGATGGATAGTGGTACCCCATGAAGCCTTACCACATCCTTTACGTATATCATGGTAAGTTGATCTAGAGAGAAATATTCCCGAATAGAGATAAAAAGAGCAGTCTTGGTGAGACAGTCCACAGTAACCGATATCGCATTGTTTCCTTTGGATCTTTTCGGGAGACCAGTTACAATTTCCATAGTGATATTATCCCACTTCCATACTAGTATGGGCAGTGGGTGTAGTACCTCCTTAGGAAGTTTCCATTCTGCCTTTACATGTTGACAAACCAGGCACCTTGTAGTGTAATCAGCAATCTATCTCTTCATGTTATCCCACCAATAATGATCGCGAAGGTCTCTATACATTTTAGTGCTTCCTGAATGTATAAAGAATGTAAAGCTATGAGCTTCATCCATCAATTCTTTCTTTATCTCCAGAATAGATGGAACACATAGTCTTGTATGAAATTTCAATACACCTTCTTGATCAATATTGAAGTTAGGGAACTTCCCAACCTTTATAGCCTCAAACTTCTCTTGCAGCAAAGGATATTATTTTTGAGCCTTCTTGATCGTCTCTAGTAATGAAGTTTGAGAAATCATGTGGGATAAGGTTGATGTTGTCCCTTCCCTTACAATTACCATGTCCAGTTTTACTAAATTCATGGTTAATAATAGGATTACCTATATTATGAAATATATATAATATTTTTACTCCAGAAAAATTTATTTATTAGTTAGATAGAAATAATAAATGACTTTTTATTAATGTCCTTTGATTCTTCAAAATATGTTTTCATTAAAAATGATGTTTTTTTTATGTTGGGAGAATGTATTGTTATTATTCAGAAATTTTCAAAAATTTATTTGATAAAAATAACTTCGTTTTTTAAAATTTTTATAATTGAAATATTTTTTTTGAAATTATGATAGGTTTTGTAAAGTTTTATTTTTCAGTGAATAGTGAAAAATACTAATTTTTCATGAAAATTTTATATTCTATTAATACAATTACTAAGTAAAATTCTAATTTTTTATGTTTTAAATTTTAAATAGTTATTTGTTTAAAATATAATACATTTATAGTGTTTGGAATGATTTTATTATTGTATTTATTATAAAAACATTTTTATATTAAAAGTTAATTTTCTAAAAAACTACTTTTCGTTGCGTTTTATGTTTTTATAATAAATTAACTTATGAATATTATGTGAATTTAATCATGAAAAATTGGATTTAAGATATTTAATCAATCATTATACATTTTTTAAATTGGTAAATTTCATTTTTTGACATTATGAATAGAAACCATAATAATTTTTATTACCACTGTAAATGGTAAATTGAATAATAAAGCGTAAAAATAAAATGATAAAAACTGGACAATGACCTAGACACTTTCCTTAATTTTTTTGATGATTTCATTTCACCCATACCCACCATAGATACATTTTTATGACCTTTTTTATAGGGATGGGATAATGAACTTTATTACATCTTATGTAGCAAAAATTAAACAATTTCTCACTCTTCATTTAAATAAATATATTAATTTATAAATCAGATAATATATGATATTTTATTGATATAAATATTAATTTATAAAATAAATTGTTTATCTTCAACATGATTATTTATTTTTAATTTTTAATTAATAAATAATTACCTAAATTACTTACATGAAGAAGACACGGTAATAAATATATTAATGGGAAAAATAAAATAAATAACATCAAAAATATTTAAATAAATATAATTATATATATATAATGGGGTTTAAGAAATTTAAATATTAATATATCATTTTTTAGTTGCAATAAATTATTTTTTTTATTTTTATTTGTTTTCTGGATGTTTTGATGTATAAATATTGAATATCTCCAAAAATTAACATTAATGCTATTTTATAATAAATAATATTTCATTAAATGATATAAAATTATTAGATATATTATATTTGGATAATGGATATTATAATAGTAGAAAATATCAAACATGGTCCATTTATGAGACTTTTGCCTATTTATAGTAACTATTTGGACCCTCAAAGAGTAAAACCCCATTTTTTCCACGACAAGTGTGAAAAGTTTTTACAGTGGGAAAAAATGAAAATATATGGGTAAAACGTATTAAAAATTTGTAAAAATGTATTTCTAATAGATAATTAATATTTATAAATATCTTATATTCTAATATTAAAAATTGGGGCCATTTTAATGAAAATACTAATTTATGTTAACTAAATATTTTGTGAAATTCCATGTTTTCTACACATATCACTTATAAAAGGGAATATCATATTCTACTTAATTTACACCTAAAATCCCATTATTGAAGAAACATTATATTGAATATTTTTTATGAAATCCCATCACATGTTATAGATCCATTATTAATGGAATAAAAAAACCTTAGTGGTCATAAGGTGTTAGGAAAACGTGGTTTCCCAAAGAAGAGGTATTGTTTATAACCAATTATTTCTGTTATATTATTTATACCATATCATTCAAATTTTCATAACCAATTTTTATAGAAAAATATATGTAGCATACCTATAATTATACTTTATTATTTTACTTTAGTAACCTCTATCCAAGTCTACCTCCATCAAATGTGAAAGGAATTCAACATTCATGTGTATGGAAAACTAAAACCTCACATGAAAATGTAATTCATTTTCTATCACCTCCCTTAATTAATGGTTATAATGATGGAATTATTGTTTATATATTTTATTTATCTATTATTTATAAATCATAAATATAACATATCATTTACATTATTACGTTTCCATTAACTTATGATTGATAATGTCATTCCTACATATGTGTGGAATACCACATCCATGTAGTGATGTGATTCGTTTCACATCACAAAATCACATGGATGATATGTTTAAGTATATTTAATATAATAATATTATATTTATGATATGATAAATATTTTTAAAATACCCAATAATACTAACCTTATTTCCATAATTATCATCGATAAAATGGAAATGTTACTCGTGCTTACGTAGGACCTCAATCTCTATGATTATAACATTTTTCATTATTAGTATCCATAATACATGATTGATTTTAAAAGTATGATTTACGTATAAATTTTTTAATTATATCCTTGTTATTATTCTTTATATTAAGTAATAATGATCTCTTTCACCTCAGTAATCCTATAGAGGTTGTTTTGAACAAATAAACCAAACATCCTCAAAATACTAGATGTGGAAAAAATTGATTAAATAATTTAACTATTCCATAAATATAAATGAAATAAAATGTTATAGCATAATATATTATCCTTATAAACTATTATTACCCAGTTAAATATTTTATTTGAGTTTATTATGAAGGATTTATAGGGCATACCATGAAATTCAAAACATGAGGGAAGAGATTTCATTTCAATTTCATTTCATCAAATCATATCATAATGTTATGAACCTAATTTATTTTATATTGTGTATATATGTCTCATTTTAAATTTTATTTCATGATTCAGCCATACATCATGGTATTTTAAACTTCAATTTGAATTAATTCAACCATGAACCATAGATAAATGGATAGACGATCCTGTAAGGGGCCTCACCATGATAGGGTTTCCCCCACGCCACCTTCATCTCCATCGTCAAATATTAGATATCTCCTCGGCGCCTCTACTCAGCGCGTATGCGGCATGCACCCTCTTCCTATTGCAGAATCATGTGGGTCCATGACTCTCGGGGAACGCATCGTTGTTGCCTTCTTCTTTCCCTTCCATCGATCTGGCTATAGTTTTCTTGGCGGTGGGGTGTTGGTCCAAATTCCAGGGCCTGGGGGGGTTGTTTCCATGCCTTAGATCGATGGTGGGTGTGTTGGTGGTTCTGGTGTCCATGTGCGGGATTGAAGGTGGCGGCAGATCCGCGGCTTTGGCTTCGACGAGGTCTTCTTCCGGTGTGATTTGGAAGGTCCTAAATCTAGTGCTGGTTTGTGATTCATGCTCTTCATTTGCAGGTTTTCTGTTTTGGTTTTTCATTGGGTCGACTTCATGGGTGGATAAATTCATTTCCGAGGAGTTTGGTTCTGATTTCTGGTCGAAGTAGATGAGTTCTTCTATGCTACTGATTTCTTTGCGGAGTTTGGTGAAGTGATACTGGTATTTGTTGTGTTCATTATCATGGTGTGATTTGATGCATGTATGATGTTTTTCAGTTCAAGGATGGATTTTTGGTGTTTGTAGCTTGAGGAAAAAGAGTCAATGAAACTATATTATCTGACATTAATGGGTTTAGATGGGGTTTAGGGTAAGGGTTTTCTTCTGGTTGTCGATTTCGAATTTGAATGTTTGAGAGGCTATGGATTTTCCATTTGTTCCATGCCCATTAACATGCACGAGACTACTTTCCGTGAAGTAATGAGTAGGAGAAACTGATTTATTGTTTATTATGATCGGGGGAGAACTTCTGTGTAGGCTTGAATGAGTTCATTGTTCTTAAACATTTGTAATGTGGTTCCTTGAATGTTGTTTGTTATTGAAGTCTTGTATAGTTTCTCACTTTTTCTTCAAAAGTGACTCGATAATAAAAAAAGTAATTTTCATTCAATTAATTCAACCATGGGGATTTGAATAGAAAGTATCCATGTGGTAAAATGATTCTTAACCTAATTTCATTTTATTTGGTTATAAATATACTTAATTAACTTTGTTATTCCATGATTATGTGTGAATTCCTCTATAAAATTAATTATTATATATTTCCACTTTATTTATTTATTTATTTTCATTATGCATAATCTATTCATTGATTCATTTTTATTTCAATTATATGATCATTTTTTGGGCTATTTATCTCAAATTCTATTCCTATGGGACATACGATTATAATATGTACCAATCATATTTGGTGAAGTGTATATAATTCCACTTCAAATTTTATATCATGAATCTCCTTATTTTCAAAATATTTAATTTTTCATTTGATATTATTATTTTATAGGGCTTATAAATGAAAATTTATTAATGTGGAAAATGTTGTGTGTTACAATCTCTTTTATTTTGGGATTATTAATATTTAAGGTTCATTTTAGAAGAAATTATGTGATCTTATTTTCTTAAATGATATATATTTTCCTCAACGCTTTTATTAATTCAATCCACATGTTTAACCACTATTTTCTACCTTATTGAGTGAATAATATTTCCGAAGGGGTTTTTAAATTGGTACTAATCATGGATCCTTTTTTTATTAAGAAATTTTCTCTTCTACTTTCATGTTTTATGAATTTTTTAAAAATTTTCCCTTTGAAAAATATATTATTTATTAACTTTATCTAGATGATATTTTACTTTATTTTAAAAGGATTTAAAATGATATTTCTTAAAGTTTTCATAATGGTTCACTTTAACTACTTTTACACAATGTTTAAAAAATATATATATATAATGAAAGAATTTTCCTTCCATACTCATCATTTTATGTGTGGAATCTGACATTAAAATTATCCAGTATTATTTTCAATGAAATTGGATTTAAAAATATTTTATTAATCATTTTTTTATAAAAATTATGTTAAATGTTAAGTGGGTAATTTTTCACAAGATATTTTTCATGATATTTTAATGGTACCTCCTTTCATCAATGACAACAACCCTTGATGATACATATGATTTAATGGGGTATTTGGTAATTATAAAATCCTCATTTTTAATCCAGTTGGATTATGATTCCTTCAAATACATTATCATGGAACCTATATATTTTCAACGGGTTAACAATGTTGTGAGTGGAATAATGTTTGCTTCTAAGATTTTTATAATGAAATGAAAGATTTATGTACGTTATTTATGTTATTATTCTTGGGAATTGTTTTTTGATGATGGGTGGTTCCATTATAAACTACATTCGAGTTAGCCTACTATAGATCTCCAATTAATTGGGTAAAGTGATGATGTTAACCAATTAGTTTTCTATAAAGATATTAGGGGAATATAATTCAATGGTTACTAAAAGTATAACCATAATGGTTATTTCAAGTCTAACTGGGATAATTACTCAATTGGTAACCATGAGGTTTACTATATTTATATAAGTAATGTTTATTCTATATATATGAGTGATATGAAAAGGTTACTAGATACCAATATACTTTATTTATTATTTTTATGTGTATTTAATGATTAATTTGATCAATAATAAATCAAATGGCTCATGATTATTGATTCCAATAATTCTTAATTTTGTTAAATATTTATGGCATGTTTCATGAGGTATTATATTTGAATCTATGGGCAGGAATTCTGTTATTTTATGCTCATTCACTATGATTATTTCATCATACAATTATTTTCATGTTACTCTCTCTGATTACATTCAATTGTTAATGCTTATGTTTACCATTGGCGAGAATTTGAGAACACCCTTTGCAGGTTTTTATTTACCTATATTATAATGAATTGTTTTAAATGATTTTTGTGTACTATGTTCACATATGTGAATAACTTCAACGTGGAATTGGAATAATTAACCAAAAATATGAAAAGATATGTATAGTGGGATACGATATTGATCATTCTGAATTAGTTATTTATGAACCCAAGTTTTTATAATTTTTTCCTAATTATATGAAACTATAAAGAAGAAATTTTCTAGGTTTCTAAGTGATCCAACATGTCTTTTTTAATTATTCAGCTTCTTATAGAAAAAATTAGGTCACATTTATTAGTATTTTACCAAAAATTGTAATGTTTTATTAGAAAAAGATCTAGAAGTATAGGTTCATGGTTCTTTAAATTTGGTATCACATGAAATATTATATGACGTTAGAGATTATGATGTTTCCATGTGAGGTTGTATTAATGGTTATGTCAAGAACCGACCCATACCGAGGCTCAAGCCACAACTACGCCAAGCCCACCTCCATAGGCCAGGGGCTGGAAACCTGCACTGAAGGCATAAAAAACCCGGGGAGGCCTTTGCATAAACACCTCTACACACACACGCAGCCAACATAATGCGAAAATATAGAGGGAAAGGAAGACAAGATACAACATTGCTATATATAACACACAAATATGCATCGACCTATAAATAGTAAAAGTACAGAAAAGTAAACTGAATTAAAAAAGAAGAAAAATACACACCCAACCAAAAATGTTCCACAACCCAGCAAAATGTGAAAAAATAAAATAACTTAGGGATCCCCACTCTTGGATCCCCTGAAATGGACACCGTACGCAGTCCAAGCACCCCATATCCCTATAATCCACTAAAGACTCAATCAACATATATGTGCTTTGCAAGGGAACACTGATTTTGGGAAAAGACCTATCAGGGGTGAGTATAAAAATACTCAGTAGGATTTCCTGAAGGCTCAATGTAACTAAAAGTGAGGTACTGAAGAGGGTGGTAGTAGAGAGAACAAGGTATAATAAAAGAGTATAGATCAACCCAACAAATATGTGAATTAAGCACATCCAAACATGAGGAACTAGAAATGGGGAGAAGATTAACTTCTCATCGAGTCTTCTCTACCCATAGTTTGAGAGTAGAGTCATCCAACCAAAAGAATATAGACACGGAAACCAAGTGGTGTACCCCACATGTCTTCAACTCTCCTAGAAGGAGAGTAACCAAATCCCAAGGAGTGGGTATTTCAAAATTATATATATATATATATATATATTCATTCAAAGGAACCCAAATAAAAGAATAATGGGATATCTATATCACTAGCTTAGTCCAGGAAAAGAGTTGCCAAAAGTTCTAGAATTTATCACCATCGATGCCTAGCATCACCCTCATCTGCTCTGAACTATATGTCAAAAGGGCCCAATCACCGCCCCTTGATACTATCTACTTTGGGTGGGTTAGTCTCACTCACACGGTTTTAGGTCACGTCATAAGGACACATCTTAGTAGGAAAAGCACACGTCTTTCTTCAGAGTGTAATGTCAATTCAAACACCTCTCATCACTACGTCGCACAATCGAGTGAGAATGTCACAAGGTAATGAACCAACAATGGAGTCCGGCTAAGTTTTATGCTCAGAAGAGTCATTAGTGTGGCATCCCGACTTTTTATAACATAAACCTTCATTACATTACACAAAACTGAAGATCTTTATGGTTTAGTGTCTTGGAAACTAAGAACATAATACCAGAAAACAACATAAAACATTATTCTTAAACACTTGAAAGGCTTCTCCATAAGTTAATCCTATGTTCATTACTGCATCTCATAACATGGGGACATACATCAAAAGAAAGGGTGAGCGGAAGGCCCGGTAAGGGAAACCAGAGAAACATTTCACATGTGAAATTGAGATACTTCAATAAGGCCATGAAAAGAACTTTAAGGCTTGAGAAAGAAATCATGAGGCATATCATAATAAAAATAACGTTTTTCATAACATGAAGATGTGGCTACAACATTTAATATTGAAAATCATTTCTGTTTCAACAAGGTCCATCCCCAAGGTGTCATTAAAAATTACCAAGATTATTCACTAAGGCGTCGTTAAAAAAAACAGTCATCTCTAGAGATTAAGTCTTTACCCAATGCATTGTAGCGCTATCCGGGTGCACCCTTGACATGTCTTTATTATCATGTGAGCCATATATATCATCATCAATCATTTCATAAACAACTCATATATCATAAAAGGAATGGGTTTCATTTCATAATCATAACGTTTTAAAAACTACTTTAAAGACATGATCTTTGTGTCACTTTAAAACCCACGGAAAGGGAGAGCGGGTCTCATGTATGTAAATCACTGAATATAAATTAAAAAGACTTGGTATATATGTGAATACCTCTATTGGAGAGAGATATTTGAGTGTTAACTAAATAAAATAAAAGAACATTAGAAAAAGAGAGAGACATTTTGAGATTGAAATTCTGCATCATAATGGCTATGTTTCAGGGTTATAAAAAACATTCAAAAGAGAGGGGAAATGGGTAAAACAATCATATATGTTACATAAAACAGTATATGGATAGAATATGAAAGATATATGAACATGGTAATTAAATTTGAATGATATACCGTATTAAATGATGAACATGAAATGAAGACAAAAAATAAGATTTCTCTTATGAAAATTCGGCAGCCTAACAGCGTCACTTAAACATCAAAAAATGAATTGACGAGATCAAATAGGGTCTCTCATCATATGAACATAAGAGTTCAGTATGATAGATATAGATATAATACCCCAAAAAAATAAAAAGGAACTTTAAATATTTGACATGAAAGTAGAACTTTGAAAAATGAGAAGGGTGATAGAATCCCTTAAAAATTCGGCAGCCTAACGGAACCAATAAAACATTCTTAAAACGAATTTATTAGAGAAATAGGGGATCTATCATCATATGAACATGAAATTTACAGTAATATGAATATATAATAACATCCTCCAACATAATACCATGGAGCATAAAAGAAATGACATAAAAGAGATTACTTGAAATGAAAGGGAGAGGTCGGATCCCTTACCTTAAATGTAACTCTTAAAAATCAATGGTTGGGACCTTGAGAGGATTGAGGGCACCTTGGGAGGAATCCTTGGGAGGTAAGGATACCAGAACATCGTTGAGGATGGTATTGGAGTCGAATGGATGAGATGATTGCTTGATATTTATAGGGAAAGTGAGGGGACAAGGCATAATGGCCAAGGGACACCTCATTGGTGGTTTTGGAAAAACCATGGGCTTGCCCATGGTATTTGCCCATGGTATTGGCCACTTGGGACACCTCACACAATAATTCATCCCCTTTAGTCGACTATCCCCTAAAAAATCTCATGACATCATCATAACATAGTTTTGATTTCATTTAACATACCGAAACCCTAAAACTGCATTTTTACTATTCACTGAAAATTCATCTTTCTCAGAAAAATCCCAAAATATTACCACAAAATAATATCGATGATCTGAGTTCAAAAATAAATTACATTTTATAAAAATAATTTTCTATATATTTTTAATTAAATTTTTAAATAGAAAACACTATTCACTCGAAAAAAACTAATACTTGATTAATAATTAATGAAACATTTATTTAACCATTTTATTGAATCACATTACTTAATCAAGGTGTCTAAATTATATTAGAACTTTCTTTAAGTGGGATTACTAATCCATTTTGTGACATTCATAATCCTAAGTGTAAAATCACTATTCATGATTTACTATTCATCAAAAATTATGTTGATCTTATTAGACTCCAATTTCCTTACTGAACCCTTTTGCAGAAGACCATTTTTTGAAAATCATTAAACATCATTAATTATTTAAGGTTTACATAAATATTCTAAAATATTATTTTTTCAAAGTTCACCAATAAAATACATCCTAAAATTATTTGGACATTTGAAATTTCACAAACATCACTAAAAGAGGAAATATCAATTTATTCATCCCAAAGGATTACACAAGGAAGCTACGGGCTCGTCACATAACCCCATATAACACCAGCATAAGACCTAAGTGTAAGGTGTGCTATGGTGAGAGTATCTAAGGGAGGCTCAGATAACATTTCTCCAGTAGTAATCTATACTAACTTGAACTTCTTTTGCAGGAATTTCCATTCAAGCTTCACACGTTGGAGTTCGGCATGGGCTTGGTCCAAATCGAAGCCCAAAGATGCCACCTCCTTCCCTAGCTATGATAAGTGGGCTTCATAAGGTTCATGTCTACTGGATGAAGCCATCAACTCTTCTTTTTTGCATTAACCATTAACATCTCTATTAAATCGTTAAGAGTAAGTTAATATACTATTCAAAAAGTTTGGGTCGTTAAATTCATTCCCCCTTAAGAAATTTTGTCCACGTAGTTTAATACTTGAGGCCTTGTCGAAAAGGTTAGGGTACTTTTGCTTCATTGTTTCCTCAAGCTCCAAAGTTGCTTCTTCATACTTATGATTCCTCCACAACACTTTCACAAGGTGGGTAGTATTGTTTTGTAGAACCTTGTCTCTACGGTCTAAGATATCCACTGGCTACTCCTTATAAGAGAGGTCATGTTCTAGTTGTACCACCTCTAGGTTAAGTACATGCGAAGGGTCGGGTATGTACTTCCTCAGGAGAGATACATGGAAGACATCGTGAACTTGAGCTAGGTTCGGTGGAAGTGCAATTCGATAGGCCACTGCTCCTTTGCGATCAAGGATTTCATAGGGGCCAATGTACCTAGGTCTGAGCTTCCCTTTCCTCCCAATCTGCATGACTCTCTTCCATGGAGAAATTCGAAGGAAGACTTTGTCGCCAACACCAAACTCCAAGTCCCTTCGACGGTTGTCAGCATAGCTCTTCTTCCGACTCTGAGCAGCCTTTATGTGTTGTTGGATGGAATGAACCTGTTCTGTCATCTCTTGCACATAATCAGGCCCAAAAAGCTTTCTCTCACCAGTATCATCCCAACAAGTAGGAGTTCTACATCGCATTCCATACAAGGCATCATAGGGTGCCATCTGAATACTCGAATGGAAGCTCTTGTTATAGGAGAACTAAAATAATGGGATGTGTTGATTCCATCCACCTTTAAATTCCATTGAGAAAAATCTCAGCATGTCTTCGAGTGTCTGAATATTCCTTTCATATTTTCCATCAGTTTGAGGATGATAGGCCGTACTAAAATTCAATTCAGTATTCAGAGCATGTTGAAGACTTCTCTCTAATTTTGATGTGAATCTTGGATCACGATCAGACACGATGGATAGTGGTACCCCATGCAGCCTTACCACCTCCTTTACATATATCATGGTAAGTTGATCTAGAGAGAAATCTTCCCGAATAGAGATAAAATGAGCAGTCTTGGTGAGATGGTCCATAGTAACCCATATCGCATTGTTTCATTTGGATATTTTTGGGAGACCAGTTACAAAGTCCATAGTGATATTATCCCACTTCCATACTGGTATGGGTAGAGATTGTAATACCTCCTTAGGAAGTTGTCATTATGCCTTTACATGTTGACACACTAGGCACCTTGTAGTGTAATCAGCAATCTCTCTCTACATGTTATCCCACCAATAATGATCGTGAAGGTCTCTATACATTTTAGTGCTTCCTGAATGTATAAATAATTTAAAGCTATGAGCTTCATCCATCAGTTCTTTCTTTATCTCCGGAATAGATGGAACACATAGTGTTGTATGAAATTTCAATACACCTTCTTGATCAATATTGAAATCAGGGAACTTCCCAACCTTTATAGCCTCAAACTTCTCTTGCGGTAATGGATATTATTTTTGAGCCTTCTTGATATTCTCTAGTAATGAAGTTTGAGAAATCATTTGGGATAAGGTTGATGTTGTCCCTTCCCTTACAATTACCATGTCCAGTTTTACTAAATTCATGGTTATTAATAGAATTACCTAAATTATGAAATATATATAATATTTTTACTCCAGAAAATTTTATTTATTAATTAGAAAGAAATAATAAATGACTTTTTATTAATGTCCTTTAATGCTTCAAAATATGTTTTCATCAAAAATGATGTTTTTTTTATTTTTTGAGAATGTATTATTATTATTCAGAAATTTTCAAAAAATTATTCGATAAAAATAACTTCGTTTTTTAAATTTTTATGACAGAATTTTTTTTTTAAATTATGATATGTTTTGTAAAGTTTTATTTTTCAGTGAATAGTGAAAAATACTAATTTTTCATAAAAATGTTATATTCTATTAATACAATTACTAAGTAAAATTATATTTTTTTATTTTTTAAATTTTAAATAGTTAATTTTTTAAAATATAATACAATTATAGTGTTTGGAATTATTTTATTATTGTATTTTTTATAAAAGCATTTTTATACTAAAAGGTAATTTTCGAAAAAACTACTTTTTGTTGCGTTTTATGTTTTTATAATAAATTTACTTATGAATATTATGTGAATTTAATCTTAAAAAAATATATTTAAGATATTTAATCAATCATTATAAATTTTTTAAATTGGTACATTTCATTTTTTGACATTATGAATAGAAACCATAATAATTTTTATTACAACTGTAAATGGTAAATCGAATAATAAAGCGTAAAAATAAAATGATAAAAACTGAACAATGACCTAGACACTTTCCTTAATTTTTTTTGATGACTTCATTTCACCCATACCCACCAGAGATACATTTTATGACCTTTTTTATAGGGATGGGATAATGAACATTATAACATTTTATGTAGAAAAATTTTAAAAATTTCTCACTCTACTTTTAAATAAATATATTAATTTTAAAAATAATATAATATATGATATTTTATTGATATAAATATTAATTTATAAAATAAATTGTTTATCTTCAACATGATTATTTATTTTTAATTTTTAATTAAGAAATAATAACCTAAATTACTTACATGAAGAAGACACAGTAATAATTATATTAAAGGGAAAAATAAAATAAATGATATTAAAAATATTTAAATAAATATAATTATATATATATAATGGGGTTGAAAAAATATAAATATTAATATAACATTTTATAGTTGCAATAAATTATTTTTTTTTATTTTTATTTGTTTTCTGGATGTTTTGATGTACAAATATTGAATATCTCTAAAAATTAACATTAATGCTATTTTATAATAAATAATATTTCATTAAATGATATAAAATTATTAGATATATTATATTTGGATAATGGATTTTTTAATCGTAGAAAATATCAAACATGGTCCATTAATGATACTTTTGTCTATTTATAGTAACTATAAGGACCCTCAACGAGTAAAAAACCATTTTTTCCACGACAAGTGTGAAAAGTGTTTACAGTGGGAAAAATGAAAATATATGTGTAAAACGTATTAGAAATTTTTAAAAAAGTATTTCTAATAGATAATTAATATTTATAAATATCTTATATTCTAATTTTAAAAATTGGGGCCATTTTAATGAAAACATTAATTTATATTAACTAAATATTTTGTGAAATTCCATGTTTTCCCCACATCTCTCTTATAAAAGGGAATATCATATTCTATTTAATTTACACCTAAAATCCCATTATTGAAGAAACATTATATTGAATATTTTTTTCTGAAATCCCATCACAAGTTATAGATGCATTATTAATGGAATAAAAAAACCTTAGTGGTCATAAGGTGTTAGGAAAACGTGTTTTCCCAAAGAAGAGGTATTGTTCATAACCAATTATTTCTGTTTTATTATCTATTCCATATCATTCAAATTTTCCTAAATAATTGTTATAAAAAAATAAATGTAGAATACCTATAATTAGACTTTATTATTTTACTTTAATAACCTCTATCCAAGTCTACCTCCATCAAATGTGAAAGGAATTCAACATTCATGTGTATGGAAAAGTACAATCTCACGGGCAAATGTAATTCATTTTCTATCACCTCCCATAATTAATGGTTATAATAAAGGAATTATTGTTTATATATTATATTTATCTATAATTTATAAATCATAAATATAACAAATCATTTACATTATTATGTTTCCATTAACTAATGATTGATAACGCCGTTCCTACATATGTGTGGAATACCACATCCATGAAGTGATGTGATTCGTTTCTCATCACAAAATCACATGGATGATATGTTTAAGTATATTTAATAGAATAATATTATATTTATGATATGATAAATATTTTTAAAATACCCAATAATACTAACCTTATTTCCATAATTATCATCGAAAAAATGGAAATGTTACTCGTGCTTACGTAGGACCTCAATCTCTATGATTATAACATTTTTCATTATTAGTATCCATAATACATGATTGATTTTAAAAGTATTATTTACGTATAAATTTTTTAATTATATCCTTGTTATTATTCTTTATATTAAGTAATAATGATCTCTTTCACCTCAGTAATCCTATAGAGGTTGTTTTGAACAAATAAACCAAACATCCTCAAAATACTAGATGTGGAAAAAATTGATTAAATAATTTAACTATTCCATAAATATAAATGAAATAAAATTTTATAGCATAATATATTATCCTTATAAACTATTATTACCCAGTTAAATATTTTATTTGAGTTTATTATTAAGGATTTATAGGGATTACTTTGAAATTCAAAACATGAGGTAAGAGATTTCATTTCAATTTAATTTCATCAAATCATATCATAATGTTATGAACCTAATTTATTTTATATTGGGTATATATGTCTCATTTTATATTTTATTTCATGATTCAGCCATACATCATGGTATTTTAAGCTTCAATTTGAATTAATTCAACCATGAACCACAACTAAATGGATAGACGATCTCGTAAGGGTCTCACAATGATAGGGTTCCCCCCGTGCCACTTTCATCTCCATCTTCAATGATTAGATATCTCCTCGGCGCCTCTACTCGGCGCGTATGCTGTATGCACCCTCTTCCTGTTGCAAAATCGTGTGGGTCCACGACTCTCGGGGAACGCATCGTTGATGCATTGTTATTTCCCTTCCATCGATCTGGCTATATTTTTCTTGGAGGCGTGGTGTTGGTCCAAATGCCAGGGCCTGGGGGATGTTGCCATGCTTCCTATCAATGGTGGTTGAGTTGGTGGTTCTGGTGTCCATGTGCGGGTTTGAAGGTGGCGGCAGATCCGCGGCTTTGGCTTCTGCGAGATCTTCTTCCGGTGCGATTTGGAAGGTCCTCAATCGGGTGCTGGTTTGTGATTCATGCTCTTCATTTGCAGTTTTTTGTTTTGGTTTTTCATTGGGTCGACTTCGTGGGTGGATAAATTCTTTGCCGAGGTGTTTGGTTCTGATTTTTGGTCGAAGTAGACGAGTTCTTCTATGCTACTGATTTCTTTGTGGAGTTTGGTGAAGTGATTATTGTATTTGTTGTGTTCATTCTCATGGTGTGATTTGATGCACGTATGAAGTTTTTTAGTTCAAGGATGGATTTTTGGTGGATGTAGGTTGAGGTTTAAGAGTCAATGCAACTATATTATCTGACATTAATGGCTTTAGATGGTGTTTAGTGTAAGGGTTTTCTTCTGGTTGTCGCTTTCGAATTTGAATGTTTGAGAGGCTATGGCTTATCCATTTGTTCCATGCCCATGGACATGCACGAGACTACTTTCCGTGAAGCAATCAGTAGGAGAAACTGATTTATTGTTTATTATGCTTGGTGGAGAACTTCTGTGTAGGCTTGAATGAGTTCATTGTTCTTAAACTTTTGTACTGTGGTTCCTTGAATGTTGTTTGTCATTGAAGTCTTGTGTGGTTTCTCACTTTTTCCTCAAAAGTGACTTGATAATAAAAAATGTAATTTTCATTCAATTAATTCAACCATGGGGATTTGACTAGAAAGTACCCATGTGGTAAAGGGATTCTTAACCAAATTTCCTTTTATTTAGTTATAAATATACTTAATTAACTTTGTTATTCATTGATTATGTGTGAATTCCTCTATAGATTTAATTATTATATATTTCCACTTTATTTATTTATTTATTTTCATTATGCATAATCTATTCATTGATTCAATTTTATTTCAATGATATGATCATTTTTAGGGCTATTTATGTCAAATTCTATTCCTATGGGACATACGATTATAATATGTACCAATCATATTTGGTGAAGTGTATATAATTACACTTTCATATTTTATATCATGAATCTCCTTATTTTCAAAATATTTAATTTTTCATTTGATATTATTATTTTATAGGGCTTATAAATGAAAATTTATTAATGTGGGAAAGGTTGTCTCTTACAATATCTTTTATTTTTGGGATTATTAATATTTAAGGTTCATTTTAGAAGAAATTATGTGATCTTATTTTCATAAATGATATATATTTTCCTCAACACTTTTATTAATTCAAATCACATGATTAACTAGTATTTTCTACCTTATTGAGTGAATAATATTTCCGAAGGGGTTTTCAAATTGGTACTAATCATGGATCCTTTTTTATTAAGAAATTTTCTCTTCTATTTCCATGTTTTATTATTTTTTTTAAAAATGTTACCTTTGAAAAATATTTTATTTATTAATGTTATTTAGATGATATTTTACCTTATTTTAAAAGGATTTAAAAATAAATTTCTTAATGTTTTCATAGTGGTTCAATTTAACCACTTTTACACAATGTTTAAAAAATAAATATAAAATGAATGAATTTTCCTACCATCCCGATCATTTTATGTGTGGAATCTCACATTAAAATTATCAAATATTATTTTCAATGAAATTGGATTTAAAAATATTTTATTAATCATTATTTTATAAAATTTATATTAAATGTTAAGTGGGTAATTTTTCACAAGATATTTTTCATGATATTTTAATGGTACTCCTTTCATCAGTGACAACAATCCTTGATGACACATTTGATTTAATGGTGGTATTTGGTAATTACACAATCCTCATTTTAATCTAGTTGGATTATGATTCCTTCAAATACATTATAATGGAACCTATCTATTTTCAATGGGTTAACAATGTTGTGAATGGAATAATGTTTTCTTCTAAGAGTTTTATAATGAAATGAAATATTTATGTACGTTATTTATGTTATTATTCATGGGAATTGTTTTTTGATGATGGGTGGTTCCATTATAAACTACATTCGAGTTAGCCCACTATAGATCTCCAATTCATTGGGTAAAGTGATGATGTTAACCAATTTGTTTTCTATAATGATATTAGGGGAATATAATTCAATGGTTACTAAAAGCATAACCATAATGGTTATTTCATGTCTAACTGGGATAATTACGCAATTTTTAACTATGAGGTTTAATCTAGTTATATAAGTAATGATTATTCCATATGTATGGGTGATATGAAAAGGTTACTAGATACCAATATACTTTATTTATGATTTTTATGTGTATTTAATGATTCATTTTATCAATAATAAATCAAATGGCTCATGATTATTGATTCCAATAATTCTTACTTTTGTTAAATCTTTATGGCATGTTTCATGAGGTATTATATTTGTATCAATGGGCAGGAATTCTATTATTTTATGCTCATTCACTATGATTATGTCATCATACCACTATTTTCATGTTACTCTATCTGATTACATTCAATTTTAATTCTTATGTTTACCATTAGCAAGAATTTGAGAACACCCTTTGCATGTTTTTATTTCCCTATACTATAAAGAATTGTTTGAAATGATTTTTGTGTATTATGTTCACATATGAGAATAACTTCAAAGTGTATTTGGAATAATTAACCAAAAATATGAAAAGATATGTATAGTGGGATATGATATTGATCATTCTGAATTAGTTAATTATGAACCCAATTTTTTATGATTTTTTCCTAATTATATGAAACTATAAAGAAAAAATATTTCTAGGTTTCTAAGTCATCCAAATTTCTTTTTTATTTTTGCAGCTTCTTATAGAAAAAATTATGTCACATTTATTAGTATTTTACCGAAAATTGTAATGTTTTATTAGAAAAAGATCTAGATATGTAGGTTCATAGTTCTTTACATTTGGTATCACATGAAATATTAAATAACATTAGAGATTATGATGTTTCCATGTGAGGGTGTATTAATGGTTATGTCATCAACCGACCCATACCAGGGCTCCAACCACAACTACGCCAAGCCCACCTCCATAGGCCAGGGGCTGGAAACCAACACTGAAGGCATAAAAACCCGGGGAGGCCTTTGCATAAACACATCTACATACACACGCAGCCAACATAATGCAAAAGTATTGAGGGAAAGGATGACAAGATACAACACTGCTATATATAACACACAAATATGCATCGACCTCTAAATATTAAAAGTACAGAAAAGTAAACTAAATTAAAAAAGAGGAAAAATACACACCCCACCAAAAATGTTCTACAACCTATCAAAATGTGCAAAAGTAAAATAACTTAGGGATCCCCGCTCTTGGATCCCATGAAATGAACACCGTATGGATTCCAAGCACCCCATATCCCTATAATCCACTAAATTTTCAATCAACATATATGTGATTTTCAAGGGCACACCGAGTGTGGGAAAAGACCTATCAGGGGTGAGTATAAAAATACTCCATAGGATTCCCTAAAGGTTCAATGTAACTAAAAGTGAGGTACTAAAGAGGGTGGCAGTAGATAGAACAAGGTATAATAAAAGAGTATATATCAACCCAAAAAATAAGTGAATTAAGATCATCAAAACATGAGGAGCTAGAAATGGGTAGAATATTAACTTCTCATCGAGTCTTCTATAACCATAGTTTGAGAGTAGAGTCATCCAACCAAAAGAATCTAGACACGGAAACCAAGTGGTGTACCCCACACGTCTTCAACTCTCCTAGAAGAAGAGTAACCAAATCCCAAGGAGTGTGTATTTCAAAATGATATATATATATATATATTCTCATTCAAAGGAACCCAAATAAAATATTAATGGGATATCTATATCACTAGCTTAGTCCAGGAAAAGAGTTTCCAAATGTTCTAGAATTTATCACCATCGATGCCCAGCATCACCCTCATCTGATCTGGACTATAAGTCCAAGGGCCTCAGTCACCTCCCCTTGATACTATCTACTTTGGGTTGGTTTGTCTCACTCACACAGTTTTAAGTCACGTCATAAGGACGCATCTTAGTAGAAAAAACACATGTCTTTCTTGAAATTCTAAATTCAATTCAAACACCTCTCATCACTGTGTCGCATAATCGAGTGAGCATGTCACAAAGTAATGATTCAACTACCGAGTCCGGCTAAATTTTATGCTCAGAAGAGTCATTAGTGTGGCATCCCGCCTTTTTATAACATAAACTTTCATTACATTACACAAAACTGAAGATCTTTAAGGTTTAGTGTCTTGGAAACTAGGAACATAATAAAAGAAAACAACCTAAAACATTCTTCTTAAACAAATGAAAGGCTTATCCATAAGTTAATCCTAGGTTCATTACTTCACCTCATAAAATGGGGACATACATCAAAAGAAAATATGAGCAGAAGGCCCAGTAAGGGAGACCAGAGAAACATTTCACATTTGAACTTGAGATACTTCAATAAGGTCATGAAAAGAACTTTAAGGCTTGAGAAAGAAATCATGAGGCATATCATAATAAAAATAATGTTTTTCATAACTTGAAGATGTGGATACAACATTTAATATTGACAATCATTTCTGTTTCACCAAGGTCCATCCCCAAGGTGTCATAAAAAATTACCAAGATTATTCACCAAGGCATTGTTAAAAAAATAGTCATCTCTAGAGATTAAGTCTTTACCCAATGCATTAGAGCGCTATCAGGGAAACCCCTTGAAATTTATTTATTATCATGTGAGACACATATATAATCATCAATAATTTCGTAAACAACCCATATAGCATAAAAGGAATGGGTTTCATTTCATAATCATAACGTTTTAAAAACTGCTTTAAAGACATGATCATTGTGTCACTTTAAAACCCACGGAAAGGGAGTGCAGGTCTCATGTATGTAAATCCCTGAATATAAATTATACAAACTTGGTATATATGTGAATACCTCTATAGGAGACAGAGATTTGAGTATTCACTTAATAAAATAAAATATCTTTAGAAAAAGAGAGAGACATTTTGAGATTGAAATTCTGCGTCATAACGTCTATGTTTTAGGGTTATAGAAAACATTGAAAAGAGAGGGAAAATGGGTAAAACAATTATAAATGATCCATAAAACAGTAGTGGGACAGAATATGAAGGATATATGAACATGGTAATTATATTTGAAAGATATACCATATGAAATGAATAACATGAAATGAAGACTAAAAATAAGATCTCTCTTATGAAAATTCGGCAGCCTAACGGTGTCACTTAAACATCAAAAAATAAATTGACGAGATCAAATAGGGTCTCTCATCATATGAACATAATATTTCAGTATGATATATATATATATATCATACCCCAACAAAATAAAAAGGAACTTTAAAGACTTGACAAGAAAGTAGAACTTTGAAAAATGAGAAGGGTGATAGAAACCCTTAAAAATTCTGCAGCATAACGGCACCACTAAAACATACATAAAACGAATTGATTAGAGAAAGAGTGGATCTATAAACATATGAACATGAAAAGGTCGTAATAGGAATATATAATAACATCCTCCAACATAAGAACACGGATCACAAAAGAAATGACATAAAAGAGATTACTTGAAAAGAAAGGGAGAGGTCGGGTCCCTTACCTTAAATGTAACTCTTAAAACTCAATGGTTGGGACCTTGAGAAGCTTGAGGGCACCTTGGGAGGAATCCTTGGGAGGTATGGAGACCATAACATCGTTGATTATGGTATTGGAGTCTAATTTATGAGATGATGGCTTGATATTTATAGGGAAAGTGAGGGGACAAGGCATAATGGCCAAGGGACACCTCATTGGTGGTTTTGGAAAAACCATGGGCTTGCCCATGGTATTTTCCCATGGTATTGGCCACTTGGGACACCTCACACAATAATTCATCCCCTTTAGTCGACTATCCCCTAAAAAATCTCATGACATCACCATGACACAGTTTTTATGTCATTTAACATACAGAAACCCTAAAACTGCATTTTTACTATTCACTGAAAATTCATCTTTCTCAGAAAAATCCCAAAAAATTACCACAACATAATATTGATGATCTGAGTTCAAAAATAAAGTACATTTTATAAAAATAATTTTCTATATATTTTTAATTAAATATTTAAATACAAAACACTATTCACTCGAAAAAACTAATACTTGATTAATAATTCATGAAACCTTTATTTAACCATTTTATTGAATCATATTACTTAATAAAGGTGTCTAAATTATATTAGAACTTTCATTAAGTGATATTACTAATCCATTTGGTCACATTCCTAATCCTAAGCGTAAAATCCCTATTCATAATTTCCTATTCATCAAAAATTACGTTGATCTTATTAGACTCCAAATTCCTTACTGAACACTTTTGTAGAAGACCATTTTCTGAAAATCATTAAACATCATTAATTATTTATGGTTTACATAAATATTTTAAAATATTCTTTTTTCAAAATTCATCAATAAAATACATCCTAAAATTATCCGGACATTTGAAATTTCACAAACATCACATAAGGAGGAAATATCAATTTATTCATCCCAAAGGATTACACAAGGAAGCTACGGTCTCGTCACATAGCCACTTATAACACCAGCATAAGACCTAAGGGTAAGGTGTGATATGGTGAGAGAATATAAGGGAGGCTCAGATAACATTGCCCTAGTAGTAATCTCTACTAACTTGAACTTCTCCTGCAGGAATTTCCGTTCAACCTTGACACGCTTGAGTTCGGCTTGGGCTTGGTCCAAATAGAAGCTCAAAGATGCCACCTCCATCCCAAGCTATGATAAGTGGGCTTCATAAGGTTCGAGTCTACTGGATGAAGCCATCGACTCCTATTTTTTGCATTAACCATTAACATCTCTATTAAATTGTTAAGAGTAAGTTAATATACTATTCAAAAAGTTTGGGTCGTTACATTCTTCCCCCTTATGAAATTTCGTCCCTGAAATTATATAATTAAGGCCTTGTCGAAAAGGTGAGGGTACTTTTGCTTCATTGTTTCCTCAGGCTCCCAAGTTGCTTCTTCTTACTTATGATTCCTCCACAACACTTTCACAAGGTGGGTAGTCTTGTTTCGTAGAACCTTGTCTCTACGCTCTAAGATCTCCACTGGATGCTCCCTATAAGAGAGGTCATGTTCTAGTTGTACCACCTCTGGGTTCAGTACATGCGAAGTGTCGGGTATGTACTTCCTCAAGAGAGATACATGGAATTCATCGTGAACTTGATCTAGGTTCGGTGGAAGTTCTATTCGATAGGCCACTTCTCCTTTGCGATCAAAGATTTCATAGGGGCCAATGTACCTAGGTTAGAGCTTCCCTTTCCTCCCAATCCACATGACTCTCTTACATGGAAAAATTCAAAGGAAGACTTTTTCGCCAACACCAAACTCCAAGTCCCTTCGACTGTTGTCAGCATAGCTCTTCTGCTGTCTCTGAGGAGCCTTTATGTGTTGTTGGATGGAATGAACCTGTTCTGTCATCTCTTGCACAAGATCAGGCCCAAGAAGCTTTCTCTCACCAGTATCATCCCAACAAGTAGGAGTTCTACATCGCTTTCCATATAGAGCTTCATAGGGTTCCATCTGAATACTCGAATGGAATCTGTTGTTGTAGGAGAACTAAACTAATGGGAGGTGTTGATCCCATCCACCTATAAATTCCATTGAGCATAATCTCAGCATGTCTTCGAGTGTCTGAATAGTCCTTTCAGATTGGCCATCAGTTTGAGGATGATGGGCCGTACAAAAATTCAATTCAGTATTCAGAGCATGTTGAAGACTTCTCCAGAATTTTGATGTGAATCTTGGATCATGATTAGACACAATGGATAGTGGTACCCCATGCAGCCTTACCACTTCCTTTACGTATATCATGGTAAGTTGATCAAGAGAGAAATCTTCCCGAATAGAGATAAAATGACATGTCTTGGTGAGACGTTCCAAAGTAACCCATATCGCATTGTATCCTTTGGATGTTTTCGGGAGACCAGTTACAATGTCCATAGTGATATTATCCCACTTCCATAATGGTATGGGTAGTGGATGTAATACCTCCATAGGAAGTTGTCATTCTTCCTTTACATGTTGACACACCTGGCACCATGTAGTGTAATCAACAATCTCTCTCTTCATGTTATCCCACCAATAATGATTGCGAAGGTCTCTATACATTTTAGTGCTTCCTGGATGTATATAGAAAGTAAATCTATGAGATTCATCCATCAGTTCTTTGTTTATCTCCGGAATAGATGGAACACATAGTCTTGTATGAAATTTCAATACACCTTCTTGATCAATATTGAAATCAGGAAACATCCCAAACATTATAGCCTCAAACTTCTCTTGCAGCAAAGGATATTATTTTTGAGCCTTCTTGATCTTCTCTAGTAATGAAGTTTGAGAAATCATTTGGGATAATGTTGATGATGTCCCTTCCCTTTCAATTACCATGTCCAGTTTTACTAGATCTTTAATCAAGGGATCTCCTAGGATCCTCATTGTTGCCAGAACAACAGGATCTTTCTTTCTTAATGCATCTGCAACTTTGTTTGCTCTTCCAGGGTGATAATGAATTGAACAATATTAGTGTTTAATAATCTTCAACCTTATCCTTTGTCTCATGTTCAATTATTTCTATGTGAAAATAGTCTTTAAAATTTTGTGGTCGGTGTATATATAACATTTCTCCCTATAAAGATAGTGCATCCGTATCATTAGAGAAAAAACAACTACCACTAGCTCTAGATCATGCGTAGGATAGTTCTGCTCATGAATCTTCAACTGTCGAGATGCATAGGCAATTACCATGTCATTTTGCATGAGGACTCACCCAAGCCCTTTCAGAGATGAATCGTTAAAAATAACGAATCCTTCCCTGATAGAGGGTAATGTTAACCCTGGTGCAGTAACAAATCTCTTCTTCAGCTCCTGGAAACTTTCCTCGCATTCCTTTGTCTAGATGAACATAACCCCTTTTCGAGTCAACTTGGTTAGTGGATTAGAAATCCGTGAAATTTTTTTCACAAACCTCCAATAATATCCCTCTAAACCAAGGAAACTACAAATCTCAGTTACTGTTGTGGGTTGAGGACACTCCTCCACAACTATTGTCTTTTCAGGGGCAACTGAGATTCATTCATTGGTTATGATGTGACCTAAGAAAGACACTTTTTGTAACCAAAACTCACACTTGTTGAACTTTCCAAAGAGCCTTTCCTTCCACAGAGTTTTCAAAATAACCCTCAGTTGATCTTCATGCTCCTCACGAATTTTTGAATATAACAAAATATCATCAATAAAAACTACCAAAATGTTATCAAGGTTGTCCTTAAAGACTCTATTCATCAAATCCATGAAAATCTCAGGAGCATTAGTCAAGCCGAAGGGCATAACAGTAAACTCATAATGCCCATATCTTGATCAGAAGGCAGCCTTTAAAATATTTTCCTTCTTCACCCTCATTTGATAATAAGCAGATCGAAGATCAATTGTGGAGAAGAATTGAGCCCCATGAAGTTGGTCAAATAAATCATCAATTCTTGGAAGAGGGTATCTATTATGCACTGTGATCTCATTCAGTTCTCTATAATTAATGTATATCCGCAGTGATCCATCGTTCTTCTTCACAAAGAGAACAGGTTCTCCCCAAGGAGACACACTCGGTCGGATAAACCCTCTCTCCAACATGTCTTGTAGTTGTTTCTATAACTCTTATAGCTCCACGTTTTCCATTCTATATGGGGTCTTTGATATCGGTTGTGATCTAGGTATGAGTTCAATAGAGAATTGTACCTCTCTTTCTGGGGGAGGTCCAGGTAACTCCTCAAGAAATACATCCATGTATTCTTGAACAATCGGAACATATTCTATTTGTATACTCCATTTTCCTTCTTCATCATCACCATTTAACTACATAAAGAAAGCTATAGGAGGTGCTTATAGATAGGGATCAGTTCGGGATATGTCTCCTTGGAAGATAATTGTAGGTCGTTCATTCAAGACTACTGAGATTTCCTTACTTCTGCATTTGATATAAGCCTTATACATTGAGATCCCATCCATCCCTAGTATAACGTCGAATTCCAACATGGGAATGACTACTAGATTTACGAAAAGATGGTGCTCACTGAAGTAAACACAAGTGTCTCTAAACACTATTGATGCATGGATAATCCCACGGGGATTCTTGACTGACAATTCTACCTCAAGGAGTTCAAGGATTGATTCTATATTCTTTGCAAACTTGGAGGAAATAATGGAATTCATAGAACCAGAATCAAACAAAGTACTTTCTAGTTTTGAGAGGATAACAAGAGTACATGCTACCAAGTCGTTTGGAACTTCAACATCAATTGTTGTGATAGGAAAAGCAAGACCTTTCTCCCTTGGCCTTTTCTGAGGTTGATTGTGATTCCCCTCCACTACCCTCGGATTTGGACAATGATTAGAAAAGTGCCCAAGTTGTCCAGACATGAAGAATATGACTTCAGGTAGGGCTGGAACCATCTTCCCTCTGTCGTCAGTGTTGGGGAGTTGAGGCTTCAACTCACTACGACAATTCCGAGCTCATTGCCTCCTCTTCCACACCTGTAGCACTTGCCACTTCCGATCAAACATTTCCCCAGATTCTTCTTCCCACATTTATTGCATGTGGTAAGTTGCATTTTCTTTCCACCTCTTCCCTGATCAAAAGTCTTCCATAAATCGGGCTCTAACGATCTCTTCTTGCCATTTGATTTATGAGACCACTGTGTCTCACCAAACTCTATCTCTACTTTCATTGCACTCCGCATGATCTCCCTGTAGTTATCGTAGTCTCAGATGGCTAGATTCTTCCGCAGATGAGGTCTCAGTCCACCCAAAATCTTTCGACCTTCCCACTTGGATCCATGACAAAGCTAGAGGTATATCGTGAAATTCGGGTGAAGTTCATCTCATAGCTTCTGACAGATTCGTTCTCCTTCTGCTTCAGCTCGAGAAACTCTTTCTCTATTCTCGTTCTCATGGAACGAGGGAAATACTTCTTAAAGAATATTCCTTGGAACTCTTCCCACTCCACAGCTTCCATCCCTCCTCTAGGCTACGTGTTTTTGACCAGTGACCACCACTGATCATCTTCTCCCTCTAGGTGGTAAACATCAAGGGTGACTTTTTCTTGTTCCGAACAGTGGAGTACAGAAAAGATCTTTTCAATGGAGCTTATCCATTGTTCCACAACCAATGGGTCAGTAGATCCATTGAATGTTGGTGGCCGTTGACGCATGAAGGACTCAATAGAGTGTTGTTCCCTTCATGGTGAGATCGGCATATCAGCTTGATTCAAGTGATTACTCATATCATGAGTCTGTTGGTTCATCATTCGCATGAATGTTTCTATTCCGACTTCCATTGGAGGGCCGTCAGCACATGGTGCATTGCGGTCACCATCTACATTGTTCCTCCTATTTCCCGCCATTTTCTAAATGGAAAAAACCTTAGTGAGAAAACTTATTTTATTTATGAATCTTTTAACTAAGACTTTATGCATAGACAATTACATTTCTCTATAATTCCTTCATAATTATTCATAAAACGTTTTTGATTAACCAAACATATCCCCCGAGAGTGTCGTAACTAACAGTGCAGCAAGACCCATTATCGTGCACCAGTTCCCGTTCGAGTCTAGCTCAAAGGATTTTTTTCAGGTTTTACCCCTATGTACATCTTCAGCCAGAGCCGCCTCTACCTTCTTATATCCAGACATGGATGTATTTTTTTGATAAACCACTTACTCAATACTTACCAAAATACCCGGATGTTTTCCTATATTAATAATTTTATATAGGGTTCTTCCTAATAATTTTATATCCTAATTTCCACAAATATCTAAACCATTATTTGATACCAACTATGGCATCCCTCATTTTTTAACATAAACTTTCATTACATTACACAGAACTGAGGATCGTTAAGGTTTAGTGTCTTGGAAACCAGGAACATTATAAAAGAAAACAACATAAAACATTATTCTTAAACACTTGAAAGGCTTCTCCTTATGTTCATCCTATGTTCATTACTTCATCTCATAACCTGGGGACATACATAAAATGAAAGGGTGAGCAGAAGGCCCAGTAAGAGAAACAAGAGAAATATTTTACATGTGAACTTTAGATACTTCAATAAGGTCATGAAAAGAACTTTAAGGCAAGAGAAAGAAATAATGAGGCATATTATAATAAAAATAACATTTTTAATAACTTGAAGATGTGGCTAAAACATTTAATATTGATAATAATTTCTGTTTCACCAGGGTCCATCCCCAAGGTGTCATTAAAAATTACCAAGATTATTCACAAAGGCATTGTTAAAAAATAGTCATCTCTAGAGATTAAGACTTTAACCATTGAATTAGAGCGCTATCAGGGAAAACCCTTGACATGTATTTATTATCATGTGAGACACATATATCATCATCAATAATTTCATAAACAACCCATATAGCATAAAAGGAATGGGTTTCATTTCATAATCATAACGTTTTAAAAACTGCTTTAAAGACATGATCTTTGTGTCACTTTAAAACCCACGGAAAGGGAGGGAAGGTATCATGTATGTAAATCCAAGAATTTAAAATACAAACACTTGGTATATATGTAAATACCCATATAGAAGATTGAGATTTGAGTATTCACTTAATAAAATAAAATAACTTTAGAAAAATTGAGATACATTTTGAGATGGAAATTTTGCAGCATAACGGCTATGTTTCGGGGTTTTAGAAAACATTGAAAAGAGAGGGGACATGGGTCAAACAATCATAAATGACCCATAAATCAGTATAGGGACATAATATGAAGTATATATTAACATGGAAAATAAATTTGAAAGATATACCATATAAAATGAAGAACATGAAAGGAAGACAAAAAATAAGATTTCTCTTATGAAAATTCCGCAGCCTTAGGGCGTCACTTAAACTTAAAAAAATGAATTGAAGAGATCAAATAGGGTCTCTCATCATATGAAAATAAGAGTTATGTATGATATATATAGATATCATACCCCAACATAATAAAAAGTAACATTAAAGACTTTACATGAAAGTAGAACTTTGAAAAATGAGAAAGGTGAAAAAATCCCTTAAAAATTTGGCAGCCTAATGACGCCACTTAAACATTATTAAAACGAATTGATGAGAGAAAGAGGGGGTCTATCATCATATGAAAATGAAAAGGGTCTTAACACAAATATATAAGAACATCCTCCAACATAAGAACATGGAGCATAAAAGAAATGGCATAAAAGAGATTAGTTAAAAAGAAAGAGAGAGGTCAGATCCCCTACCTTAAATGTAACTCTTATAACTCAATGGTTGGGACCTTGAGAGGCTTGAGGGAACCTTGGGAGGACTCCATGGGAGGCAAGGAGACCGGAACTTCGTTGAGGATGGTTTTGGAGTCGAATGGATGAGAGGATCGCTTGGTATTTATAGGGAAAGTGAGGGGACAAGACATTAATGACCAAAGGACACCTCATTGGTGGTTTTGGCAAAACCATGGGCTTACCCATGGTATTTTCCCATTTTATTGGCCACTTGGGACACCTCACACAATAATTAATTCTCTTTAGTCAATGATCCCTTAAAAGTTCTCATGACTTCATCATGACATAGTTATGATGTCATTTAACATACCAAAACCCTAAAACTGAATTTTTACTATTCACTGAAAATTCATCATTCTCAGAAAAATCCCAAAAAATTACCATAACATAATATCGATGCTCTCAGTACAAAAATAAAGTCAATTTTATAAAAATAATTTTATATATATTTTTAATTAAATTATTAAATAAAAAACACTATTCACCTGAAAGAACTAATACTTGATTAATAATTCATGAAACCATTATTTAACCATTTTATTGAATCACATTACATAATCAAGGTGTCTTAATTATATTAAAACTTTCTTTAAGTGAGATTACTAATTTATTTGGTCACATTACAAATCCTAAGCGTAAAATCACTATTCATAATTTACTATTCATCAAAAATAATGTTGATCTTATTAGATTCCAAATTAATTACTGAACACTTTTGCAGAAGACCATTTTTTGAAAATCATTACAAATCATTAATTATTTAAGGTTTACATAAATATTTTAAAATATCATTTTTTCAAAATTCATCAATAAAATACTTCCTAAAATTATCTGGACATTTGAAATTTCACCAACTTCACTAAAAGAGGAAATATCAATTTATTCAACCCAAAGTATTACATAAGGAAGCTACGGTCTCGTCACATAGCCCCTTATAACACCAGCACAAGACCTATGTTTAAGGTGTGCTATGGTGAGATAATTTGAGGGAGGGTCAAATAACATTGTCCTAGTAGTAATCTCTACTAACTTGAACTTCTCCCGCAGGTGTTTCCGTTCAAGCTTGACACGCTAGAGTTCAGCTTTGGCTTGGTCCAAAGCAAAGCCCAAAGATGCCACCTCCTTCCCAAGATCTGATAAGTGGGCTTCATGAGGTTCGAGTCTACTGGATGAAGCCATCGACTCCTCTTTCTTCATTAAACATTAACATCTCTATTAAATCGTTAAGATTAAGTTAATATACTATTCAATAAGTTTGGGTCGTTACAATTAGAAAACCCACTATCTAGCCCAACTTAAGGGTAAACCCGAAAGAGAACGTTGAATGCCACTACGCAGCCCAGCTAGAGGGTAAGCCTGAAAGAAAATGGTGAACGCCACTGCCCATCATCATTTGAGGATAAGTCTGGAAAGAGTAACTGGTAAACGCCACTACCCAGCCTCACTGGAGGGTAAGCCTGAAAGGAAATGGTGAACCCCACTTCCCATCTGCACTGGAGGGTAGGCCCTGAATGAGTTACTGGCGAACACCACTTCCCAACCTCGCTGGAGGGTAAGCCCAAAAGATAATAGAGATTTCAACTACCCAGCCTCGCTGGAGGGTAAGCCCCGAAACTACATTGACCATCCTCGTTGAATGATACCCTCTAGATATATCAAGGAAACAACACCTATTAGAAAAATGTCATTGCAATCATCGGGTGTTGCCTCTGTTTGGTGTCACACCCATAGAAACTCGTATCACATATCAAAGGGAACTATGAGGGGAACCATCATTTTCTACATGGAGAAACACCCAGGATAGTCTGCTCAGATTCCAAAACCCATGTTTAGAAGAAAGAGATATTAGAGGAAGAACAAAACGCAGTGGTACATGGCGCATGAGGGGTCCACACTACGTGTGACCCCACCTCATCACCTAGTCATGTACCCAACCATATTTGAGTACAAAAAAGTGAAAAAGTATCACTCAGTGTGTAACGGTACTCCTAGAGTACAAGATACATTAGTAAATAATATGATGAGCAAACGATGCTCGTCTTTGACCTGAAGGGTAAGGATCATTGGTTGTCTGACATGACACCTCGAATAGTCCAAGCTCATTGACCGTATCTCTTCATATATATACTCCACTCTCACAAGTGTGAGAGATTCCCTAATCCATGGATTCTCTTCACACATATCAAAATGATCTTCCACTGATATTCCTTTCATGTTTCCATATTTAATTAGATCATGATTAAGGATCCTCACATACAAATGGATCAAACAGTTGTTATCCTTCCATAAAATCAAGGAGAATCGAAAACTAATTCATCTGAAATGGACAACCAGTGAAAAATGTGATTTTCACCAGAAACGCCTGAATGATGCTTGATCACTAACAATCACAGAAAGGATTTTCACCTACAAACAGATCACCCAATTGGGATCCTTGTATAAAAACATGCACGGTAGGATATTCATTTGCCTCAAACAGGCTTATGAAGCATATGTCGAAAAAATGGAGCATACGCCCAAAAGCTGCCTCATGGGGCCCACACATCAGCCCCAAATATAGGTGGTAGAATTGTTCCATTGCAATCCCCGAAGAAAAACACTTGGAAACATGTACTCAAACACCCCAAAGAGATGCCAGATGAAAAAGTGGCATTTCATTGAAAAATGTGCCAACCGGTCCCTATGGGGGTTTCACCATGTCTTTAGTTCAAACACTTATAGAAGCATCTCAAAAGTTATGCCCAATGTTCGGGGTCACGATGCCGTTGAGAACACGTAAATAGGACATCATGTTTTGGAGTTATGTCTGACTCAAAAACCCCAAAATAATAATAATTAATTTATTAATATTGGACTTGGGCAATTCATGCTACCGGGAAACAAAACCAGAGTTGTAAATTCTAGAACAAACCTAAAGCGGTCCAGATTGGCTCAAAAATCTTGATACCACAGATGGCGCCCATTATGGATCTTCATGTCAAAAGATACATGTGTTTTGGTTTTTCAGGCCAACAATGGACTGGTCCGGCCCGTTTTGGCCAGAACCTTCTTTCTGGGCCAGCCCAGCCCGCGCTAACACCAACCGGCTTGGCTGATCTATAGTCCATCATTTGACATGGTACGTAGGGACCCAAATTGTGTGGGTCCTACTCCAAATAAGTTCACCACCTCAATTTCTTGCACGTCTGACCACAATAGGCCCCTATCATTCAGACTCACTTTGAGCTCTGCCAACTAGGTGCATCGCACCAACGTCAGTCCTCTGAGCTCTGAATCGGCCTTCTGCACCACACCAAAGCCTCAACCTACTTTGCCTCTTGAATCACCATGCATTCCAGCTCCAGCCTCTCATTCCTTCATGCGTCGCTTGAGAACGCTTCCTGGTATGCTCCTTGATTGAGCCCCACACACCTGGTCCCATCCTCCTCCATGATGCTACCTTCTATGTACAACTCATGTGACTTCTGTCGGCGGTTGCTGGTAGATTAGCTCTGGCGGTCCCTTCGGTGGACCACCGGGAGTCGATCAGACACTCGAAAATTTTTACGATCCCATTATTATGATCCCTATGATGAGACCATCAGATCTCCTACCTCTTATCAACAAATCATTGAAGATTTTATGCGCTTAATGGTATGCTCCCAAGTACCCAATGAACTGTTGAAGATCATGATGAAAAAACATTATCTTCAGCACGGGTTTATGGCTATGTTCATGCAGTCATCAATGGAATTAACTAAAATAAAGAAACAATGGGAAACAATGGATTTTCAAATTAAAACCTGAAATAGAAAAACAGAATAGATGAAATCCTACCTCGATCTGCATGTTTTTCATTGGAAACGCGTCCATGATGCTCCCTCATTGATCATCCAATGTTCTAGTGGATGTTTCTCTTCAATCTAGTGAAGAATGGTGATGAAAACATACATAGAGAGAAATCTTCTAGAGAGATAATGGATTAAGCCAACCCAAATTCCAAACCCAAGTATTTCTATTTATAGAAACACCTACTCCGCACGGAATCTGAAACCATCACACCCTCACATTTTATATTGTGCCTAGGTAAAATGCCCCCATTTAAAACCCAACATAATTCTCGGATTCCAATTACAAGACTCTATTCGAAAGTTATTTACAAATAATACCGTGGATAAAACCACTAGGTGATTATTCAAAATAATGATTTTCCCCAGGGTGAATTTTCTCACAGTAGTCCAACACCAAAAAATATTACACCACTCATAGGGTAAATGGAAAGTTCTGTACAACACTATGTCCTCATGCTTTCAATCTAATTTACCATTTGAGAGTTATTTGGGTTTGAGCTATTAAGTAAATGAATTTATAAATTATATCATCCATTTAACATACCTCTAATGAGCGAGGGGTCCGAACGTCCCACACTTACATATTTTATGTCACTCTAAGGGTAAAAACATTGTTTTATACCAAACAATGTTTTCAGAGTTTTGATTGATCAACCATCTAAGAGATATCTCATTTCCGTAATGTGAATAGTGCAAAAACACTAAATATTATGGTATTATTTATTCCGGCACTTCGAGGCTCATAAATGCACGTCGTCTTAGCACCTAGGTCTGAAAATATACGTAGAAATGTTCCAAAGTATTAATGGGAAAAAACCAGGTATCTACCTCACTCCCTCCTTCTGGATTTTTATCCCAGAAATTAAAAACTGGGAAAATGACTCTGGATACTAAGCACACATCTAGTTCTCCCACCCACAATAAAGTCCTACTTGATACCATGTTGACACAACATGCAATCCAAAAAAGGGATGGTCTGTACTCATAAAGTCTACTCCTTTCGATGACGTCTGTAAGAACACGCACATAACTTATTATCTCCGACACATGGAAGATGTCATGTGTCCAATATAGTAATAGGGGGGGTAGGTAAAGGTGGTAAGAAACCTCTCCATATCTTGAACGATTCTGAATGGCCCAAAGAAACATAGGCTATAGTTAAATTCCCCAGATGAACTTCTACATTCAACATCACGATTGGAATAACAGTTTTTCCCTTTAACAAGGTCTCTTGATCCCATCCTTCAGAATGTCCATCTGGTGAAACACCCAAGGGTATCTGGTCACATAATATTACACAGTTGATGGTTCACAACTATGAATCTCCAATAAGCTTAGGAAGTGAAGGAGTCAACACCATCAACTAAAGAAAATTTGTACCCTCCGGCTCTACTAGGGTGAGCCATGGGAAACTAACTTCTATGAAACATCCCGCACCTGGTTATCTTTGTATTTTCTAGTAAGGGAAAATGATAGAACACTTTCACTTCCTAGAGAATAGACTACCTTGATGTCATGATCCTATAGAAATTTCTACTAGAACCACAATCTTAGGTTCAAGTCTCTATAGGTGAGGACGCACTAGAGACACTTGTTGTTTGAGAAAATCAAAAGGTGTTCTATTATAAGGTAGCATATCCACATTCTAAGGGCAATGAATACATCTTCAAGAACCACATATTGAGTAGCGTAGTTCTGTTTATGGGGTGTCTATCACATCACATTTTACATGATAAATATCATGATTAACCTTGATAACTAAAGGTACCTAAGAATAGGGCAGGTCAGAAAACTCATCCAACCATTTGTGGCTAGACACAGAAATAACATGGCACAACCCACATGACATTTCCCCCCATGGAAGGGGAGTAATCCCCCAAATGAGAACTCTGCCAAACCCACTAGTGGAACCTCAAGAAAGGGAGATCAACTTGAAAGACCCACTGGAAAAGACAAAACCTTCCTCAAAATTCCCTTTCACAACCCCTCCATGAACATACAAGTCAAAGGGACTGATACACCACACTATGATACAATCTGCTTTGTGTGGAACTGAATCTGCCTCATAGTTTTTCTCACATCACAAAAATGCATCTCAGGGGGGGACCCCACTTTATCATGAATTCATAGAAATGTTGAACAACACCAACACATGGTTACATTGATTCCCTACATCTCCCATGGTAACTCCTTGAATAAAGAGTTGTAAGAAAATATTACCCCATATAGATTCTATCAAATTATAATGAAGGTGGTAGAAAAGGAACAAAGAGTACCTCTTATAATCTCTTGTGTCGTATTATTTTAGACATCCATAAAATGAATCTCCCCAAGGCCCTGGCCTCCAGCTCCTTTGAGCCTGACGTGGTCCTCCTTGTGGTGGTGGAAGGAACACAAAATTTCATCCACCAACCATAGTTCTTCATAATCATCTTCCAGAAACACCTCCCTTGGGACCACTCTATCATAACCCAGGAGACACCTGATAATGACATTGCCTCTACTATGGTGGTTGATCTACCAACTGTTGAGAAAACTTGGTACATCAGGTCAGGTAGTCTCATGTCACGTGACCTCACCCATCACAAGCATAACATCAGCCCATCCACGGTTTCTCCAATGCTCTACGAAGTCCCCAACCATGTTCCAGAATCTTAATAAGGGAAGGCCTCCTACAGGGAGGTCCTTCCAAATAACATCTACTAGTTGAGGCATATGTCCCAACTCTTTTGAATCCACTCCCAGAACTAGCCCACGGGAACCACTATGACAGAAATCACTCTATCACCACTGCCTGCTCCAGAACCCTGATAAGGTGAGAATACACAAGGGCACTACGCTAGCATGAATCTCTTCTAGGGAGACCCTACAATAACATCAGTGCCTGGAAGTTTCCATCATGGATCACATCCAAAGATTACCGAGTATGGTCTATGAACCTATTCGCGCACTCAACTACCATCATCCCTCCGAACTGAACCTCCAGTATCTTCTGAAATAGTACATAGCGTAAAAAATAGGGGTAATACTCTTCAAAAAATAGCTCATGGAAGACATCCCAAGAGAGTATTTAGTCATCGTGCATCTGAGTATCATGGATCTACCGACACCATGATGCTCCATTGAAAAGGATTGGAAACCAAAGCCATCATATGATCTGTTGGTGTCCAACAAGCCCAAAGAAGCGAACCACCAACTCTTTCCAACCCTTCACTTCCTGAGGGTATGGCTCACCACTAATCCTCTACGGTCACGGATGCTGGAAATTTCTGGAGTGTGCTCAGCATATTCTCATCATCAGACTATGTTACCGGTACTAAATACAACTCTACAAGTGTAGGTGTTTCTAACATTCCTCCTAGTGGAAAGGTAAATCGAATGATGGATCCCAAACTAAGGCCTCATCGCTCACAGAGTTGTCATCATGAATGATATCTAGTATGTTGGTCAGTTGTCATCATGAAGGCATCCTGAATCTGATCAAGGAGTACCACGGTAAAATGAGAATGTATATATATCAACAACAATTGTGGTATATCTCAAGAAGGATAACAAAATAATCAATCCTATATAATGCATGTACCAATGTTCCCTGCAATAAGTGTCTCAACACTCCGACTTGAAAATCGGGTAATCAGGGTCCCGGTGAAAGGCTATATTGGCCGCTGCACCATTAGTGGACTCCCTACCCCGAGACCTACTCTCAAGACACATTGGAACTATTAACCAAAATCCCAACCAATTATTTTTATTGGATATTGAAGAAAATGTCCCAAGGAATGAATTACCATATGATACAAATTTTTCACAACATGACCCATACAAGTTCTCAAGTAACACATTCCCCAAGCCTGCCTCCATAGTCCAAGGGAAGGAGACAAGCGACGAAGGTATAAAAAACTCAGGGATGGATTTTCCTAAGTACTTTTACACACACACAAATGAATCCAAATCAATGAAAAAGGGCATAGGGAACGGAAAAAAAGATACAACACTGTTATATAAAAACCCAAAATATGCATATACCTCTCAACAGTACAGTTATAGAAAAGTAAACTAAAAGGGAAACAGGGGGAAATAAACACCCAACCAATAAAGTTAGACAACCCAGAAATAGGTGGAAATGTTAAAAAAAAGGGTTCCTTGCTCTTGGATCCCATGTAATGACTACCACATGTAGTCCGAGCACCATGTATCCCTATGCTCATCTGAAATCACTATCAACTTATCCATTATCTGCAAAGGGAAAAATAAGTGTGGGAAATTCCCATGTGGGGGTGAGTATAAAAATAATCTGTAGGATGCCCTTAAGCCTCAATGGATTACCAAGTGAGGTACTAAAGAGGGAGGTAGTAGATATAACAAGTTATAGTAAAAGTGTACATACCATCCTAACAAAGATGTGATGAAAGATCATCCAAACACGAGGAGCTATAAATGGTGAGAAGATAATCTTTTCATCGAGTCTTCTATACCTATAGGGGAATGTAGACTCATCCAACTAGGGGAATCTAGAAATAAAAGGAACGTGGCATACCCTTCATTTCCTCACCTCTCCTAGATGGAGAGTAACCAAAGAACAAGGAGTGTGTACTAAAAAATGATATATATATATATATATGCTCAATCAAATGAACCCAATTAAAAGAGTAAGGGTTCTCCATATAACTAGATAAACCAATTAAAAAGCACCAAAAATTCCATATGTAATCACCCTTGATTGCCATCATCCCACACATCTTCCCTTAACTACAATTCCAAGGGGCTAAATCACTGCACCTTCATACTATCCTCTTTGGGTAGGTCTATCTTACCCACAAAGTTTTAGGTTGCGTCACAAGGACACGTGTTGGTGGGAAAATCACCCCTCCTTCTTTAGAGTCCAAATTCACATAAAAAACATCTTTCCAGTATGCCTCACATTCAAGAGATCAAGTCAAAACGTAATGAACCAACTACCCATCCCTACTGGACGGTATGATCAGAAGAATCATCAGCAAACCCACTGCCCGACCCCACTAGAGGGTAGGCCCAAAAGGGAATGGTGAATGCCATTTCATAGCCCAGATAGAGGGTAAGCATAAAATAGAATGGTGAAAGCCACTTCCCAGCCTCACTGGAGGGTAATACATGAAAGAGTAACCAACAAACACCAATGCCCAACCTCATTGTAGGGTAAGCTTGAAAGAGAATGGCGAACACCACTGCCCAGACTCATTGGAGGGTAAGCCTTGAAATAGTAACTGGCGAATGCCACTTCCCTACCTCGCTGGTGGGTATGCCTAAAAGTGAATGGGTAATGCCACTACCTAGCCTCTTTGAAGGGTAATCCTTGTTACTACACTGATTTCTATTGTTGGATTTTACCCTTAGGAAACATAAAGTAAACTACACCTCTCATAAAAACAACATTGCACCAATCAACCATTGCCTCAGTTAAGAGTCACACCCATAGAATCTCGCATCGCATCTCAAAATCCACTATAAAGGGAACCATCATGTCCTACGTAGAGAAAAACACAAGATAGTCCACTCAGAAACCAAAACTCGAGTTCAAAATAAAGAGATACAAGAAGTAGAATAAAACATAGTGGTACACGGCACATGTAGGGTCTAAATGACATGTGACCATGCCTCATCGCTTCATTGTGTACACAACCATATTTTGTTACCAAAACATGATCAAGTACCACTTGGTGTATCAAGGAAGTCCTAGAGTACAGAAAACATTAGTCAAAAGGCAGACAAGCATACGACGTTCGTCGTTAAGCTGATGGTTCTGGATCATAGGTTCCCTAACCCACATCCTCAAATGGTCCCAGAGCATTGATCATGTCTCTTCATACATCTTGTCCACTCTCACAAGAGTCAGAGCAGACCTAAGCCACTGATTAACTTCCAAAATGTTAAAAGGATCTTTCCCAGATATTTCACTCATGTTTCCACATTTAATGAGATCACAAATAAGTCTCCTCACATCCAAATTGATAACATTATTGTGATCCTTGTGACAAAAACACAGAATATACTACTCATTCATCCGAAACAGATAACCGGTGAAAAACGTATTTTTCACTGCAAATGCCCAAATGACGCATGATCATTACCGACCACAAAAAGGATTTGCACTTTCGAATGGATCACACCACTGTGATCCATTAAGAAAAAAATGTACATTTGGCTATTCATTTTTCCAAAATGGATACATGAAGCATAAGCAATAAATACCCATTATACGTCTGAAGGCCACCTCGTGGGGCCCAGGCCTTATCCATAAATTCAGACAGGTAGAATTATCCATTGAAATCCCCTCATAAAAACACTTGGTAATGAGTAATCAAAAACCCCAAATGGAAGCCAGATGGAAAAGTGGAATCTCACCGTAAAATGTGTGAACCAGACCCTATGGGCCCCAACCATTGTTTTCAATTCAAATAATCATATAAGCTTCTCAAAAAGTTATCCCAATGATCAGGGTCACTTTTTCGTTAATGTAGAATCAATCGTATATCCTATTTAGGAGTTTGGACCGATGCAAAAAATCCCAAAAATAATAATAATTAATTTATTATTATTGGCATTGAGCATTTTGTTCCACCAGGAAATGAAATTAGAGTTTAAAATTCTAGAACTAACCTAAAAATGTTCTACTAGGCTCAAAGATTTTGCTACTGTAGACAGCATAAAATTTAGGGCCCCGTGTCAAAAGATACAGGCGTTGAGGTTTTTCGGGCCCAAAATGGACCGTATAGCCTATTATAGCTGAAACCTTCCTCCCGTGCCATCCCACTCTATCTAGACTGGTTCCACCTTGTCGGCCAGACTCGGTTGCCATAGACTGGCCCATTATAACACCAACTGGATAGGCTGGCCGGTCCTCCCCTGTACGCCACGACACACAGAGACTCGTGTTATATGTTTCATCCTCCACATGAGGACGCTGCCTCACAAGCCTCCCCGTCTAACCCTGACATCCCCACATCAACATAGACTCCCTTCAAGATTCATCATTCCGACGCATGGTGCCAATGCCGACCCTTCGAGCTCTGCCTTGGCCTGGTGCACTGCACCGAAGCCCCAACCTGCTCTGTCGTCTTATCTCCCACACTCGCCAGCCTTGGACTCACCATCCTTTGTGCACTGCCTAAGCACATTTCCTGGACTACTACTCGCTCGAGCCACGAACAACCAGACCTAGCCTACTCCATGGGGATGCCTTCCACGATCGAATCGTGCCACCAAAACTAAAGAATTATCTCATGTAGTCCCTTCAGTGGACCACCAAAACTCGATCAAACAGCCAATAATTATTCTGAACCCATTCTTGTGATCTCTACGATGAGTCCATCACAACGTGTGCCTCTGATCAACAAACCAGTGAATATTTTCCGTGCTTAATTGTATGTACCCGAGAACCTGATGAACAGTAGGGGATCATGATGAAAAATATTTGATTTTCTGCATAGGTTGATGGTCATGTTCATGCGTCCATCAAATTCGTTAACTAAAACAAAGAAACAAGGGGTAACAAAGTGTTTTCAAATTAAAACATGAATTTTAACTCAAAAATAGATGCAATCCTACCTCAATCTGCCTGTTTATCCTTGGCGACACGTCAATGACACTCCCTCTTTGATCCGCCAAGGTTCTGGTGGAGGTCGCTCCATGACCACATAAAAAACGACGAGGAACACTTAGATAGAGATAGAGAGAGAGTGTGTGTGAGAGAGGGATCTTAGAGAGAGAAGTTATTAGGTCAACCATAATCCCAAACTCTAGTTTTTCTATTTATTGAAAATCCAACTCAGCATGGAATCTGAAACCATCGCTCCCTCACATTTATTATCATGCCTATGTAAACTGTCCCATATTGATCCAAATAGAAGTCCCAGATTCCCATTCCGATCCTCTGTTCAAATTTTATATAAAAATAATGCCAGAGATAAATTCACTAGAGGATTATTCAAAATGAAAAGGTTTCCCCTGGGTGACTTTTCTCACAGCCGTCTTGCATCGACAAATATTATACCCCTCATAGGGTAAACGACACTCTCCAGGCTCAACCATGGGCATATATTTCCAATAAGGGTTACCATATGAAAATAATTTCGGTTTTAGAGATTAAATAAATGTATTAATGAATTAATTCATCTATGTAATGTACTGATAATGAGCATGGGGTACAAACATCCTACGCTGACATATTTTATGTCACGTCTAGGGTAAACAATCTGTTTCGAACCCAACCATGGGCTCAGATTTATGATATGATCAACCATCTAATAGATATCTCATTTTCATTAAATGAATATTACAAAAAACACATAATATTCTTGTATAATATATTTTGGGCACACTGGGCCTCAGAATTTCACACCGTCTTAGCGTCTAGCTTTGAAAATATCTATAGAAATTTAATAATGTCTTTCTGAAAAAAATGGCTCTCTAAAAGTTATGGATTCCATCATGGGAATATATGTTTATGATCTATCATAAGTGTAAAGTATTAGACACCAATTTTGAGGACTTAATGTTTGAAATTTTAATGTGACTAATGATATTTTTAAAAATGTTTTATTGGATTGATGTATATGTAATGCTTAGTAATAACATGAAGTTTTATTTGAAGGGTCATCGTAGAATTATATTATGGAAGAATATATGATATTAATGATAATTAATGGATATTTAGGGTATTTGAGGAAATGAATATCATATTTCTTTAGAATATATGAATATGTATTTTAAAATTTTGGGTATATGTCCTTATTTGTGAGTTATATTATTTGGAGAAAATGTTAATATTATATTTGAAGAATGTATGATAAAATTGATCTGATTTATGGGTTTTAATATTGGATAATAATGTGTTGAATAAGGTTAAGGAGAGTTATTTGTGGAATGATTTCATTGAATATTAGGTATTACTGGTGAGTTTTGGGGGTTAATGTATTTTTTTCATCATATAAAGGATTATACATTTTGGTAATTATATTACATTATGTAATACATTTGTGTTTTAGTTGGTGTCTAAATTTAGCATGATTATAATTTTATTAATTTTTTGATTCATTAATTTATAATAACTTTATTTTGGTGCTTTTAGTATGAAGAGTTAATATTGAACACTAACCATTTATAGAAAAAGATGATTTTATGGTGGAATCTGATTAAATAATAAAATTTTACATTGAATGTAAGTAAATTTCCTTTTTTATTTTAGTCTATACAATAAATAAATTACAACTATATAGGGAATTGATTTGAATCAAAAAATATTAACCTATAACCTTCATTTCTGATGATTATATGGTCTCTTTTCTTATCATGAATTTATGATTTTCTTGTGGTTAGCATTTTCCTAACAAACTTATAGATCAATCGATATCAGTCCATGGGATTTACTTTTATATTCCATGTCCATATTTTCAACATCCTCCAATGTTCTCCTACTCAGGAATCTAGTTTTATTCTATTTCATATGACCAATGAATTTCTATTTCCCACTTTATAAGATGGTGTTTTATTAACTATTTCTACCATGGGGGATTACAAAAATTTATTTTTAAAATTAAAACACCTATTTACTGAACATAGGCCAAATTCCAATGGTATAATTTATTAAATATGGGGATAATTTAATGACATTATAATTTTAAGGAACGAATGTGTTCAACAGTGTACAAAATTAGCAACACCAAGTTTAAATGAATCCATAGATATTATTATTTAAATATGATTATTATAACATATCCACTAAAGTGACCCATGTAACGAGGGTTAACTACATAATAAAATATATATAACTTACCTACTAAAAATTTTTATTTATTAATTCTTATTAAATAAGAACTCAATTTTCATTAATGTCATTTTATTATTCAAGAACACATTTTCTTAAAAACAGTTTTTATTTGTTTTTATGAGAAAATATTATAATTAATCTTTGAAACATTTAGAAATTTTATATGAAAAATATCAATTCATATTTTAAATTGGAATATGAAAAATATACTAAGGTTAAATTATGATACTTTTCTAAAAAGATTGATTTTTTAGTGAATATTGAAAAATACATTTTTTATTGAACATCATATTTTAATTTAAAGTATTTGTTTAGTAAAATATTATTGTGGATAACTTTTTAAATTTTAATTAGATTAATTTTTAACATAAAAAATTATATATTTTGGAATTAATTTTATACTTGAATTGGGTATACAAAATTTTTTAAACATAAAAGATTTTTTAATCTTGAAAAAAAAGATTTTTGTTGCATTTCAAATTTAAATATTAATTTAATTTCTTCTACTTATATTAATTTAATATTATAAAATTGATTCCATATTTGGAATCATGAGGTCAAAATTTATAAAAGAGGTCCCTTTTTTTGGGATGTATGAATAGTATCCTTATTAATTTTTTACGATGATAAAGCATAAATCAGGTAATTAAAGGTAATAATATAATCTGAAGGACTAAAAATGAAACTAAAACGTGCATAAATTTTATTAGATGAGTTTATTTATTCATTAAAATTACATGATTTTATTTTACAATTTTTTTTCTATTTTTATTAGATTATGACATTTAAAACAATTTTTGTAAGGAAAAGTAAAGAAATGTCATAGTCTTATTTTTATAAATAAAATATTTTTTACATGGTGATAAAAATATGATATGTATTGTTATAAATATTTATTTAAAATATAAACGATTTATATTAATCAGCGTTTTTTATTTTTCTTTTCTAGTTAAAATATAAATACTTTTAATTCATATACAATGCTGACAAAGTAATTATTTAATCAATGGAAAGATAAAATAAATCACATTATAAATTTAAAATGAATTATAATATGAATTAATTAAAGTGTTAAATTAATTTCATAGATTGATATAAGAGGTTATTTATGTAATAATATCTTTTGTTTTAATTTAATTTATTTTATTTGTGTAATAAAATTCAAAGTATTGAATAGTTCTAAAAATTCACATAAATGATATTTTATAATGAATAATATTTTATTAAATGATATTAAATTAATAAAAATAATATATTCATCCATGTTATTATTATAAGGTTTATAATATCAACCATGATCCGTTTATTTATTTCTCTACTTATTGTATCAAAAAGATTAAAAATTCTTGTTGCTATAGTAACTATGAAAAGGGTTAACGAGAGTTAAAAACAAATATAATGTTAAATATAGTTAAAACATGAAAAAATTAAATTATGTGAAATTGGTTAAAATAATAAACAAATTTTACACTAAAATTTTCAATATAGTTCCATTTGAAATTAAAAATTAATTTATATTAATTTATTATTTTAAGGAATTCCTAGAGTTCTTATACCTTCTCATATAAAATCTAATCTATTATTGTCTTTTCTTAAAACAAAAAATCCATTTTCGAAGAAACATTATACCAAAAAACCTTCTTAAAATACATTACCATGTCTTAATGTCCTTATTTATGACATAATACCCACGTTGGTGGTCATAAATGGATATGTAAAAGTGGTTTTTAAATGAAGAAGTTTCATTCTTAACTGGTCATTTCTATTTTATTTCTTCTTCCACCTCCTTAAAAACATACTTATGCAGTATTATATAATAAAATAATTATATAACATATTATTATATTTTATTATGTTAATTTAATAACCTATATTCATCTTCATCCTCCATCAAATGGAATAAGAATTAATTATTCGGGTGTACGTGGGACTACCACCACGCAGACTAGTGTAATACATATTCCATCAACACCAGTAATGGGTAGTTATAATGATTTAATTAATGTTTATATACAATATTAATACCATATTTTTCACTATGAAATGAAAAAATATCACCTAATTTTTTACCTTCCCATTTACTAAAAAATTATAACCTCATTTGTGAGTACGTGTGGGAAACAACCCCTTCAAACTAATGTGAACTGTTTTTCATCACCACATCACATAGATGGTATATAAAAATATATATAAATATGTAATATTAAATTTATTATATAATTAATATTCTTGAAATATAAAATAATACTCACCATCATTGCATTTTTATTTTTGAAAATTGGAAATATTACACAAGCATACATATGACCGACCATCTATATTTTTGTAACATAGTTCATTTTCCCGAATTATATTTCTTTATTTATTTCAAAAGATTATTTTAGGTCTAAAAATATCAATTTTACATTATTATTATTATTATATAGATGATTTAATAATGAACTATTTGACCTCAACAAACCTATATATGTCATTTTGATCTTATGAAACAAACATTACCAAAATACAAGATGTGTACTTAACTGATTAAGAAATTAAATATTTCATTAAAATAATTAAAATAAAAAATTATAAAATAAAGTATAAAACCATGTAAATTTTATTAATAAATAAAATAATTTATATTAATTTATTATATAGAGGACAAATCACATACATGGAAAATCTCGACTCATGGTAAGGGATTTCGTGTAAATTTATTTTTATTAAAGAATATATTAATGTTATACACCTAGTACATTTAATATGGTGTAAATAATTTTAGATTAACATGTTATATCATGATTACATAATAATTACTGGTATTTTTAGTTTCAATTTTAATTAATTCATCCATGGGGATTTGACCTACATTTTATGATGTGGTAAAGGAATTTATAACTAAATTTCTTTTAATTGGGTTATAAATCATATTCATTGACCTTTTTATTCCATGATTATGCAAGAATTGATATATAAATAGATTTATTCTGTATTACCAATTTTTTTGAATGGATTTACGTTTTTTACAAATAATATCTTCATTTATTAATTATTAATTCAATGATATGGTCTTTGTAAGGGTTATTCATTCCAATTATCTTTCTTCAGGAAATGTTTTTTTGATATAATCCTTTCATCTTTTATGAGACTTTTACACTAACCCTTCGAAATGTCATTTCATGAATATACTTATTTTCATGATATTTATTGTTTCCTTTTATGTTATTCATTCATGGGACTTATGCTTGAAAAGTTATGAAATTGGATATGTTTTTATGTTAAAATATCTTTTATTTTTGGGATTGTATAAGATTCAATATATCTTTTATTATCCTAATTTTCTGAATGTTATTCACAAGTTTAATTCACATTTTCTCCCTTATTTATTACATAAATATGAAGAATTTTGTTTTTATGTGATACTTATCTTGTATCTTCTTTTAGACCGGGAATCATTATCTCCCTTTTCCAACATTACAATTTTTAAAAAAATTTATTTCATAAAAATTAGTGCTTCATTAAATTATTTTACAAGATCTTTTTATGTTATTTAAAAAAATTTAATGTAACTTTCTATTTATTTCCAAATTTATCACTTATTAATCCGTTTAATAGTTGTTTAAAATTAATTATTATTTTTCTCATTTATAATATGAACATATATTACCACCTTCATAATTTGTTTTAAATATTCTTTTATACATATCCATGGTTATTTTAAAATTGATGTGGTTTACCAATTTTATTTGAATTTTTATTTTTAAATGTTATTATAAATGTATAATAATTTTTTCATTATTTTTAACGGTATTTCCATTCATCAACACCAAAAACCATTGATGTTACATATACTAAATTAGAGATATTTTTTAAAAATACCGCCCTCATTATTTCTCTATATGGATTATGATTTTATCATAGATATTTTCCTCGAACCCATTTCTTTTCCATTAATTAATCAAGATATTAAAGGAATAATATATGTTTATAAGACTTTTCTGATCAAATTAAATATCTATTCACATTATATACGTCATGGTTCTTGGAAACTGTTTCCGATGGTGGGTTATTCCATTATAAACCATGTTCGTTTGAGCCTATTATATCTCTCTAATACATTGGGTAATATGATATCATTTAACCAAATAGTTTCTACTAAGAGATTATTGGGAATATAATGTGATGGTTATTCAATGTATAGTTTTGATCATTAATTCATGTGAATCTATGATAGTTACTCCACAATTATTTATAAGGGTTACACCATGTATCACTATGAAGTTTATTTAATATGTTAGAGGTTTATACAAATGTTCAAAGATTCCAAAACATTTTATTTATTCTTTCAACGACGTTTTAATGACTCCTTTGATCAATATTAACATCACATGGATCATGATTATTGATTCTGACGATTCTTGGATTTTTTAATTATTTTCTACAGATTTCATGATTGATGATTCAGGTATTTATTAGAATGAATTCCATTATGTTATACTCATGTAAAATGATTATTTCATCATAACCATATGTTCATATTACTCTCACTAATGATATTCAGCTGTTAATGCTTATATTTACACTTACTAACCATTTTATCTCACCCTTCTTATGTTTCATTTTCCCGAAGTCATAAATATTGATTATAAATTATTTTTTATTATAATGGTTTTATGTATAAAAAAATTTATTTGAGATGTTGAATAATTTTCATGGAATTTGAAAATATCGGTATAATGGGAGATGATCATGATCTTCATCAACCATTTGTTTTTCAACCCATGTTATTAAGAGTTTTTCCAAATTATTTAAAACTATAAACCTAAAATTTACTTGGATATTTATGTGATCCAATTTTTCCTTTTGATATATTAGGTTTTAAATGAAAAATACTGGGTCACATTTATCAGTATTAAAGCTAAAAAAGTAATGATTATTTTTTTAGAACCAGATCAGGGAGTGCGGGTTAATGTGTATTCATAATATTAAATTTATTTCTTGAAATATATTACATGACACTAAAAACAATTATTAAACCCACAATTCTAATTTATTTTAGTGAACTTATAAATAATAATAATGAATATGTGATCCTAAAAGAAAAACTGTATAAATAACTTTGGTTCAGATTTAACTAACTTTTGTTTATAGAATATAAAATGAATCTGGGAAAAAACGAATTTCATGAGATATTGATTTTGTTATTAAAGTATAGAACAAGATTCCCAGAAAAAGAAGATATGTAATTCTTATAGTAATTCCTTACCAATTCCTCAAAATATAAAATCTCTTATAATCTATTATATGTAATTTGGAAAAGTATTAAATTAGAATTTCATAATAAGGAAGGGAGTAAAAGGGGATAAATTTTGGAATCCCTACAGAAATAAATTATGGTGTAATCCCATGAAAAATATTTTTATAGTATTAAAATCTTGGGTAGAAAGATAATTTTCCCCTTGAAATGAGAAATATTACTATTTCTATACCCTATACTTTGTACTAGACTATATTGTGCATGGTGGATCTGATAGTTGTATTATAGTGCACCACGTATGAATAGGTACTTAGTCTATGACCACTGATTACTCAATTCTACTGTTACATTGTTTCCCAATTTCTTTTACATTTTCCCAATTATTTTATCTCTATTAAATATAAGGTTTTTAACTAATGAGGAATCTATTGAATGAAAATAAGGATTAAAAATAACATGTAATGGAGTGGTTCATTACCGATATTCCTTATTAAATAAATTTTATTCTTTATCAAATAGTTTACCAGTATAAAATATTTTTCAATATATTTATTGTTTTTAGATAAAATACTTATTTTATAAAAAATTTTATTCATTAAAATACAATATTAATATTTATTTATTTATTATTATAATTTTAATTTTTTATTAATTCCTGAATCTCCTCCTGACTACTGCATGAACATACTTCAAATTTAAAACTTGAGGTTATTTTAACATCAACATTACTCTCAATACATTACTCCAACATTAAGGGAGAATATTAATTTTTTAATTTTCAAGATACATATTTTGATGAAATAATTTTGGAATTTTCAAGAATTTTTTTTCATATACATCTATTAGAGTACCCTTTTTACATCAAATAATTTTTTTATTAATCTTATTATTTCCTTTTTGAGAATTTTAATTTCTCATATTTCAAATAATTATTTTAGAACAATAGGGATCTCATTCAACAATATTCTTCTTATAAGATCATATACAAATAAACATTCTAGCTTCTCCATAATTACATTAGATGTACCAAAATTTTAAATCTCATTAGATATTTATTCAGAATGACCATTATTGAATCTCTTTTAGGAAAACCTTAAACTTCAATATTATATTATCTACATCATAATTGCTTTATGCTTTCAAATAATAACATAATGTTTCCCATGTGAAATTTAATTATTCTTTCATAAGTATTTCATCAAATGGAAATTACAAAAAATTTAAAATTAAGCACTCTAAATGGTAAGAATCAAATAAATATTTGAATTTAAAAAATGACAAGGAAGAATAATTAAACAAAAAAAGAACATCTATCCTATTTTACCACATATTAGTTTCATGGTTCTATAAAAACCCTTATTGGGTGTATGAACCCTATTTTTCACTCAGGTATGGATCCTTATTTTTCTATCTTAAACTTTACATTGGACCTAATATAGATGCCTAATGAGATAGAAAAGTTATGGGGGGTGTCCGAGGCTTGTTTAGTGCTTGGAACACCACTTTTTTTGGAAAACGAGAAAAGTCACACAATTTTCAAATAATTAGCGCACAGTTTTCCTAGCAGTGAGGAATTGTTTTTTTAAATAGAACCTCACAAGGTTTTCACATTTCCATGCGGCCTAATGGTGTGAAAAAACCATCTTCATAGGTTCGAGTAGAATCATGTCTCATGGTTGGCACGCGATTTGAAAAATCATGCAGACAAACCGTGCGCAGGCTAAAACCTATGTAAAATGTCTAAAACGACTTTAATGATCTAATAATATCACCCCATCTTCTTTAATCTATGATTATGCGGTATCGTCCTTGTTCTCTATCATTGTGGAGATTTTTGAATATCCAAACTTGGAATCATGGGATCTTCTTCATCTAACATCTGATTGATCATTTTTTCATCACGTTGGATGTGCAACGGTATGTACTTGAGTCCTCTTTAGCCATTATTTTCCTCTTTCACTCTCTACCTAGATATCTCCATGTGATTTTTCCCCCAATTACTAGATCTACACTGATATGAGGCAAATCAAGGGCTAATACCAAAGAAGAATGCACATACAACAATAAGGTGGGTGGTCTATAACTTATTCATAATGTTTGATGTTTTTTTTGAATGATCATATGGGGCCCACCAGTTCTGTTGGAAACCTTTTCTTATATTAACATGCCATGATTATAATCATTATAATTATACAGTTATTCTCTTTACAAATATGTTATTAGTGGTTTGTGGTTTTACCCACAACTCAATCTGCCTCATGTCAAATATTATTCCAGAATTGGATTTTTAGTGTTTGAAATGTTTGAGCCACCATTCAGGTGATCCTTTTCTTGACCATTAAAAAGGTGAGACTCATTATAATAAATGTCTTATTGTTAATGATAATTGCATAATGTCATGTACCATGTATGCTCACAACATGACGCACCTAAGGTCACTAACAACAAATGTTTATTAAATGTTAAATATGATATGTGAAATGGAAGGTATACTATTTTTATAACATACCCTTATCAAATGAAATTGAATAAGGGTTACAGTTTTGCAACACCCCTTTCCATGATGGTGGAAGGTAGTGGAGTGAACTTCAATAATTGAATAAGACTTAATGATTAAATAAGACATGATTAAATGGTTTCAATGCTACTTGGCCCATCCACACTACTGGAAGACAAGGCTTGGACCAATGGTTTCAACTATACATGACATATCAACACTAATGGAAGGAAAGGCATGAACGAAATGAATTATTACAAGATTTCAATATCATATAGGAATGGAATGTCTCAAGCTTGCCTTGTATTCTGAGAGGAGAATAAATTGGATCTCGGGAAAACCATTCTGATTCAATGATATAGTTTTTTAGGTTGATACCCACTTTCACGTTGGTTCTTGTCTATTCTTAGATGTCCGTTATACTATCGTTTGATCGCTTCTTCTTATAAGATACCTCAGATACACTCCTTGGATCCAACATCGACTAGTAGGTTCTATGGTTAAAACCTATGAGGCCCTATCCTTTCTTATCCCCATTTTTCGTGGTCGATCACCTTGGACATGGTAGCCGACTTATTATTTAGTTCCTACGATTACCCTCCTTGGATTGTACTCGTACCCCTTCTCTAGAGTCAGATACTTCTGATTTATCTTCCCATGAGTTTATGTTACCTTGGTTTTTAACATGGAACTCCCTTACTGGATATCATTGTCTGGTTTCCTTGTTATGTATTGGGACCTTCACTGCTTATACAATCACGAAGTGATGTCTGTGTTGGCTATACCTCATGTGACCTATTAACATTAAGTTGTATTTTCTTAACTAATGAACATGTTACATGTTCAGAAACTTACTGAGGGTGAAAGAATGTACATGTTTATTTTGTTATATTGTACTTCGTGATTTATTTTATATATTCATTCCTACACACTACTATATTCTGTTAAAAAATATAGATTCTATAGACACCATTGGTGGTGTCCCATTGATATTTATATCTCACCCCTTCTAGGATATCTTTGGTACCTATTTTAGATTACATGGTTGTAGGTATTGAAAAAGTGAAGCATGCATCTTCCAACACTTGATTGTGTGCTGATAGGATGGAACTTGATAGTAGATGACTGAGTAGGATCTCAGGATGCTTGGAGTAGACTTTGTTTTCTTCAACCTTGTGGAACATGTTATGCCTATTTTCTTTTATCCATGCTTTCCATTTTTCTAGTGACATGTCATTACATCATCACTGCTCCACTTGATACAGTTATTGTGATTCTTGTTTATCTATTGCATCTGTTTTTTTCACTGTTTATTTATATTGCTTCTTCTATTTACTATTCATTATATTCCTTTTGATGTGCTATACTATAATCATGAGCGAATTGTCTTCCCACAGACACACCCTAGGCCCTCACTACATGTTGGCATCCTCTGCTGTTTTAGAATATGCGCTTGAGGCCATGAGGCCAACTAATCACGAGGCACCCGTTATGAGGGATCCTGGTCTGGTTCATCACATAGTGGAATAAAAGGTGGATTCTTTTCATTCATGACTATTTGGAGACAATATAATTTAGAATAAAAACGTTTGGAACATGGTCATAAGCCGTTCTTGGGAGTTTCGAACCCATGATCAGGGTAAAAGCCATGCTACCCATAATGTAATTGTTATTCTATTTTTTTCTATAACATTTGATATTATTTCACCATTTGGTGACTCACATGTCATGTGGTGTTGTTGATTATTACTCTTTGAGAATTTATTTTATCCTTTGACCAATGATATGAGGGCATGAAGCATTGTTACATACATCATTATAGGCACCTAGAATTCACATTTTATGCATATTTCCAGGCCATATAGGTGCATTTCACTACTTTGAATTTCTTGATATGTCTGTGATTGTTGAGTGATTTTGTGATAATTTCTTGCAATTTATTTAATTCGTCTTCAATTGGGTGATTGCCTATCTCAATTCATGAGGTGTATGGGACATCATAGGTTGGGATGAGTATTTTACCGAGTCAAGCTATTATGCTATAAGTAAATGTGTGTTGCTTTTGTTGATAGGTGTATGGGAACTGATTCATCTGAAAGGACTATCCATTATAAATTTAATTATGAAATATAAAATTAATTGGTTGCACATCCTTATCCCTCTATATCATGTTTATGAAATGTAATGTAGTGAACCTAGAAATTAATTTCAATGTAACATGAAACTTATATTTGAGCACTTATTGATACATAGCCATCTAAGTAGGTAGTTTGGCAAGTATGAATTGGGTAGCGAGTTTTCATACATTAAACTTGTATTTGGGATGCAATATACTTGCTTATATGACGTATCTAAGGTCTGTGATTAGAATTTATAGACTAGTGCTGCCATGGAGTCCTTACGTCGTTCGCCATGAAGGTGGTGATGACCATGCTCCAGACATAGTGGGGCATGAGCTGCAAGTCATACATTCAAAAGTGAAACTTGAGGTACCACCCATTATACCTAATCACATCAAAGATTCCAAAGTATATGATAATTTCTTATGTCAGATGCAGTCGAAGAATAGTGCTCCATGGGTTGCAGCTACGATGGATGATCTGACCCACGACTTCCAGCAGCAGCATCCTCCTTTATTCAGGGATGGAGGATCTTGGGTTGCTGAGTCGCGGCTAGAGGCCATACTATCTATCGCTAAGCATCTAGAATTGCCTCCAAATAAAATATTAATGCTTTGTATATACATGCTTCGGGATTTTACCAAGCGTTGGTGGGATGTTGTTACCAAGGATGGACGTCATCATGGCATGTTATGGGTTGACTTCTGGACTATCTTCTATGATCAGTTCTTTCCTTAGTCACTCAAGCATGAAAGATCCAGAGAATTCACACATCTCGAGTAGGGTTCTAGGTTAGTTATGTAATATTCAACACTTTTTACTGATTTACAGTTCTTTTCACCACTTCTAGCTGGTGATGAGCTTTCGTGTGCTAGACGATTTTAGGATTGGTTTCAGTACGACATCTGATCTCAGGTGATTGTCTTTATTCTTCCTATCTTCTATAAAATAGTTGATCTGGACCTTATCACAGACCGTAACCTATGGGACAGAGCGAGTACTAGGTTTGAAGGATCACTGCTACATTAGGCTAGTAGTTCTTCTGTTGGTATGAAACGTTCCCTTGCAGTTTATCATCAGTGCAGTGGTAGCTGGAGTATCCAGTTTGATAGCTCTGTAGTCTGTCAAAGGTGTGGTAAACTAGGGCATAAGATTACCCAGTGTGATAGAGACCCTATCGAGTGTTGAGCTTGTGGATGTATGGGTCGTCATCAGTGATTTTGAAAGACCTTTACATCAGCTTCGAGTGGGAAAGGATCGGCTTCAACTCCACCTTCAAGAGAAAGTTATTTTGTGCCATGTCTCGTGGGGAGTTGGAGTAGCACTGGATGGTCTTCCAGAGGAGGGGGTCATGGTCATGGTACTCCGATCCCTGATTAGCAGTAGCACCTGAAGATAAGTCATGATAATTGTAGTCTATCTGTTTCACAAGGCCATGAATCATGTTAGATTCATGTCTTACGGATGACACCTAAGGATCAGGCTGCGAGAACATCTATAGTATGAGGTACTATTCTGGTAGCCTCTAACATTGTATCCACATTGTTTGATACATTTTCTTCAAACTCATTTATTTCTATATCTTTTGTGGAATGTCTTTTACTAGATATACAATATCACTATGGTGTATTTAACCTCGATACACTATTGGGAATACGGACAGAGGGCATATGACAGTGCGAGGTCTCTCCCCTTTAGGTAGAAAGTTACCCTTTCCTATGGAAACTATTTGTTTTCAAGATGACATGCTTCAATGTAATTCTTGTGATTTAATGGTTTTTCTACTTTCATGCCTCTGTAGACTATTTTCACCTAAGGGTTTCTTTTACATCAGCAGAAGTGAGAAGTTATCTTTTCCAAGGTGAGTGGGATTTCAGGATGGGAATGTTGGACCAAAGAATCATGGGCTAGGTGGAGTGACCACCTAGAGTGTAAATCATTTATTAGATGATCATGATTTCATTCAAACTGATTTTCATCCATCAGTTGATCATTTTACAGAGGTCTTTCCTGATGAAATTTTTGGATTACCTCATAAGAGAGATGTAGAGTTTACAATAGATCTTGTTTTACAAGATGCTTCAGTGTCCATTCCTCCATACAATATGGAACCTATTGAGCTTCAGGAGCTCAAGAAGGTAATAGTGGACATAGAGGCCAAATTATTTATATGGACCAATATATTATCTTGGGGTTCACATGTGATTTTCTCTAATAAAGCGGATGGAACTCTACGTTTATGTTTGGATTACATAAGGTTGAAATAGATTATGGTCAAGAACCGATTTCCAAATACACTAATAGATGACCTCTTTGATGAGCTCCATGGAAAAAAGTTGTTCTCTATGATCGACATGGTATTGGGTTATCATCAGGTGTGAGTCAGACCATCAGACATACGTCATACAACTTTTCACAGGTGGTATATTCTGTATGAGTACCCTGTTATGTTGTTCTGTCTTATGAATGTGTATTCCATTTTCATGTCTTTGATGAATAGGGTTTTCCATCCCTATATGGACTCTTTTTTCCAAGTTTTTGTGGACGAAAACTTATTGTATTCGTGCACTCATAACGACCATGCAATAAATCATGAGATCACATTGAGTACACCAAGAGACCATCAGATTTATGCCACGATTGCTAGATGCGACTTACAGATTGACAATGACTACTTCTTGGGCTATATTATTTCAGAAACAGGAGTATCTGTTGACTCAAAAAAGGATAGTGTCGTAGTCTCCTTGGAGTATCCTAACAACATGTCTGATATCATGAGTTTCTTTGGGCTCGCTAGATATTACAATCATTTCATATAGCACTTATCATGTCTTTCTTCACCTCTTATGGGAATTAAAATGGAGGGTGTTAAGTTCATGTTGTTAGAATCATGTTAGAAATCCTTTAAAGAGCTCAAATGGGGGCTTCTATCAACACCTATTTTGAATATTCTATAACATGGAAAATGTCATATTGTCTTATGTGATAAATCAGGCATTGGCCTAGGGGCTGTGTTGATGCTAGATGAAAAAGACGTTGCGTACATATTTCGGTAGTTGATGACTCATGAGATAAAATAACCAATGTGTAATCTCAATATAACAACACTTTTCCATGACTTACGTTGCTATAGACATTATCTCTTGGGTGAGCACATTGTGGTGTATACAGATCACAAGATCCTCATGTACATATTTTCACAGTGTAATTTGAACCTTTGACAGAGAATATGGGAAAAATATCTACAATCCATTAATTTTGAGATTTCCTATATGCCTGGAAAAGGGAATGTGCTTGCAGATGCACTGAGTCAAAAAACTCTAATGCATGCCGTACAGAAAGGCCTTGATGAAAGGAAACTAATTTCCCTCTTTTATGAACTTCATCTGAAGATTCAGATAGTCAGGGGTAGTCTTATCTATCAGAATTAACAGTTACCTCTTCCCTCCTTGAAAAGGTGAAGAGTAGGAAGTTTTTATATCCTGATGGTTTTGTTCTCCGTGAGAGTATATCAAGAGATAAACCACATCTAGATTGGTCTAGGGATAGAGATGGCATGCTACATCTATGTGGACGTCTCTGGGTTCCTGCAAACATGAGAGAGGATTTGATGAAAGTGTCACACACTTCTCAGTTGGAAGTTAATCCAGGAATCTCGAAGATGTATCGAGATATGTGATGACATTATTGGTGGCCTTGGATGAAACGTCGGATTTCAGGTTTCATCATAAAGTGTTCTACCTATCATCAGGTGAAGGTGGAGCACCGAAGACATGTTGGCTTGTTACAATGAATTCTAGTCCTGGAATGGAAATGGGAATATGTTTCTGTGGATTTGGTAGTCAGATTACTTAGGTCTCCAAGGGGTAATGATGCTATCTGGGTAGTCATTGACCGACTAGAAAAATCATCCCACTTCAATCATACTTGGGATACATTCTTTGTTTATGAGTTAAGATGATTGTATGTCCCTCAGATCATATGAATACACAAGGTTCCACATATACTATCATTTCAGAGAGGGATGCTCGTTTCACTTCATAGTTATGGTAGGGTTTGGAGAATGAAATGGGAACTTAGGTGCTTATAAGAAAAACTTTTCACCCTCAGACTAATCGACAATCAAAATAGAAAATACTAGTTTTAGAGGATATCCTCTAATCATGTGTCATTGATTTCGGTGGTTAATGAGAGTAGCATACCCCTCTCATCAATTTATCTTATAATAACTATTTCCATAAAATGGTTCAGAAAGATCATTTTTAGGACTTATATTGTAGGTCATGTAATTATCCCTTGTAATGGCTAGAGGCCAGTGAGGCTGCCATACTAGGACTTTATCTCATTCAGAAGACTTCATAATAGGTCTAAATGATCAGAAAGTGTATGACTACTACGCAGTCAAGAAAAAAAATATTATTCTGATTATCGTTGATGAAATCTTGAGTTTGAAATTGGGGATCTTATTTTTCTACAGGTATCACCCAGTCTAGGGCATAGACAGTTAAAAAAGGTAGGAATGTTGTCTCCTCATTACGATAGGTCGTTCGATATTCTAAACATTGTCAGGACAGTAGCCTATCAGCTAGTACTACCTCATAAGTATCAGCTGATGCATGATGTATTTCATGTCTCACAACTTCCCCAATATCACGATGACCTATCTCATACCATTTATCCCGAGGAATTTGAGTTAGAAGCTAATGCTATATTTGAGGAATATCTAGTACGCATCGTTGACCGAAGCATGAAGGATCTTCGAGGAAAGTTTATCCCTCTCATATGGGTGCTATAGAAACACAGTCGTGTATAGAATAAGACATGGGAGAGGGAAGCTAATGTTTATGCCCAATGACCAGAGTTGTTCCCAGACATTGTATTCTTACCCTTGGAATGAGAACTTAGGGGAGAGTTCTTTTAAGGGGTAAATACTTTAAGAACTCGGTTTTTCACTCAGATATGGATCCTTTATTTTTCGGTCTAAATATTTAATTTGGACCTAGTATAGATTCCTAATGATTTATCAATGTTTCTGAGGGTGTCTGGGGCTTGTTTGGAGCCCGGAACACCTCTTTTTGGGAAAACAGGCCAATTCGCACAGTTTGCACATAGTTAAGGCATGGTTTGCCTAACTTTGCGGATTTTATTTTTTCAAGAAGTGGCTATTAACACTATTGGTGCATGTCCATGTGGCCTAATGATATGAATGCCCCATTTTCCTAGGATTGGGAAGAAGCATGTTGCATGGTTTGTGCACGATTTGAAAAAACGTGCGGACAAACAGTGCGCAGGCTAAAACCTATATAAAGTTTTTAAAATTCCATTAATGATCTATTAATACCCCTTACTCCCTAATCTGAGTTCATGTAGGATTAGTCTAGTTCTCTCTCATTTTGAAGCTTTTTGAAGATCCAAACGTGGAATCAAGAGATCTTTTTTGTCCGACATCCGATCGAGCTTATGTTAGTCACGTTGTATGCTCAACGGTAAGTACTCGATTCATCTTTATCCATACTTATCCGCTTTCACTCTTGACCAAGATATCTCCCTGTTATCATTATTCAACTTTTATTATATATTCTATGATCTAAGTTAAATAAATGGCCGATATCAGAGGAGAAGGCTCGTACAACCCTAAGGTGGGTGGTCTATAACTCATCCCTAATGTTTTTTGTTTTTTGGAGTGTTTGTGTGGGGCCCACCAGTCCTGTTGGAAACTGTTTCTTAAATTAACATGTCATGATTATACTCATCAGAATGTTATAGTTATTCTCTTTCCAAACATGTGATTAGTTGTTAGTGGTTTCACCAAAAACACAATCCGCCTCATGTCAAATGTTATTCCAAAATTGGATTTTTAGTGTTTGACATGTTTGATCCACCATTTGGGTGTGCCTTTGAATATCCATTCTAATGGAGAGAATCCTTATAATAAATGCCTGGTTTTTAATGAAAATTTCATAATGGAATGTAGCATGCATGCTAACCACTTGACCCACCTAAGGTAACTGCTTATAAATGTTTATTAAATGTGTAATATGAAATGTAAAATTGAATGTATACTAAGTATATAACTTGGCCTTATTAATAGATATTGAATAAAGCCTACATTTTAGTATCACCCCTTTCCATGATGACAGAAGGTAGTAGAGTGAACCTCAATAATTGAATAATCCTTAATGATTTACTAAGAATTGATTAAATGGTTACAACACTACATGGCTTATACACACTAATGGAATACAAGCTCAGACCAATGGTTTCAACTATACTTGAACTATGCACACAAATGGAAGGAAAGACATGAACCAAATGAATTATTAAATTATTAAAATATCAACTAGGAATGGTAAGTATATATTTCAAATTTTTCCCATATAAAATTGGACAATAATTTTTTTTAAACTATTACTACAAGATCAATATTATTTTTATAGTAATTATTCACGTACTGTTTTAAATAACATGAAGCAGATGAAATTACCTGATCAACATAGATTAAGACAAAAAAGTCCATTCAATGAATAATCACTATAAATAAGAAATTCATTGTCTTTCTGGGAATGTCTAACACGAAATAATTAACCTATATTGTTTTCAGTAACAGAAAATATTCATCGAATTAATTTTTCAAGATTAATTTAGATTATTTTATAGTTAACTTAATTATTGTTCAAGCTATCTAAGATATACATTCCAAAAAACTTACAGCATTAACCCACTAATTTATGTAAACATTTTTTTCTGTGAAATTTATAAGTCCTGGTAATAATTGCACTTGTTTTTTATTAGGATTAATAGTTATTCCCTATTAGAAAAAATATATCAATGGGATAAAATATTCTATACTAAAAATTCACATTAAAAAATTTTCCTTACAACATTTTTTCATTTAAAATATGTAAAAGAGGTATTAAATGTTTCCCATTTTCTCCAGAACTCTTTGAGTAAACTAGAATATTATTATTAAAAATTACCACAAATTTATAAAAATATTCATGGAAAATATTATTCACAATATCCATAAATATAGTAGGTGCATCTGTCACCCAAAAATTCATATCCACAAAATCACATTACCAATATATAATATGAAACACCACCATGAGAATGTATTCAACATTCATGTTTAGTTTTTGGTATAAAAACATAATATGAATCTTCAAAAAAATACTCAGCACCAAGGAGATGATAAAGAAATCATCAATAGGAGGCAAAAAACATGTATTGATAACAGTTATGTTATTGAGTTCTCTATAATAAATTAAATATCTCAGGAATACATTCCTATTTATACAAAAAGAACAAGAACTCACTAATGCGAAGTGTTAGGGATGATGAAACATTTATCTAGAAACTCTTTTAATTTATTTCTCAATTCAAAATCTTATATTATTACCACTAAATAAAATCTTTTTAAAATTTTCTCTTCATTAAGCGTTATTTCAATAGTAAGTTTAGTATCCTGGATAGGACTAACACCATGATAATCATCTGGAAATATATCAAGATAATCATTTAAAATGATAAAATCACTATTTTGAATAGCTCCTTTAATTTCAAAATTATGTGAAAGACAAATTTCAATTCCATATTTTACATTTTTCTCAAATTGTTGATATGTTATAAAATGTATGAATTCATTCTTATATACAAAATCAAAATTATTCTTAAAAAAGCTTATTTAGATATAAAATCTATCTTGGATTATTATAATAAAATCCAATCGATAAAAAGAATAAAATAAAACTCTATATTAGACTATAAAAATATTTTAATAGGATAATCCATTAATTATATTATAATAACTATACTTCTGTATATTCTTTTTGCATTCATACTACCCAAAAATCCTTTTTCCATGAGTTTTGACTTTATTTCTGGATATGGTTTTCTCATTTTACATAAACATTTACCATATATAAAACAATTAATATATCATGAATAAAATTATATATTTGAATAATATTAATAAACATGTAATATACATGTAATCAATTTAAAATTGTGTCCCACATCTTTAGTATTAGTAGAAAAATAATTTTATACACTATTGTTTTTATGATAATCATGATTCTCAAATTGAATAAGTAACTTTAGATATATGTTTATATAATATCCTAACTCATAATTATTAAAACATACTACCCCTAGATAGATATTTTTTTTATAATAATTATTTGATCAAATTTGTTTTTTTCATTTGTGATCCAATTGACCTAAACTATCACATTAGTAACACATTCCTGATCCTATCAAATTCTGAAGGATTCATTTACCACATTTGTTACATTTTTGGGTATTACATCTAGATTTATTGGAATAATTCTTACCCATTTCATTACATATAGGCTTTGTTCCTCTGGTTATCATTAAGTAATTTTTTTTTTGAAAAAACCATCCCCATATTCTCGGTACAATGAAAAAAAATGTTTAAATTTAGATTTATGAGAGGGAAAATCTCTTCATAAAATTATGTATAGAACTATGTAAAATCTTTAAGCTTTACTTCCAGGTTCTCGATTAAAATTTTCTGGATTTTTGACCAATATTATAATATTTTCTTTGTATGTACCCATTATGTCTTCTTCAATTTATTTTCATTCCATAAATTTCTATTACATTCATTGTATATGTATTTTTATAAATTACTTATCATGCTAAATATATTTAAAGACTTCCCATTCAAGGTATTTAATAATACCCTTTTACTAAGATTCTTAATTGGAGACCACCATTAATTGAATTCACAAGGAAAATTATAAATAAAAAGAGTTACTTTTGATGTTATGTACATCCCAATACATTGAATACGTTATCCTGTGAAATTATTAATCCATTATATTTCACCGATTATGAAGATCCACCTAAATTACATGGGTGTTCTTTTATAAAATACTTCACTGTTAACTTGTTCATCTATTGAGAATTCAGTTTTCTGTATCATGGATGAAACCGTTAATATCCTTTATTATCTAAATTTACAAAGCCAGCATATTTTCATTTATAATCATTCCATGTTGTGTATTTGGATGGTTATTAACATCTTCATTCCATCTGAATTTTTTCTCTATTTCCCATACATAAATCTATTATTAAAATACATTTATTAGATAAAGCAACATTGAAATTAAAAAATATATATTTTATGATAATATAACAATTAAATAGTCTCTTTAGAGTGTATTTTATTTTTTTCATAACATCTAATGATATCTAACACATTCTATGATACTAACGCCAACCAACCAATAATTTACCAACACATAAATGTGAGTTAAATAGAGTGGATATAACATTTTAACATTACCATGGACATTTAGGTTTATAAGTATATAGAATTAGTAAAAAATTATAATGTGGTGACATTCACATAATGATAATTTTACCACAAAAAGAGTGCTTCATGTTTAAGCCACTATCTCATTCAAGAAACTTTTTCTTCTTCTTAGATGAGCCCTAAGTGGAATGTTTTAACTTTCTATAGATATTACCCATTCTTATATCCTTTGAATAATTCTTTAAAATAGGGGATTATAATAAAATTCACTTTAAGGGAAATAAAAATAACAGAATACCATTAGAATAGAGAAATCATAGAAAATAACAAAATATTTTCCATTTTCCCATAAAAACATTGTGTATATTAATAAAATATTTCCACATATGAAAATAAAACATTATTCAAAAAAAATTGGAGACAGATTATTAAGAATAATAAATGTGTAAAGAAATACTGTGGTAGAAGAAAAATCATGATAAAATTTCTATAAAATGACAACCACTAACCTTTAAAATTTCATAATATTTTCTTACTACGTGAAATAAAAATATTTCAAAATATTTCTTTTTAGGCATAAAATATGTATAATATAACATCATATTCATAGCCAATTTGAAAATTTCCTCAAATCACATTATAAAAATTAAATCTCAGTTAATCCCATAGAATTAACAATCCTAGTTATCTCTCTCAATTTATCCATTAAGGAGTATATCATATCTTAATGCACTAGAGATATATATCAGTTCACCCATCTTCATGAGTTATATTGAGACCACCTGTCTTAATATATAATTTTAAAGTACACTATTTTGTCCAATTTTTTTAATATTTAAGACTTTTAATCATATTACCTTTGAAAATATTCATTTAATCCAAAAGAAAAAAACATTCTTTTTCACACAATCAAAAGGAAAAATAACATTTTTATTTTGAGACTATATAAAATGAAATAATCATTGATGAATGAGAATACTATATACCTATTAAAAACACATCATATTTATAGAATTATTAATGATGGATAACTAGTATGATGTTTGGAATTTGGGGTCAAGACAAGTATGTAAAAACAATTCTTTTTTCACAAATGTAGAAAATAAAAAAACATTTTTAATAAAATATTGAAATGATTAATTTTGAAACCTCTATAATGAAATAAAAGTAATGATTAAAATGTAAATTATAAGATATTAAATAGTAAATATGAACATTTTTGAAACATTTAAAATAACCTGAAAATGGAATAAAAAGAGTATGATCGAAATCATAAAAACAATATTTTTTAAATAAAAGTCACTTACCATGATTCTCGAGTTATTTATTTTGTATATCCACCCTCCGGAGTAATAAAATTATATTATATCTATAGTTTTAAAATAATTTTTTATGTTAAATCCATCAAAATTATTCATTTATTTAATTTTTTACTATTTTATTATATTTACTAAAATATTTAACATCATGTTTGAAATTTTGAGGGCATTCATCATAAAACCTCAAAACAATATCTATGCATTAACCATGGTGAATGTTTTTATGGTTAAATTAATTAGTGATAACAATGTATTCTATAATTAGAATATTTAGATATTAAATATACCGTTAATACTAACCATTTTTAGAATACTTTAAAAATGGATAAAACTATTTCTTGGACATGGTAGTCCATACATACACACAAAAGAAATTTTCATTTTTCAACTAGGAGGTAAATAAATAGAGAATAATTTTTATTAATTTTAAATAATAATTAATATTTTAATCATGTTATATTTATTAAATTTTTTCATGTTTATGATTATCCTTTTATGTTGTAAATGAAAAACGAATCACATATATTTTTATAGGTGGCAGTTTACAAGCAATCATGAGTGATGTTATCATTTTCCAATAGATGGTAGGGTAAGAAGGTAAGTAAAATATTTTCTCTAAATTATAGTAAATAACTCTTTAATATCATATATATTCATTTAATCATAATTTTTACCAAATATATGATCCACTATTGATAATTGAAACACACCTCATTAGGGAGTGGTTGTCCCCATATAAGAATGAGAGGTGTTTTGATTTCCCATAAATTCGGAAAGGAGAAGAAAAATTGTTTTCAAATAACTATAATAACCCTTAATTATATTTAAGGCACTGATGAAATTATTTAAAAATGGTTAAAGAATATTTTAAATAGCTAGAATATGAATTAAACACGAGACTATCCATTAACCATTATACTTGTTCTTTGGAAAACCTCCCCTTCCATGCGCCTTGAGAATTTTATATGTTCGTATTCTTGGTAGACTGTGACCTGTAGGATTTTTTTCAGAGATATTTGAAGTTAATTTGATAGGTATTCATTGAGATAGAGTTCTAAATGTGTGTAAATAATTGAGGAGATGTGATTCTCTTTTACAAATGAGGGATGTGACACATTTGTAATTATGAAAATAAATAAAATAATGTGAAGTCATAATCATGTAAACATGGATCCAAAAAAATAAAATATATAACATTATGTTATAAGGGTATAAATAAAATAATAAACTAATAATTAAGATAATATTTTGTAGCCTTATAAATTAGTTTTTACCTTAACTAACACATTTTATCCTTTATTGTCGTAACTAATTTTCCCCATGGTAACTGTTCATAGTAACAAAAAAAAATGAAATTGAAGTAATTAAAAAATTTTAAACTCATGATAAAAAAATAATATAATTTTTACTATATTCAAATCCCATAGGTGGTAAATATAATTTTTTATTTAAATATGCAAGACGTAATGAAAACAGTTTTTAAAAAAAATACAATTTTAAGCATTAAATAAATTTTTTAACAAAAAATGTAAAATGATGATTAATAAATAATTAATTTTATTTTTAAAGGGGTATATTTTAAATTATACACCAATTAATGATGGAATTTTATTTTCTAATTATTTAATATATATTACAATTTAAATATTATTTTTAATTTTTCCCTATTCAACAAAAAATCATTATTTACAGAAAAATACAAAAAACAATCTCTTCAATATAAATTTTATAGTCTTAAAACAAATATAAACTCATTATCATTGAAATTAAAAATTATAATTTTTTAAATTTATATTTTAATAAAATCCTTGTAATTTATGGGAAAATAATTTACATAAATAAAATAATACTTTTTTTGAATGATATATTATATAAAGTCATTTATAAGACTTTGATCAATATGAATCTAGTGAAATTAATATATATAAATACTAATATTGATTCATTTCTGGGATTACCTATGTTGTAACATTTTTTTTCTCATCATTAATGTTGTTCTTAATATTTATTTAATCTCAAGAATATGATGTGCATTTCTTATATTCACGTACATATAGCAGCTTATCATTGAGTTGTATTGTTAGATATTTCTCATTGTCATGTTATTTCATATTACATCCATTCCTTGTATTTAGTTATTCTATTCATATATAATATGTTTTACCCATAACTATCAAATGAATTATGGGAAAAATAAATGGGAAAAAAGTTATAAAAACAAAAATGTCTAATCTACATGTAATTAAGGTATTTTAATTATGAATTTTGTAATAGGATTATAAAAATATCTTCCAAGGAATAAATTTGTAGCGTTCAAAGTGTTGTATGGTTTTTATTGGAATAGTGTAATGTGTTGAGGTTTATTCATTTCAAAAAAAATTATTAGTGTTTTCTTTAAAATTATGTTCAAACTAGCATTTTGGAGATAACTTAAAATATTATTGAATAAAATAATTACTGAAATTGTAATGAAATAAATATTAATTGAGTAATAAAAGAACATTATTTCATAATGTATATTTTACTATATTTAAAAATGCAATTACATGGGAAAACTATTATAAGAAAAAAGAAAATTACATGTCATGAAATAACGTCAATTACTGCTGATACGACAAGTACAAAGATATAAAAAAATATCATTGATCACATAATGGTATAGTCTATATGATCAATGTAATATAAAAATATTACACATATCATGTAATCTATTATATTAAAAATAAAGCTTAGGAATATAATATTAATAATGAAAGGAATTTTAAAAAAACCTTTTGGAATGAAGTATTAAATATTGATGTTTTTTAGAATATATATTGGATGTTATTTGAAATCAGATCATTAGGATAAGAACCCTACATTAATACTTTTTAACCATTGGATAATATGGCCATTGGTTAATATGACCATTGGGTAACATGAACATTAGGAGTTATGACCATTTATATTAATGATTATAATGTTTAATGACAAAAGATAATTGATATAGAGGGGATAAATGATGGAATCAAACAATATGATCATCCGTGTCGTATATAATTTTTCAAAACACATGATGGTGGTAACGTCACTATGGTTTACCCTTAGACAATACAAAATAGAGATTCAATAATTAGATCTTGAACAAAATTGCCTATGGGTGATGTTAATGATGGAAGAGATCACCCCTAAGTAAATGATAGGTGCACCAACTGATCAAACTACCACCATTAGACAGCTTTCCCTTTGGATATATGTCGATGTAATAATGGTTTATCTATATAAAACATTGCATCATAAAATTTTAATTTCTTTTGTATAAATAAAATAATTTCTTCTTTAATCCCATTTTTCTTATTATTTTATTTAATAGAATACACATGAATATAATTTGAATTTTAAAAATTTCTTTTTGTATATAAAAAAATATAATTTTATTTTAATAAAATATATACACCTCTAAAATAAATACAAGTATTCTAAATAAAACTAATTTTTATGAAATTGTAAAATAAAACAATATATATTTAAATATAAAAGATAAAATAGTTTTATAATTACTTTAGAAATTAATATATGTGCTAAAATGTTGGCTACCACATAAGACGGTTATTTCTCAATAATAGATGATTTTTCATTTAAATTTTAATGTTATAATAACATTGAAATTATTTTTATTAAAAAATATTTTTGAAATTGTCATTTTAAAATTATATAAGGGAGAAATTTTGAGAAATTTGTAAAATACATTATTTTTCCATGAAGAGTTAAAATATTGTTTTGTTTCATTTTGGTATGTTTTCAAAATTAATAGATATTAAATAAGGATGTAATAACTAATAAATCATAATAAAAATAGATTATATTAATATTATTAAGTATTTTATTGGTATGAAATCATTTTTCAAACCTATAATTTCCTTTCCAAATTCTAAAATGGAAAATTAATATTTTTAAAACTGTCTTGTGTGTAATTCTTTTCCATGTAAAAAGTATTACTAAAAAATAAAATTACTATTTTAATTCAAAAAAATATAATAAAAAATACATAAATATCTCATTCTGTGATAAAATTTCATGGGTTATCTAATGGTTTTTTATTTTCTACAATATACAATTTCATAACCTATATTTTGAAATTATTAAACAGTTCCCCCACTTTTAATATAAACACCCTCATATTCCACCATTCATGTTCTCTCCAAATCCTTTAATCATCAAATTATTATCATTTCACCTATGTAAATTTCTTACAAGGTTTCACTATAGTCTTATGGTTTCCATCTACTTTCTTCTGAAATTTACTTCCTAAGGTATGGGAGTGCTCTCCATCTTCTTTTTCATTCAAGTACCTTTTTTTTGAATTATCTTCTAAATCTTATGTTACTTTTTTTCATGCACTATTAATTATCCAATTATGCAAAAAATTGTGTTTTACTAATGTCATACCTTCATTATCTCTCATTATTACATTTTATTAATCCATGTTGTATACTCATCATGCTTCCTTAAACATTTTATAGACTCTAGCCTTTTATATATTATATTCATACACTATGGATACCTAAACTTAATCAATATCAATGTAAATTCACCTAGATGTAACCATGATATATTTATTGAGGAATTTTAGAAATGAAACTCACATTCCATTATCATGGGTAAAAATTCATTTAATTCACATGTGTTTAAGGACTTATGAATTTAATGAAATTTACATGTAACCCATTATTAATTTCCCATGCGTTGTTAATGAGGTAGTTTATTAGCATCTATATAGAAAATATGAATTTATAAATATGATGTAAACACCTTTACAGTACCCCAATGAATTAGGAAAAACATTAATCTCTAGAGATAATATGTTTTACAATACATTGGTTAATAACCCTGGTAATTATGTTTCATAACTATTGGGTGATAACCATCAGGGATAAGCTTATGAATCCTTTTTTATATTATAGACACATTTCCAAATAATACCTCATGATATTTATATTTTGTGATTCCTTATGTTTTGTCATGACCCATCCTCGGGGCATGTGCCGTGACTACCCCAATCCCGCCTTCCATAGGCCTGGGGCTAGCGACTAGCACCAAAGGTTTAAACCCTGATAAAAGGGAAGACATTGCCTTTATATAAGAAAACAAACACCACAGAGTACACAAGCCAAAGTAAATAATAATTTACCTGAGTAAAAAAGTAAGTGATGGGATGTAAATGGGACAGATACAAACCCAACCGAAAGTAAAGTACAACTGAAAAGAAAGTACAGCAGAAGAATGTAAAATAGCAACTCTGAGTCATCCTCCATAAATCCCACCAGAAGGGTGGGTACAGATAGTCTCCTCATCTCCTCGGTCCGGCAGCGCGCTCTGTCTACATCCCTCCAAGTGGTCCACCTCCAGGTACTGTCTAGCTCCACAATCCTCTACCTCTATCAGTGATGTCTGTCGTCTGCATCCAACACAACGTAGTGCGGGCATAGCCCGTGCAGGGGTGAGTATATGATACTCAGTAGGGACCCCGAGACCCCCGAAGTTCTCTCAGAATCCACGAAGGATAAACCAAAAAGGAAAGATACAATTATGAAGTATCAATAACACAACATAGGTATATGCCAATACATACACCTAAGTCATCAGTTACAGTTTTTCTCCAGCTCCCGAGCCCAAGCACAACCCAGTCCACATAGGAAATCACAACCTAATGCACACAGGAAAAGCATGTAAACCACATAAATGATAATTATTGAGAATCAAGACTCAGATCACCCAGGTATACACATCGTTAGGTGATAGAGATGATCAGATGAAGCCACTGATTCATCTAATCTATCAGGACAACATAGGATACAAGACTAGCTAAGCTGTCGGACCCACAAAGGATACACGACTAGCTACTCTGCCAGACACACATAGGATACATGTACAGAGTCAAATAATGTCGGACCCACGTAGGATATGAGAATATTATTCATTGCCATCGAACTCACAGAGGATCCACATACGGTCGTCGTCGCTGCAGAACCCATGGAGGATCTGAGTATAGTCGTCCTCGCTGCCGAACCCAAGGAGGATCCAAGTGCGGTCGCCATCGTCGTAGTCACAACCAACTCTAGGGTTCCCGCACATAGCATGCTCAATTCCGAGAGGGTCCACTCCACAAGCCAAGGGGTCGATACATCAATTGTCATGATGTCTAGAGTTGATGTATCACAAAGTTTCGTCACGTCAATAGGAAATCAAATGATAGATGATGCGTCAATCGGACGCTCGACCTGAGAGATATTGGCTTTTCCATCCTAGGGGCCTGATTGGTTTTTAAGTTAAAACCAACCCGACCGTACTCTAGCAGCATCCAAACATCGAGTGGAGTAATCCAAAATAACCATCTCACAAAGAGAAAACCAACAAAGTCGACGACATGTCAATCAGACGTCCGGAGCTCGAGTTATAAGCGTTTCCGCTCTGAGGGCCCAGTTGGTTTTGAGTTCCAACCAACCTGGTTGTACCCAAGTTTCCCCGAAACATTGAGTGTAAAAAACTAAAATGACCACCTCGATCCAAGGATCCCAACGCAACTTACGGTGCATCGATCAGAGGTCTGAAGCCCATGTTATGGGCAAAAGACTGAAAACAGTCCGAAGTGGGGGGTATGGGCCCGTCCCGGCCTGGCCCAACCCCCCATTGGGTCTATTGGTGGGAAGGCTAGGACATGTACTGCAAAGAATATCATGTCATATTAATCTATTGATTACATTAATACACTGACTAAACAAATGATGATATGGATATGGGTACCAATATAACATCAAGACTGTCATCTTTAGTGGCTTTTGCATGATAAAAATTAAGTATAGTTCAATTAATGATAGTTTGAGAATCAAATGATTCCCTTTAAGTAATATAAATCAATTCCTCCACAAGATTCTTGTAGATATATTTATTTAAAAAATTTATACTTTAGGTTTAAAACTTCACAATGAATAATATATACTAAATTTACGTGGATGTATTTTTGAATAAAACTTCATTGTATTTTTTATTAAATATTTTTTTAATTATTATTACATGATTTATTTTTTTGTCCACTCTCACTTCATCAATAATGTTTTGTATTTTTTTTCTTACCAGACATGTATGATTTTAATTAATTATAATATTGTTTCATAGTTTTTTTCTTTGATTTATATTTGTTAGATAGTTTTCTTAATCATGTTACTCCGTAGTCATTTAAATTTCACACACGATTTTCATATATTTATCGTTTTGGGGTTTTAACAAAAACATTCAAATGAATTTTTGGAATAATAAACATGTAAAAATAGGTTTTCAAAACTCAAATGTCCTTTGTACATGGAATAAAGGGATATTCTTTATTTCATTGGTAAAAATCATCAAAAATTGGTTTTTAGGATATAAAATTATTTCTTAAAGGTGTTTTATTTTTTATAGGAATGGAGTGTTTCATAAAGGTTATTTCATTTTAATTTTTTTTAATGAGATCATTTCAATTAAATTTTATTTCCTGCCAAAATTTTTGGGATATATTATAAATGGATGGTATATAAATCTTTGTTAAAACGATATTTGGATTATATATCTCTCCTCATGCATACACACTAGAGTGTGTTTTTTAATCTATTTATCAAAATTGGTTTCAAGTATATGATATTATTTTGGTTTCATTATTTCCTCTAATGAATGATTTTAAATTTTTAGGTGACCATGTGACACATAGATTTGATAATATTGTGGTTGAGGTTATCATTTTGTCTTTGCTGTTTTTTTACCAGAAAACTAAAGAGTCACTTTATTTTCATTTTTATTTATATATATCCCTATTTTTTATTCAATTTTTTTTAATTATTGACTACTGTTATTTTTTAAATTTAAAATTATTGTTCCATGTGTGGTTATCCTCATTATTTATAAATTCCCATTTCATATGAATGGTCGTCTAATGTATGGCTATACCATGCCTTTTCTTTGGTAAATATATGACAAATTTGTATGGATATATCAACAATGAAATTATTACAATTTAGTTATAATTAGTATTATTGGTTCTCATATCTAGTCTATAGTGATAGAGAATGCACTATGAGCTTTATTGTGGGAAGACCCATGTGACATGCTAGGTTGAATCTAGTTAGTTCATGATAATAATAATAAGGTCAATCTATATCTCACTAATCATCTTCTAATTTATCCCAAATAATGATATACAAGATATTTCATGCCATATCAAACAAATTTTTCTGTCTGTAATCAATATAAATATTTTTTTAATAGTATATATCTTTAATACCTATAATAAATTATTCTTAGTCATCGAATTTGGTTTTTATTTTCTCACTATGAGATATTCATTCATCTACATTAGGAGTTCATCATGCAACAAATTATTTATCTTCAACCAAACCATTTATATCATTGGATCAGTAGTACTAATTTAAATAATAATAATACATAATTGGAACATAAAATATGTCAAGGTACTGTGATCATCTCTCAGTTTTCCTCAATGACATAGGAATGGATGTCACCCTTGATATCTAATTCTTCTCTCATTACCTTCCATGTTGGTGTGTCTGCATGTTCTCAGTCAATCTTTTATCATAATACTATTTTCCATTGTGATATAATGAATTTACATTCCCCTTTTCTTTTTTGTTTTTTATCATCCAATAGATCTCTTTTAATTTTTATAAAAATATAATAAAATACTTCAAAAATATTTTTAATTAATTATTAAAAAAATATCCTAATTTATGTATTAAAATCATATTGTAACAATATTTTATGGTGTGTATCATTTCTTCATAAGATGAGTGTATTTGAAACCCTTTACAAATTTCATCACCATTCATAAGAAAAAATATTAGTTGGACCCTCAGAGTTACTTGTATAAATTGTAATTAGGTTCCTAACACTTGATACATATGTAAAAAAACACATAGATCGATACCTTTCATTTCTATAATTATTTATATTTAATTCCATCTTATTTTCTATTTTTCCAATAATTTTCTCTATTCATGATCATATTTTTTCACAACATGTATTGTAAAACATCATCATTAATCAAAATTAAATCATAATATTTGTAAAATATACATAATTAAGAACAACTTAAAAAAATGGTTAAATCAAAATTGATGAAAATATTTGATAATAAAATTTTCTAATATGAAAATCAAAATATAATGAAACATTGATCTCCCTTCTCATTCACATTAAATATCCAATAAATATATTCTTAAATAATTAAAAAAGAATCATTATATTTATATCTTGAATGAATAAAATTTTCATCAATATAAATTATATAAATCTTAAATAAATTAAATCTAAAATTACAGGTTTCAAATACTATAGAATTCATTGATAATCATAATGAAATGAACTCTATATAAATATCAACTCTAAAAAGTAACCTATAGTGTTGGACTTGTCTTTACTGAGTCGGTATAACTCTATAGTTTTTAGTAAGGATGACTAAACCATATAATGTTTCTTGGTGCCTCCGAACAGTCAATATTATGTTTGATAAAATCTACATTACCTCTAGAAAACAATAAAAAATTAACATAAGATCCATGGATTTACCAAAATCACAGTTTGTATCATGAGCCTAACCAGATACCCAGTTATACAGATAACTAAGATGATCAAAAAATATATCGAAGGGAATTCCTAGTCTCCTAGATTTCCATATAGCACCTGGCATCATGAAATATAAACGTTGGTACAATTTTATTCCAGAAACATAGTGGACAAAAAAGGTACATATCAGTATGCTAAAAAACTAAAAAGGGAGAAAATACTAGAAACGAAAAAGTATATCCAAATACCAAATAGTACATAATTTTCGACACCCTAAACATTCTTATATTTATAATAATAATAATTTTTTTAATAATTAATAATATTATTATTTTTTGTTTAATAATGGTGTCGTCCAAAATAAATGCTTTTAGAAGAAAAATAAGACATGTCTTATTCAATATAAATTCCGAAACAATACATTTTCAATAAGGCCAAAATACCCTCACTAACCTAGAATACCTACTAAAAGACATACCAGAATCATCGAGGTCCAACCAAACACAAAAAATGAACCAAGAAAATAGTGATAGTCCTTTAGTTCTTTCACGATGAAAAACAGAATGGAAAGACCAATAGAAACTGTACAAATCATCAAGGGGATGTAGAGAACCATCTTCACCGAATTTTTTATTGAAGTTTGGAACACCCTAAATGAGTATTTATAAGGGCTTGAAGTTAAATATGACCATTTTTGGATGTTGAGGTCTTTAGATGGCCATTGGTTTTTGTAATGGTCATAAAATTCTATAACTGTTAGATATTTTAGTTATTTTTATTATCTTAAGTATTCTAAATATATAATTATTTTTTAATATTCTATATATTTTACGTATCTTAAATATTTTAAGTATCATAAGAACTTTAAGGTTTATGAATGTCTGAAAGTAAGATTTTAGTTAATAAATTTATGTTTTTATGTTAATTCAATGTTTTGAAAGAATACCTCTTTATGTATTGAAAGTGTATACATATTTGTATTTTAATAGAAATGAAATGTTTTCAATTATTTTATAAAGAAATATATATGTTTCAAATGTTTTAAAATTTCTTAAATATTAAACACATTGTTAAATAATAAAATAGTTTTATCTAATGATATAGTTTATTTTAAAAATATAATAACCAAGATGTTTATATTAAAATGAAAATTAGTTTTTAAATGAAACGAAATGTCTTTAATGACTTTATTGAGAATGAAATTTGTTTACTCCTTTTATTTGAAAACATTGGTGGCTGTGTGTTTTTTTGGGTGTCTATAAAAATGGACCTTGGTTGGCCAAGTCAACTATCCTGAAGGGGGACGCATCACGCACCGCTATGTGTGGGGTGGCCGAGGCTCGACTCCCCATCCCGCCTTCTTAGGCCAGCCGTGTAGAGCGCTAGTGCACTCCCATGGGAGGCGCAAGGAAGAACCAAGGAGGCGCCACTGTTCAGGGAAGCATAGCGGCAATGGCTAGGCGTAGAGCACACCCAAAAGAAAACTGATACAGGACTCTACAGGGGAGGGGGAAGTTAGTTAATTGACATAGGGTTGAAACATTGAGGTATGTAATGCAACGCAGGATTGCGCCCCATTTCAATCTAGGACATATTTTTTACATGGGATTTAATCTGAGCTGTCCAATATCGCAGCATGAAATATAGATTGTTTGATTTGATCCAGCCTTTAAACTCCACCCCTGCTCTATTTCACCACGTTTTTCAATTGTAATCTTATTGGGATGCGGTGGATCTCATCCACTCATATTTTTTAAAACATGCAGCTTCGCCACAACCGTCCGATAAAGTAGTCTTATAATCTCAATTGTTAATCTATTTTTAAAACCAAATAACTCTTCTCATCTGTTCGATCAACCACAATTGATCATGGTCTTCTTTTATGTTTCAACATATTATCCCTTTCTTCTTCTTATTCCTGGCGGTGCACTAGTAGTCATTGCTCTCATCCACTATTTCTTATTCTCCCATGATTCCTCTTATCCATCTCCATAGCGAGTTGTCCACTTTATTCCTTCCACAAGCATTCAAGGGTGCTTTACTTTAAAACGAACCCAAACTATTCTCTTGCAAGTCTTCCACAATATAAATATATATAAAAACAACCAATCAGTTTAAGATTTGTTGTAATCCCAATTTTGGTTGTTTTTAGAATAATTAGTTTGGGTTTTCCTAAACGTCACTTTGTTTATTTTTTTATATTAAACCATGGTATATAAAATTATATATATATATATAGCTTATATAACCAGATTATTTAAACCTTCATTTTCAGCATATCTATATGGGGTTTTAACCTCCCAATTCCTCTTTAACCTCTGCTCGGCTCAACCCCACCTTTGAGTTCATATAAGGGTTCTTATTTTTTTTGGTGTTTGATTAGATTAACCCATATATACTTATGTGTGTGTATATGCATATATATATAAATATATAACAAACCTATCCTATTTTTAAATTATTTTTTAATGGTGATCATTATTTTTTAATTGTTGTTAATAATGCATGTAATAAATGTAAAGTATTTATTTTTAGTTTGGTGTTTGGTTAAACCTTATATACATTTATTTGTATACAAATTTATATATATAAACCTATTCTAATTCATATTTTACTAATGATGAATATTGTTATGATGTTCTTTATTCATGTAAAACATGTAAGGGTTATTTTAGCTATGCATTTGATATGTAAAACCCATATATACACCTTTTGTATATACTATTATATGTATATATATAGATAGATTTTAATTCTAAAGTAATTTATGTTTTCATAAAATCGATTTTAGCAATTAAATAATATTTTTGAAGTTTATGATACATAAAAGGATTTATCAAACCTTGTTTTATTTATGAAAATCCCATGTATACACATTTTGTATACACGGTTTTTTATAATCATTAAAACCTAATATATTTTAGGGCTTCCAAGTGATAATTATCAGAAATGTTTTTATGCATGTTTTACATGAAAATGGTTTACTAAGAGAGTTTTATTTTGAGTTTTTAAAAAAATATAACCATACATATATGTATATATGGTTATATATTTATATAAATATAGTTTTAATAATTTCATAATTAAGCTTATATATTCATAAGATAAAACATTATTTTTAAAGGTGGTCCCTATCATTATATGTATTCTTTTAATTTAAAAACCCACATGTATATATATAAGTACCACAATTACATATGTGCATGTTTTACATGGTTAAATGATCATAAATACAATTTGATATTGGAAAACAATAACAAAACATTGTTTTCTTATTGTGTGCCACAAAATTTGAGAATTTATATCCTTGATATTACATGCATGCATCCCCTATTTATAAATTTTAGAATAGAAGGTTGGAATAATATGTTGTTCATTACACATAAGTATATATAAATGAATTTCCGTATATAGTGAAATGTATTTAATTATTTTCTTATTCATGAATAATTCACATGAAATAATTGTTTTATATTTATACTTTTTTTTAATTAATGATGAATATTCCAAACTAATCCTCTTAGTTTTTAATGTTTATGATTTAATCTATTTGGCTTTACTATTTATCAGTGTATGGAAAATTTGAATAATATCGATCTTGAATTCAACAACATGTATTTTAGTATATTAGGTATTTAATTTCATGGAAGAATGGTTTTTAGAATTATTATTTTATATGAAAACCCCAAAAAATATATTTTTAATTTATCACTTATCATAATTTATGGATTAAGAATTTAATTATTCAGAGTGGTATGGGTTACTTTTAGAAATAGACATAATTTAATTATTCAATGTGGTATGAGACACATTGAATAAGAGATATAATTTAAAAAATAAAAGTGGTATGGGGAACTTTTTATTAAATACATTTATACATATAAGGAATGAATTGGAGTCATTATGTGACTGGTGAGGCCCGCTATAGAAACTTGATGCATCGGCGGGTCTCATGAGACTCACTAGGTTATGGCATAAGGACTCGATAGAATTATTATGTATGGTCTTGGCACAAGGAATCGACAAAATGTTTATGATTGTCGAAAATTATTCATTTCCTCAATTTTTGATTAAAATTTGACCAAACATATTATTATTTGACTAGTATAATATCATTGGTTAAGAATGAATTACTTATGATAATGTAATAAATTCACATGGCATACTGAAGTATGTACATGGAATGTCATTTATAAAGAAAGTGTAGCATCTGTTTTTAGAACATTGATACAGAAGTAATATTACATCTATAATTTCATCTATTTCATTTTAAGCATTAGGTGAATCCTGAATTTCTACTTATTCAATTCTAAGAAAGTATTATTTCATGTGCTAACTTGTACTTTCATCCCTGCATATCACTCTTAAATTAGTTGGATCAACTTTAGACATGTATGCAGCATTCCAATCATTTTTGTACAAGCATGCATACTCTGATATGTGTATTATATATTGATTTTAAATAAATATATAAATTCTTGTGTAATAGATTTCCCTAAAAATATTTCAAGTAACCTTTGAAAAATGAAGATGATATGATATAAGATAGTATTTTTCCTTTAAAAAAATGTTTTATAATCATTTAAATTTTTTCTTTAAATATAATATCATTAATTATTTTTAAAACCCTTTATTGGGCATTCTTGTGCTCAACCTAGGTTTTTAATTTATTTTTACAGGGTGAGTTGATTTTTCAGCTTCGAGTTGTTCTATGTGGTGGCGGCTTAATAAAGCTTATCTCGTTCAGTTTCGATGAAAAGAATCTATTGTATCTGGTTTTCCAAAACCTAGATAGGGAATATTCTCTGTGATGGAATGTGTTTTGTAATTTTATCAGCATTTTTTTAAAAAAAATAAACACCATGTTTTAGGCACCGACTCCTAGATTTTGGGGTCCGGTCATCACATAATCAGCATTCCATAAAACCAAAAATATAACCCAAAATCCCAATATAAATATCACTCCATGAAACAAGGGATATGTATATCCTCCTCCTTCAAGAGTCACTTCCACTTTACTTAGACCAGGTAGTAGAAAATCTACATGCACCCTGAGGAAGTGGTTTGATGTGAGATAAAATCCAAATAGGGTCTCACCATGTTTTTTATAATAATATTCCCGTATAATAAAACAAATTTTTTCTTTCAATATTATTCTAAATGTGTATTTAAGTACGTATTTTATATTTAAAAAAAACATGCTTTATATTATTTAGATAAAAAATCATTTCAACTTGGCCAACAAAATATTTTTTAGAATTTAATTTATATAAATAAATAGGAATGAGTAAAAAAGTTCTATATCAATTTAATATATATCAAAAGAATAATAGAAATCACAAAGTTCATCTTTCTTATTGTATAATAGTTTTTTGTTATATGATTCTCACACATCACATATCGGTGATCCTGACAAGTATGTCAATAGAAATCACTCATTATCACAACCAATATGACCTATGAACATCCCATTGGAGATAATATATGCAATAGTTTTTTTAGTGATTTAATGGTCAATACTTTCCTAATGAATTTTTATCATAGAGTTGTTGTCCAAAATAACCCACTAGCTTCCCATTCTCCCATGTTCTCAATAAATCAATCAATAATGGAAAAATTGTTTCAAATAAATTTAATATATAGTTTCACATTTTTCAATTTCAATATGACAATTTTAATTTCAAAACCAATACATATGTTAATCATTAGTTCATTCCTTTTAAAAAAATCCAATCATAGGTTTTTTTATCAATTCCATTTAATCCATTTTCTCAAAATCAATTTGGAATTCCATAATTTCAAAATACACCACAATTATCAATTCCATTTGGATTGGGGGGGGGTCCCAATGTCCATACCAAATAAATTTTAATTCCAATTAAAACTTAGTTGGGAATTCACAATTCAATTAAAAACCATTAATAAATAGAAAATCAAGGTTTAATCAATTAGATATCATTAAATAAAACCTCCTTCCTTTTTCAAAGAATCACAATATCCAAAATTAGAATCACAAATGAAGAATGATGAAGAAAAATATCTAGGAACTAAACCTTGAATCATTAATCAATGAAAAGGAGTTTAGATCCATCAATCCCATGAAGATTTATTAATATCCTATGAGGGAAATAGATCGATATAGAAGAGATAGTTAGAATGGTTACCTGGAGAGAAGAACCACAACCAACATAATGATAATTCACCTAACGGATGATTCATAGGTATTAGAGATCTCAAATATTACCTAGGAAGAGACTATAGGGTGAGATAATTGAACTCTATATGAAGTATATAATAATTTTAGTTGAACCACCCACTTATAACTGGCACAAGATATTTTACACGTCGTATAACCCAATTACTTGTCATTTAATTTTTGAGCTATAAATTCACCACAAAACCAACCACATTTTGGTAATCGTTTGATTTTAAATATTCACATCTTGTGTATTCTTTTAAATACATGTACTATTTCATACATTGTACCGACTTCATAACATCTTATAGGAGATGAATACACATCGTGTAACCCCATTATACGTTGTGTAAATCCCTAGAAGAATGGTGTAAATTCACATTTTATAATGAAAAGTCCAAATAATCAATGAACTCAAAATTACAGGTACCCCCACAATCCCTTCTCGGCATTACCCATATAATGAAAAAAAAACAAAAAAAAACTTTATAACATACTTAATATAAATTTAAAGGGTTGTTAAAGCATCCACAGAAAAAAACATTATATCCCAAAAAAGACTGTCAAGAAGCTTCTATATCAAAAAGTGAGTCAAATTATCACATATCAGTGTGTCACAATCAAACATCTCATGAGAATCATGAAAAATCTATCAGTTAACATAGACAAAATTTATCTTCCCCACAAAAAGTACCTTGGTCTTAGAACCAACCATCACGAATGAATGCTTAGTCATGAACAAATCTAGATGAATATCAAGATCACAAAAGCTCAATACTTGAGATGAAAAATAAAGATATTTTCAAAGATGAGATACATGGAAAATGTTACATATCTACATCAAATTTGGAAGATGTTGAAAATGTTACGCCACTTTCCCCAGCTGCTCAACAACCTCAAAATGTCCCACAAAATGAGGAGTAAACATTCCTTTCATCTTAATAATCTTAGTACCAAAATGAGGAGAAACATTCAAGAGCACATGGTCACCCACTAAAAATTCCAATTGTATACACCAAAAACCATCATAATATTTATACCAGATAAATTCCACTGACAAATTATGAGGAATTATCCAAATAGTTATTATCTTCTCTTGAACGGTCCATGCACAAAACATTCACCGATCTTTTCCGAAAAATAGATATTTAGAATGTCATGCTTGAAAGGACTCAAAAGTATCCATTCTAATAATGGAATTGTAATAATGTTTATCATAAAAGTCAATATTTACCAAATGATAATTGAAATATCCACACAAATCAAGGACGTAGGAGCAATGAATATTCTCATGAATCAATAGGGTCATATCTATCTTGCCAACTATCTTAGGATGTAACATCATACTCAAAAAACCAAATAACCTGGTGCATCTTGAAGGATTCTAAAAAACAAATATGTAAAATGGGGATCCCTATCATATAGGACAATAAATGTTACTTCATTTAACCGAGAAATATCTCCCACATAGATATTTCCCAATTCCTTAAATTTTGTTGCATCAGGAATGGTTATAAAGTGATCCTATTTGATGATCCTATCAATCAAAACGAATATCACATTATTCATTATCTGGGTGTATGAAATCCCAACCACAGAGTCAATAGATATATTATCCCATATCCAATGCATCACTAGTAGTGGATGAAGAAAACCCTATGGTCTCTTATGCATAGACATGACATGTTGGAAAGTATATCAGGGAAAAACAATGTCCACAATGTCTCATCTAATAGAAGACCACCGGAGTCATCAACACATGTCATAAAATATCTTTTTGGTTACTTGGAGAACTACCGATGAATAATTATGTATGTACCATGTCACATAATTCCTTATAGTAAAAGGTAAAATGTACCAGTTCCAGAAACAAAAGATATCCTACACGGATAAATGCCACTCAAAAATGGATGCCCCAACATAATGACAGTTTCTAATGAAATAGAATTCATCATCATTATTATTTTATTGATTATCCCTCTAATGAAGGGTATTTTTTCACGGTAAACTATCCCATAAAACCTGGACCCATGTTTCCTGAAATCAAATTTGCAACTATGAAAAACAAGACATCAAGTTCCACTCTTCTAATGATTAATTCATAGTCTATGTTGGAATCTCTCATATCAACAAATTAAAATTTTAATTCCCCTTCCATGAGGTACAATAAATATAAAAATAAACTAATTTTAAGTATTCATCCAAGATAATTTAGCATATATTAAAATATTTTAGAGAGAAGAAATAATTAAATATCATGTGATTAGAATACATGGTAAACCATTCTTGGAAAAGGTAATTATGTGAACTCTGAGGTTCAAGAAACATAGCTAAATGTTCAAGGTCATGGTTTTGATAATTCTTAGCATGTGGCCTAAGATTCTAAGAGTCATAAGAAATGGTGTGATTAACCTAAATAGGAACATAACACAAACTCGATCCTAATTCATCATAAAAGGCAATGTGGCCCTGCCTAGCCTCTGGATATGTCATCAATGGTGAAAAAGTCAAAAGACAGTTCAACTTAACAAAATGAAATATAAGATTTATCATCCTAAGAAAAGTTAAACACCTCTATGTTAGAGCATTCATCAGAGATTCCAACTTCTAGAAATACTTTTCAAACCAGTGATAATATCTAGAAAATCCTAAGATTCTCCGAATCTCAAAAACCATAAAATGTTGAACCCATGTCATATCACCTTTAAACTTCATAGGAGCAACTGAAACACCGTGATCTAAAACCATGTGTCCCTAGAATTTTGCATCAAATATGAAAATATTACCTTTTTATAGCTTGGAATAAATACATTGACTTCTCAATAATTCAAGTTCTATCATAAATGACTCAAATGACCCCCTCAGACATTGAGTAAATTAGGATGTCATCGATAAATACAACCATGAATGTATCAAGATACTCATATAAATTATATTCATCATAGGAATATATCGTATAGGATCATTGGACATACCAAATATCCTAAAATGATACTCATAATAGCCATACATTCTCTATAAGATAGCTTTCAGAATGTTATAGTAATTTATTATCAACTGGGGATGATCATATCAATGATAATTCTTGAAATCCCACTTCTCCATTTCGAATGGTCAAAAAGACCATCAATCTATGGAAACCAAAACATGTTATTAACCATCACTTTATTTATATTTTTATATTCTACAAATAGAAAAAATGCTCCATCAATTTTATTTTTAAAAGTTAACTAGTGCCAAAAAAAGGTGACACACTCATGCGTCTAATTATTTTCTCTAACTGATCATCCAACAGAGTCATCAAATCATTAATTTTAGTTGGTTCCATGGTATAAGAGGGAGAATTTATTGGTTTATTACTGAGAACTAAATTAAGAAAATCAAAACTCTCATATTAGATGTAGAATAGTGATGTTTGAAGGAAAAATGTCTGAAAACACGATGAAAACTAGAGGGAGATCATCACTCAATGATTCCTATTTCTGATAAAAAGATGAAAATAATAGAACATTCCAAAAAAAACATAAAAGTATTGTATGAATATACTCATCTTTAGGTTATATTATCTTTGAATGTCCCGGAACACCCCATTAGGAACCATAAACGAGACTCGTCGAAGATAAAAATCAATTCACAATTTATTAGAAATGATCTAATCTATCCTAAAAATTACATCATGTGGTTTCATGTCCAGAACCATAGAATCTAAAATATACTCCATATTTAATAATGGGATAACACAATAAAGACAATGAGTATCATGTTCTCTCTTTATTTATATGGATATAGTAATATCAATCACATTTGATTAAATCTCTATAGTTATATTTCTAAGATTCACAATATTAGTTGAAAATAATGAATGAGGTTCACCAATATCAATCAATGAAGTCGCTAAATATGTATCTATAGTGATTGTACCTCTCAATATCACTGGACCTATATCTTAATCCTTTATAGACATATATAATATGTGAAGATGTTTTTTTCTACATTCATGTGGATAGAACCCCTTAAATATTTAAGCATATGAATAAACCACTATAATTTCTGGTGGTTCTGAGCTAGTACCACTAATTGGTATAGAATAGATATAACATAATTTCTATATATTTCCTAAAAGATCAAAAGAACCCTATTTCATAGGTTACTCAGTATATATTCATTTGAAATGCCCAATCTTACAACATTATAACAAAGTCAATGAACCTCTTCTAGGATCATTAAGACGTAGAGAGAACACCGTTGCTGAGATCCACCATGAAAATCATAACGCTTTCTATCCCCTCTATAGTAAATCAAAAAATTTCCACTGGAATAAAAATGATCCCCAATAAACTCTTACATACCATCCAGATCAAGTTTTACCATCAATTCCTTATACTAAACATTGGCTTAAGAAGATGGATTCAAAAAAAATACATGATAATGAATAACATATAGAATTCCCATATCAATCCATCATGTTTAGTTCAAAAAATAATACTTGAAAACTACACATCCTCAATGCATCAATTCATATATTCCTTCACAGTCCTACCATCCTTCTCAAGTATGAAAAAAATCCATAACATCAAATACTACCATAGACTCTGGATGTTTCTGGTTGGTGAAAAGAGTATTAAATTTCTTATACTCTAGAAACTAAATATTCTTCATCAAAACAAAAATATCCAACTATATCTAGCTATGTCCCTCAATATTAAACATAGAACACTTTATCATAATTCCATTGATAGTTTCTAGAAATTAAAATAAAAGATCTATTTTTAATCAAATCATCAACCGTTTGAGGGTCATTATAGAATTGGAATTTATGTGGTTTCTATTGAATTAATTCCTCAACTTGAGTCATCGATTAATCCATTTTAGATTTCAAAAAAGTATCCAGAGTAGATAAAGGTGTAGGTGTATGTCCCAGAAATTGATAGCAATCATAACAACATTAACCAGTTTCTATTCCACATGAGGACTTACTCATTTTTTCTCATTGATAACTTCCTTTTTGATCTTATTCACAGATCTTCTAGGATGCATTATGCTAAAAAACATAATTAAAAGACCTTGGAGAGATCATAATATTAATCATATCAACAATCAAATAAGAAAAACAAGAAAAATTAGTTCATACGATAGATAAAAATGTTTTTTATTTCATCCATTACAAAATAAAATTTCAAAAAATACTATAACTAATCCTCAAGACAACTTTCAAAAACCACTCCTGGTGAGTTAAGGCTCATTACGAGGAGAGTTGAACAAGAATTCACTCATAATTAACTCATATGTCCCAACAAGAATAATATACTACACACTGACATCAAGAAAAGATTACTAACTTACCCTTTGATACCCCTCCCACAAACCAGCCTGAACAATATAGTACCCTTATAAGCATGTTGATACTAAAATAGAATGAAAGGTATTCCTGATTCCTATAGGTTTTCTACTAGAACCGCGCATCATCGAATATAAAATTTGGAATGAATTTTCCACAAACATAAGAGAAGATAAGGATACATATCATTGTGAAAACATTTCTATAAGAATCGCTTCTAGAATCCAAATAGGTATATCAAAAATTGAAAAAATACACAATAAAAGTACTATAAAATACACAAGACTACTAAATATCCCAAAAAACATCTCTTGAAACACTAAGGGGTCATGAACATCCACATCATATAAGAGGAAAAATCAGTTTACTTGGATTTGGATGGATAAAATATACAAACACCGGTAGGAAAAGTATGATGTGAGCTAGAAATCCTTTTAGAGTCCCACCATGTGTTACATAATAAAAATCCATTATAATAAATCAAATAATTCATTCAATTTTAATCCAAACACACATAGAAGTATATTTTTCATATTTAATGAAAAAAATTATTTCATTTCAATTTTATGGAAATAAATTTCAATAATGATTAAATAAAAATTTCATATAAAATAGATTAAAAAAATAAATAGGCATCCATAAAATAGTTATATATCAGGGAGATATATTTCAAACCAATAAAAATAATATTCATGGTTATCCTACATGAATTATGATAATTTATAGAGATATGAGCCCTAAACATTACATAACAGTGATCATAAGATGTATGTATACACACTTCCCTCTTGAACACACTAGATAGGACCCATCAACACCCCATAAGAGAAAATATATACTAAACTAGGAGTCTTTATTATTGTAATGTCCAATCCATTTGCATCGAATTACTAACTGAGCATGACTTTATAAAATAACCCACTAACTATCTATGATATCATGTGCTCCATCAATGAATCATCAATAGGAAAATTATTTCAAATTAGTTTAGTATAAAATTGGCCCATTTTTAGTTTAATATTGAAAATTTCATTTCAAAACGAAAAAATTGATATTTAATAATTTTATTCTATTTCAAACCATACCGATTTATATGTTTTTATCAGTCCAATTGAAGCCATTTTTTCAAAATTAATTTACAAAACCATAAATTTCAAAATATACACTAATTTACAATTCCATTGGATTTTTTGGGCTTTCCAAAAATTTGTAACAATTAAATATAAATTCCAATTCATATAATATTGGTTTTTAAAAGTTACACTGAAATAAATTTCAAATAATAATAAATTTAATATATTAATATGGTCTGATCTAAAGAAGAACCACCTACCTCTTTCATTGAATAACAATGCCCTAAATGGGACAAACCAGTGGTGAATGAAGGTCCAAAATATCTTAGAACTCTACCTAGAATCAAGATTCAACAACATAATGTTTTATAAACATCATTCCCAAGATGATCTATAGAACTCAATGAATAGAAAGAGAGAGAGATAGGGGGATATAATATATCGATATAATGATTATCAGAAGATATGAACTATAAAAAAAGTGATGATGAGTCACTAAATGGATGACCATCAGTGATTGGAGATATCTAAAATAGTATAGAAACACCCTCTATGTTGAGATAAAATAAATCTATTGGGAGGAAATTAGGATTTTAACTGATTCATCTACTTAAAACATAAGTCCGAGATTTTACAAGAAGATTCACACAATTAAAATCATATAATTTTGTAGTCCCACATATGCTGAAAAACCCAATCAACATTTATTAAAAATTACATTATTAATACTTACATAGTGAGTACGTGATATTCAGTGTGTAGTATTTCACTCTATGTACCAATTTCCTGGCATCAGCTAGGAAATTATTGCACATCATGTAACACAATTACACCACATGTAAATCCCAAACTTACTACATAAACCAAATGTTTTATGAGGAGAATTCGTAAAAAAATATCTGACTTCACAATCATATGTATCTTCCAAATTCATTTTCGACATTACCCAGCCAATGAAAAAGGAAAACCACAAAAAAGGTTTAAACCATATTAGACATAAATGTAATGCGGTGTTATATTTTCTGATAAACTCTAAAAAAATTCAATTCATCATATATGAACTCTATACATAAATATAAACTCAACAATGTTGATATAGTCCATGAAAACAACATTTTTATTACATCAATACATCAATTAAAGAAGTAGGGAATATATCTTCAATCATCCTTAACCAATCTTAGTTCCATGTTAAACTATTTAATTCATCTTAAAAAACTTATTGAAATTTATCGAATATGATTAAACTACATCTATACTCTTCATAATATTTCTTATATAATAAAATATCTTATTTGATTTACTAAATATAGCTCACTAACATATTGTTTTTATTTTCATTTCATCTTTCCCAATACATCATCCAAGTGTATATATTTATTAATTATAGATTCCATCAAACTAGATATTTCACGTATGGTTTCTCTGCAACCCATCCATATGCTCTGAAAACATGTATCCTATTCCCATCATTGAGCTATACTTATTATATAATTAAACTTATTTAGTTGAGTATAATATATATTCAATATCAAACACTGCATCATAGTATGTCGCAGTAGATTCTACACTAATATCAAACAATTCTTTGATAAAATGATATACTCAACAATATTTTGATTTAAAAAATGTTATGTGGAATTTTGTTAGCTGGGTACACGAATATAGATACCTCACTCAATGTTCATTACTTGACAATTCATGGGATGATTCTTAATGTACATTACTGAGTAGATACTTCTACTATCAACCTAATACCAAGACCCATATTTACTTTCTCATTAATGAAAAACATAAAAACAATTTAATGGTCACTTCAAAATATCCCTTGGGATTCATTGTCAACACTATAAATCTATTTAATCAAAAAATAATTTAAATATATATTTAGTAGTTCACTCCCCCCTTACTGATTATAAATATATAAGAAATTTATTCCACCCTTTATTGATACTATAATTGTAAGGGATGATATTCTCATATCCTCAACATTCATACAATTTTTTGAAACATCACAACCCCTTTTATTCTTCCTCTTTACATGTTATACCTCTAATAGAGGGAATATATTAATTCCATGACAAAATGGTGGAAACAAAATTTATTATAATTTCTCCATGATGTAATCACTCTATGTCATCACGGTATAACCTAGTGTATTAAAAAGGAGACCAATTTAGACATTAAAATCCATATATAACACACAATGTAATACGAAAATATATTTCACTTTTTTGGATCTGATAACATATATTTTCCATAAATTTTATAAAACTATAATAAATTCTACAAAAAAACATGTGAAATGATTTCATCTACACTATTTTATTAGAAAATTAATCCCCATTTATTAACAGATTATAAATAATCATAACAGAGAATGGGGATGTGAAAATAATATATTAGCCTTCATATTTTTAAGGAATGTCAATTTTTTAATGAAATTTGAAATTATCAAATTCTAGTATATTTACTTTATACCACCTGATATTCACCTTGATGTATTTACATTATACATGTTGTATAGAAATAAAAGATTTCAATAGTTCACTTTTTTGATTCATATTCAATTCATATTAAATTAATTATGAAAAAATGAAATTTGCAATAAGGTGGGTTTCCATCAACTATGGATTGTGAGAAATAAGAATGTGGTTTATTTTCCAATACATAATCTCCAATTTGATTCATTTCTTAAACAGTTGAGGATATTTTTCCCTCATTGATTTTTTTAATTCCACTAATTCTTATTCTATCATGTTTTTCTCTCATAAAAACTTAATCTTTAGAATCATATAATGTCATAGTGTATTATTTAAGTGATCTAAATAAAATATTACTTTTTTATAGGAAATATTCTATTCCAATAACACCACCTCCAGGCTCAAAACATGAGATGCATTTAGTAAAGACATTCATAAAAAAAGATGAAATAGATCACGTACTTAGGATAAAAGAATTGTTTTTATAAAAAGTGTGAAAATTGTATGATGTTTTCCTTAATTTCATAGCTCAAATATTCCATATATGTAGCATTACCTTTGTACAAAAACAAAAAAACATTTCAAATGATATACTTTAAGAAAAACATGATATACTACTATTGATGAGAGATCATTCATCCAGATATATAAAAACAATTTTCACCTTCTATGAGATTCCATCATAATGAACTGAATCATCTTTACCTTATCAACCATTAATTTTAACAATTTTAGTCATATAAACGTCTTTATACTAACTTCATCCCAAAATGATGTATTTCAACACCACTTTCCATAAAATACCTCAAATGGTTACATTGGTATAGTGGAATAAAAATAGTTATTATAAAAAACATCCATCAATAAATATTGAAAATTCGAATTTAATTGATAATATTAAGCATAATCTTGAATAATACCTTTGTAATTATAAAATATTCATTCCAGCTATATATTATATTGATGTTGAAAAGTTGAATATAAATTTAATTTGGTACCAAAATGGTTTTTTAGTCTATTAATAAAATTCTCGTTAAAACTTGGTTCACGATCAGATATGATGGAGAGGGGGTCTCCATGTCATATTATTATCTAATTAAGAAAATGTCTTTAAATTTGATCTAGATAAATAATATCTTGATTATAATGATAACGTACTAATGTATTTTAAATGATCAAAAATATCCCAAATAGCATTAATAACACTATATTTCTTTTGAAATAAAATAACAAAATGGATTTATATATTCTTCCATTTTTATCCATGAACTGGAAATGATGGAGGCATCCCATTTTATAGTTTTTTATTTACTTTAACCTATTGACATGTCATTTATTTCAAAAAAAATAAAAAATATCATTCTTGATTTCACCCCTCAAATAATATTCCCAATGATATTTTTACATCTTAGAGTTTCTATGTAGAAAATAAAATAGTGATATATGATATTTAAAAAATAATTCCTTCTTTATCTTGGGATCACGTGGCACAAACAACCTATTTTTAAATCTCATAATGCCTTCTTTTACAATGAAATATTTTTGAAAGCATAAACTTGTTGACTAATTCTACGATTTCTTTAAAATCACAATATTATTTTGAGAAGGATTAATTATACATGGGAAATATAACTTCACTAAAATATAAACTAAAATAGAGGGAGTTTCTACATGGACAATTTCTAGGCCAAAATTTATCAAATCATTATCAAAATTATCATGTTCCAAATGTAATAAAATGTCCTGGTAACCATTGCACTAGTTTTTTTTATTAGGATCAATAGTTATTCCGTATTAGAAAAAATATATCCATGTGATGAAATATTCTATAATAAGAACTCACATTTAATAAATTTTCTGTACAGCCTTTTCTCATTTAAATATGAAAAAAGAGAGTTAAATGTTTCACATTTTCCCCAGAACTCTTTGAGTAAACTTGAATATTATTAGTTAATATTACCACAAATTTATCTAAATATTCATGGAAAATTCTATTAAAAATATACATAAATATAGATGGTTCATCTGTCATCAAAAATTTCATATCCACAAAATCACATTACCAATATATAATATGAAACACCACCATCAGAATGTCTTCCTCTTACATTTTTAGTTAGTGTTATGAAAACATCAGACAAATCTTCAAAAAATACTCATCACCAAGGAGATGATAAAGAAAATCATCAATATGAGGAAACATACATGTATTCTTAATATTTATGTTACTAAGTTCTCTATAATAAATTAAATATCTCATGAATACATTATTATTTATAAAAAAAGAACAAGAACTCACTAATGAGAAGTGTTAGGGAGGATGAAAATTTTACCTAGAAAATCTTTTAATTTATTTATCAATTCAAAATGTTAGATTATTACCACTAAATAATATCTTTTTGAAATTTTATTCTCATTAAGAGTTATGTCAATATTATGTTTAGTATCCTGGAAAGGACTAACACTATAGGAATCATCTATAAATATATCAAGATAATCATTTAAAATGATAAAATAACTATTTTTAATAGTTCATTTAATTTCAATAATATGTGAAAGACAATTTTCACTTCTATATTTTACATGTTTCTCAAATTTTTGATATTTTATAAAATATATGAATTCATTCTTATATACTAAATAAAAATTATTAAAAAAACTTATTTAGATATAAAATCTATCACAGATTATTATAATAAAATAAAATCAATAAAAAGAATAAAATTGAACATTATAATAGTCTATAGAAATATTTTAATTGGATAATCCATTCATTATATGATAATAACTATACTTCTGTAAAATCTTTTTTGCATTAATACTACCCAAAAAACATATTTCTAAGAGTTTTGACTTTATTTCTTGATATGGTTTTCACATTTTATATGAAAATTAAGCATATATAAAACCATTAATATATCATGAATAAAATTATATATTAGAATAATTTTAAACAATATGTAATATACATGTCACCAATTTAAATGTGTGTCCCACATCTAAAGTATTAGAAGAAAAACAATTTTATACACTATAGTTTTTCTGATAATCATGATTCCCACATTGAATAACTAACTTTAGATATATGTTAATATAATATCCTAACTCATCACTATTAAAACATCCTACCCCTAGATATATATTTATTTCATAAAAATTATATGATCAAAAAACTTTTTTTATTCAAGATCCAATTGACCTAAACATTCACATTTGTAACACATTCTCGATATTATCAAATTCTTATGGATTCATTTACCAAATTTGTAACAATTTTGGATATTTCCTATAGATTTATTGGAATAATTATTACCCATTTCATTACATATAGGCTTCTTATTCCACTGGTTATCATTAAGTAAATGTCTTTTTTTTGAAAAAAACATCCCCATATTCTCATCACAATGAAAAAACAAATCATTAAATTTAAATTTATGAGAGGGAAAATCTATTCATAAACTTATGTATAGAACTATGTAAAATCTATAAGCATTATTTATATGTTCTCGATTAAAATTTTATGCCTACTTAACCCATATTCTGAAATATTATTTGTAAGTGGCCATTATGTCTTCTTCAATTTACTTCCATTCCATAAATTTATATTACACTCTAGGTCAATGTATTTTAATACATTACTCATCATGATAAATATATTTAATGATTTCCCATTAAAGGGATTTAATAATATCCTTTTACTAAGGATTCTAATTAGAGACCACCATTAATTTAATTCACATGGAAAATAATTAATAAAAATAGTTACTTTTTTATGTTATGTATATCCCAAAATATTGAATACATTATCCTATGAAATTATTAATCCATTATATTTCACTGATTAATAAGATCCACTTAAATCCCAAGGGTGTTGTTTCATAAAATACTTCACTCTTGAAATGTTCATCTATTTAGAATTTAGTTCTTCTCTTTAATGGATGAAACCATTAATATCCTATATTATCTATATTTACAAAGCAAAAATATTTTATTTTATAATCATTCCATGTTGTGTATTTGGATGGTTATTAACGTCTTCATTCCATCCCACTTTTTATTCTCCATTTCCCATACAGAAGTCTATTGTAAACACAAATTATTTCTATAAAGCAACATTGAAATTATAAAAATATATTTTATGATAATATAAAAAAAATAGTCTCATTAGAGTGTATTTTATTGTTTTCATAACATCTAACGATATCTAAAACTTTATATGATACTAAGGCAAATCACCCAATAATTTATCATCCCATAAATGCGAGTTAAATAGAATGGATATAACATTTTAACATTACCCTGGTCATTTAAGATTATAAGTAAATATAATTAGTAAAAAAAGTATAATGTGGTCACACACACACAATGGCAATTTTCCCTAAAAAATAACGCTTCATGTTTGGACCCCTGTCTCATTCTAGAAATTTTTTCTTCTTTTTAGATGAGCCTCAATTGGAACGTTTTAACTTTCTATAGATATTACCCATTATTTTATCGTTGGAATAAAACATTAAAATATGGGATTAAAATGAAATTCACTTTAAAAGAAATAAAAATAACAAAATCCCATTAGATTAGAGAAAACATAAAAAAAATAACAAAATATTTTCCTTTTTCCCATAAAATCATTGTGTATATTAATAAGACATTTCCATATATGAAAATAAAACTTTAATCAAATAAAAAAAATTAGAGACGCATTATTAGGAATAATATAAATTTAAATAAATACTGTTGTAGAAGAAAAGTCATGATAACATTTCTATAAAATGACAACCACTAACCTTTAAAAGTTCATAATATATTTTTACTAAGTGAAATAAAAGTATTTCCATATATTTATTATTTAGGAATAATATATATATAATATTAGATCATATTCATAGCCTATTTGAAATTTTTCTCATATCACATCATAAAAAATAAATCCATGTTAATCCGATAGAATTAACTATCCTAGTTATCTCCCTCATTTTTTATATTAAGGACTCTATCATATGTTAATGCACTAGAGATATATATCAGTTCAACCATTTTCATGAGTTATTTTGAGACCAACTATCAAAATATATAATTTTAAAGTACACTATTATGTCACATTTGTTTTAATATTTATCTTTTTTTGTCATAAATTTTTTGAAAACATCAATTGAATGCAAAAGAAAAAAACATTCATTTTAACACTATCAATAGGAAAAATAATATTTTTTGGGACTATATAAAATGAAAAAATAATTGATGAGTTAAGATACAATATACCTATTAAAAAAATCACCTTTAAAGAAATCATAATGATTAATAACTAGTATGATGTTTGGAAGTGGTGGTCAATGCATATATGTAGAAACCATTATTTTTTCACAAATGTAGAAAATCAGAATTTTTTTTAATAAAACATTGAAATAAATACATTTGAAACCTCTATAAAGAAATAAAAGTACTGATTAAATTGTAAATTATAAGATATAAAATAGTAAATAAGAAAAAAAATTAGACATTTAAAAAAACCTGAAAATGGAATAAAAAGATTTTGATCGAAAACATGAAAACCATATTTTTTAAATGAATGTTCTTTACCATGAGTCTGGAGTTATTTATTTTGTATATCCACCCTCCTATGTAATAAAATTATATTATATATATAGTTTTAAAATAAGATTTTATTTTCAATTCATTAACATTATTCATTTATTTTATTTATTACTATTTTTTATATTTACTAAAATATTTAACTTCATGTTTGAAATTCTGATGACATTCAGTATAAAACCTCAAAAATATATCTGTGCAGTGACCACAATGAATGTTTTTATGGTTAGATTAATTCATTATTACAATAAATACTATAATTATAATATTTATATATTAAATACTCTTTTAATATTAACCATTTTTATAATTCATTATAAATGGATCAAAAACTTTCTTCGACATGGGAGTCCATACATACACACGAAAGAGATTTTAATTTTTCATCTAGGAGGTAAATAAATAGAGTATAACTTTTGTTAAATTTATATAATAATTTATATTTTAATCATGAGATATTTATTAATTTTTTTCATCATTATGATTATCTTTTTATGTTGTAAATGAGAAACTAATCACATCTATTCGTATAGGTGGCAGTCTACAAGCATGCATGAGTGATGTTATCATTTTACAATGGAAGGTATGGTAAGAGGGTACGTAAAATATTATCTATAAATGATATTTAATAATTCTAAAATATGATATATATTCAATTAATCAATAATTATGGCCACATACATGATCAAATCTTGAGAATTGAAACACACCTCATTATGGAGTGGTTGTCCACACGTAAGAATAGGAGCTGTTTTGATTTCCCATAAATTGGGAAAGGAGAAGAAAAATTGTTTTTAAATAACTATAATAAAACTTAATTATATGTAAGGTACTGATGAAATTATTTAATAATGGTTAAAGAAGATTTTAAAGAGCTAGAAGATGAATTAAACATGATACTATCAGTTAGACATTATACTTGTTATTTGAGAAACCTCCCCTTTCATGCACCTTGAGCATTTTATATGTTGGTATTTTTGGTAGAATGTGACCTATATGAATTTTTTTAGAGACATTGAAAGTTAATTTGATAGGTATTCATTGATATAGAGAGCTCAATGTGTGTGAATAATTTAAGAGATGAGATTCTCTTTTACAAATGAGAGGAGTGGCACATTTGTTATTATTAAAAGAAATAAAATAATGTGATGTCTTAATCATGTAAATATGGATCCAAAAATAAAAAATATACATTAAAACGTTATAAGGGTATAAAAAAATAATACAAAAATAATTAAGATAATATTGTGTTTCCTTATCAATTAGTTTTTACCTAAACTAACACATTTTATCCTTTATCGTGGTAACTAATTTTCACCATGGTAACTGTTCATAGAAACAAAGAAATTCAATATGATGTAATCAAAAAATTTTAAACTCGTGATTAAAAATATAATATAATTTTTACTATATTAAAATCCCATAGGTGCTAAAAATAAATTTTTATATAAATATGCAAGCCATAATGAAATTAGTTTTAAAAAATACACCTTTAAGAATAAAATTGATTTTTTTTACAAAAAATGTAAAATGATGATTAATAAAGAATTATTTTGATTTTTAAATGGGACTATTTTAAATTTTACACCACTCAATGATGGAATGGTATTTTTGAATTCTTTAATATAAATTACAATATTAATATTATTTTTTATGTTTCACTATTCACAAAAAAAATCATTATTTTCAGAAAAACACAAAAAAAAATCTCCTCAATATAAATTATACATTCTTAACACCAAAATTAAATCTTTTTCATAGAAATTAAAAAATTAAAATTATTTAAATTTTTATTTTAATAAAATCCTTTTAATATATGGGAAAACAATTTACATAAATAAAACAATACCTTTTTGAATCAAATTTAATATAAAATCAATTATAAGACATTGATCAATATGAATCCAGTGAAATCAATATATATAAATATTAATATTGATTCCTTTCGTGGATTACGTAGGTTGTAACACTTTTGCCTCATCATTATGGTTGTTATTAATATTTTTTTAATCTCATGAATATGATTTGCATTTCTTATATTCACATGCATATAGTAGTTTATCATTGAGTTGTATTATTGGGATATTTTTCTTTTTCGGGTTATTTCATACTAACATCAATTCCCTGTATTTAGTAATTCTATTCATCTATAATGTGTTTTAACCATAAATATCAAATGAATTATGGGAAAAATAAAAGGAAAAAAAGTTATGAAAAAAATGCCTAATCTACTTGTAAAAAAGGTATTTTAATTATTAATTTTTTAAAAGGTTTTTAAAAATAACTTCCAAGTCATAAAGTTGATGGGTTAAAAGTGTTGTCTTGATTTTATTTAAATAGGGTAATGTGTTGAGGTTTATTAATTTCAAAAAAATTAATAATTATATTTTCCTTAAAATTATGTTCAAACAAGAATTTTGGAGATGACATACAGTATTATTGAATAATTTTTTTTCTGAAATTGCAATGAACTAATTATTACATGATTAATAAAATAACATTATTTCATAATGTATATTTTAATATATTTAACAATGAAATTACATGGAAAACCTAATATAAAAAAATGAAAATTACATGTCATGTAATAACTTCAATTACTGTTGATATGACAAGTAAAAAGATATAAAAAAATAACATTGATCACATAATGGTATAGTCTCTACGATTAATGTCTTATAGTAATATTTCTCATGCCATGTAATCCATTAAATTAAAAATAAACATTAGGAATATAATATTAATTATGAAAGGAATTATAAAAAAAACCTTTCAGAATGAAGTATTAAATTTTGATGTTTTTTGGAATATATATTGGATGTCATTGTGAATGAGATCATTAGGATATTAATACTGCATTAATATTGTTTGAAAATTATATATTATGGCTATTGGTTAATATGACCATTGGGTAACATGAACAATATGAATTATGACCATTGATATAAATGTTAAAAATTTAGCTAATGTTTATAATGTGAAATGACAAAAGATAATTGATATAGAGGGGATAAATTATGGAATCAAACAGTATGATCATTCATGTAGTATATCATTTATCAAAACCCGTGATGGAGGTCACGTCACTATGGATTACACTTAACCAATACAAAATAAATATTCAATAAGTGCAGATTGAACAAAATAGCCTATGGGAGAAGTTAATGTTAGTAAAGATCACCCCTAAGTAAATGATAGGTGCACCAACCCATAAAACTACCACCATTAGATAGCTTAACCTTTGGATGTATTCCAGTGTAATAAGGGTTTATGTATTTAAAACATTGCATCATAAAATTTTAATTTCTTTTGTATAAATGAAATAGTTGCGTCTTCAATCACATTTTCCTTAATATTTTATTTAATATAATACACGTGAATATAAGAAAAATTTTGATAATTAATTTTTGGATAAGAAAAAAAATAATTTTATTTTCATAAAATATATGTAGCTCTAATATATATACAAGTATTCTAAATAAAATTAATTTGTATGAAGTAGTAAAAAAACAATATATATTTAAATATAAAAGATAAAATTGTTTTATAATTTCTTTAGAAAGTAATATATGTTCTAAAAAGTTGGCTACCACATAAATACTATTATTTCGCAATAATGAATGATTTTTCATTTATATATTAATGTTAAAATAACATAGAAATTATTTTTATTAAAAAATATATTTGAAATTTTCATTTCAAAATTATATAAGGGTAAAATTTTGAGAAATTTGTTAAATACATTATTTTTCCATGAAGAGTAAAAATATGGTTTTGTTATTAGGAATGTTTTCAAAATTAATAAATATTTAATAAGGATTTAATAACTGATAAAACATAATAAAAAAATATTACATTAAAAATATTAAGTATTTTTATGGTTTGAAATCATTTTTCAATACTATAATTTTCTTTTCCAAATTCTAAAATGAAAATTAATATTTTAAAAATAGACTCGTGTGTAATGCTTTTCCATGTTAAAAGTATAACTGAAAAATAAATTACTATTTTAATGCATGAAATCATAATAAAAAATACATAAATATCTCAATATGTGAGAAAATTTTAGGGGTTATCTAATGTTTTTTTATTTTCTACAATATACAATGTCATGACCTATATTTTGGAATTATTAAACAATTCCTCAACTTTTTATATAAACACCCACCTATTCCCCCATTCATGTTCTCTCTAAATCCTTTAATCATAAAATTATTCCCATTTCACCTTTGAAAGTTCCTTTCATGGTTTCACCATGGTCTTATGTATTCCCTCTACATGCTTTAAAAATTTACTTCCTATGGTATGGGAGCGCTCCCCTTCTTCTTTTTCATTCAAGTACATTTTTTGTGGATTATCTTCTAAATGTTATGTTACTTTTTTTCATGCACTATTAATTATCCTATTATGCTAAAAATTGTGTTTTACTAATGGTATACCTTCATTGTCTCTCATTATTTCATTTTATTAATCCATGTGGTATCCTCGTCATGCTGCCTTTTACATTTTATAGACTCTTGCCTTTTATCTTTAATATTAATACACTATGGATATCCAAAATTATTCAATATCCATGGGAATTAACCTATATGTAACCATATCTATTTATTGTGGAATTTTAGAAATGAAACTCACATTCCATTATCATGGGTAAAAATTCATTTAATCCAAATGTGTTTAATCAGTTATGAATTTAATAAATTTTACCTGAAACACATTCATAATTTCCCATGGGTTTTTAATGATATTATTTATTATCATCTATATGGAAAATATGAATTTATAAATATGATGTAATCTCCTTAACAGTACCCTTATGAATTAGGTAAAAAAATTAATATCTAGAGATAATATGTTTTACAATACATTGGTTAATAACCATGGTAATTATGTTTTATAACTCTTGGTTGATAAACATTATTGATAAGCTTATGAATACTTTTTTATATTATATACACATTTCTATGTAATACCTCATGAAATTTATATTTTGTGATTCCTCATGTTTTTATGGCCTTCTCCTTTTATTGTCTCTTGATCACATAGTAAATATTTCCTTTGTTATTTCCATTAATAGGATTTAATCTATCTCCTTTATTTTGATATACTCACCCCAGAAATGAGATTTGTTAAACATAACTTAGGATAAATTAGTAAAGATGAATTTTATGTGGATTATAATAATGTTAAAAAAATTTGGATTGCATTCCTAATTTCATAGAATCGGAAACATAATAGATAATCATGATTATTATGTTTTGTATCATACAATAACTGTTTAATGTATTAAAATTAGGGATTCCATAGTTTTTATAAAAGGGTTGTTTAGTTATTTATGTAAATTAATAATTATAAAAAAGTACTATACACCATAGGCATAAGTCTATATTTTGGAAAACATCCTAAAATAATGGTGAATTATTAAATAAGTGGTTTTCCTGAAATGGAATCCCCTTCTGGATAAAAGAGGATCTAACACTGACATCGTTTTACATAGTGATAATAACCCTGAAAAGTTTAGATTGGTAATGATGTCAATCACACCTGATTCATGAAAATATTGAAATGTTGGTAAACTTGGTTTGACACTCTCTAAGTATATTATTTCATTTATCACATGTTATTTGTAAAATTTCAGAATGGTCATCTTGAAAACGTGATTTTTTAAGAAGGGATTTAATAATAAACTCCTTGAATAATTTTTTTAAAAAATATAAATTATATATATAAACAACCATTAGAATTAAAATATTCCAATATGTATCACGTTGCTCACAATGATTTTCTTCTAATAGAAAAAATTAAGGTAATAAGAGGAACTTATTAAATGATAAGTCCAACAAACAATGTATTGATAACCTTCACAACACTATGAAAACTATAATTGAAAAACTCATGATGATGAATCAACTATCGTAGTTTTTCTATAATAACCTATATCAAATTGATCATCTATATTTACTTCTTAGGGAACAACATGTAAACGAGTCCGTCATGAATTGAAGACCACATTTATTAATTGATTTGGTGATCTATTAATTCTAAAAAAATTACTATCTATATATTAATGATATATTATATATTTTGTTACTCATAGTTTGATAAATTTACCTTTTTAGTATACCTATTTTAAATAGAAGCTAATTATTTGCGGATACTGATTAGGACGAAGAATCTAAGAGGGGATTTTTAATGATATTTAGCTGGAAGACATCAAAAAAATATTTTAAAAAAATATTTTTTCTGTATGATTAGAAGAAGTTGAGTAGAGAATTATTCGATATAAATAATATGTAAAATTAATTATTGGGATTCAACAAAATGAAAACTACAAAACCTAATCAATACACCTTCATCTATGTTGTGTATCCTAAGGGAAATGTTGATACGTTTTTTTTTGAGGAATAGGACTCCACATCCAAAGAAATCAAGAAAATTGGGAGTAAAAATGTATAAGGACGTAATGTATGATTTTATAAAGGTTAAATGGAGTTTTTATAGACATAATAGTTTTATTGAAATAATGAAAAAATAGATATAGATTGAAACATAGAAAATAATTTTGATCATGCAAGAGAAGGAAATAATCAAAAACTACCCACATACAACATGATTGGGAAAAAATATTCAGGGAAATAATTACATGGGATTGGAATGTGTTACAACTATAAATGATATGACAATTTATCTTATAACTATCATAGTGAGATAAATCCTTTATATGTTAATGGAAATAGTAATGTGAACATGGTATCACGACAACCTAGAGTTTACTGATTTAAGTGTGGAAATGTTTTCCCCATTGAAAATCAATATCTAAATTAGATGATAATAGAAGGTAAACACCATTAAACATAGAATTGGACAAGGGAGAATGGTCGGGGTTTTAAAATCATGATGGAATAAATAGGTGCCCCACAATATATGGTGTATGGTATACTCACAATTCTATAAAATCTAGAAAGTCAATTTTTTGAATTTAATTCCCTGGATTATTTTATTCCATCCATGTTTGCAAATGATGTTGAATAAAACCATTAACTATTAGAATTAGCATTATATATAATGACACATAGATATATTATCCAGTAATACAATGTGTATAGAAACTCTAATATCAATTTTGGAGATTAATTAAAATTAAAAAACTATTAATCATTCCTATGGTGAAATTAAAAAATGCACTAGGAATGGATTAGTTCTCACAATAGAATGAAAAGATAAATTTTGGATGTTAGAAAATTTAATTGGTTATGGATGGATAACATAATGATATTTTCATAATATAGACATCAATATAAGATTTTTTTCTAGAACCACCTACACTATCCCTTTTTATATATAGTAATTGTGAAGAGGGAGAGTAAAATGAATGCATAATGATTGAACATGTCTCCATTGTTATAAAATAGATTGATTTTATTCTTGAAGAGTTACATAGACCACCCCAATAAATATTGGTTGATTTATCAATTGAAATCACACTTGGATGAAATAAAATATTGGAGAATCCATATTGAATAGAATATGTGGTGTTATGGGAATTAATTTATATACTACAAGAACAATTGAGAAAATGTTTTATATGAACAAGTGTGTCTCCGTGGGGAGGAACTATTTTTAATGTGAAATTGAATGATGTACCAATATCACTATGCATTTAATATAGAGTTCCAAATGGGTTCATAATAAATAAAAAATAACATCTATTTGAGATTTAATATTTATAATACCAAATTCAAGGGGCTCAATAATTATTCATGATTGACCAAGAATCAAGGTATCTATAGTTGATAATGATGAAAGAAGGTATCATAAAAAATTATTTTAAAAGAAATATGTTGGATTTATATGTTTTTTTGTACATTATGGATTAACTAATAGTCTTACCGTATTTATGGATTTAATGAATAATGACTTTAAGTACTACCTTGATAATTTTTTTATTGATGAAATTATGATATTTTTAAAAAATAGCGGAGAGCATGAGGATCATATAAATGTCATATAACAAAATTTGAGGAAGTATAATATTTTTATTTTATTTAGTAAATTTTATTTCATTTTATAAAAATACTTATTCATTGGATACATTATGAATAATGGAATAATTTAAATGGATCTAGTAATAAAAATGGTTAAATATGTGTGTCCAAGACCATAAACAATAATTTAGTTTTATAGTTTCCTTGGTTTAAAAAGAATCTATATAAGGGTTCTGATTTTTTTAGAATTTTTAATCTACTAATAGTGATAGATTCAAAATGAACTAATTTTTTGTAAGAAATTGAGTGTAAAAAAATATTTTTTGAAACAAAGAGGATTATGGTTAGTGAACATGTAATATAGTTACCCTCACTTAGAGAAGGATTTTTTATCAATAGTTAGGCATCCTTAAAATGGCTTGGATGGTTTCTCATTAAAAATGAACATATATTCACCTATGAATCTCAATAGTTAAATCCTTATGAGAATAATTATCAATATCATGACAATGAGTTAGTTGTAGTTGTTTTTTATATAATGATATAGAGATATTATCTTAAATTGGAAAATGTGATATTTACATAGGCAACAAAATTTGGAAGTATATATTCACACAAGGGGGACAGATCATGAGACAACAGAGATGAATGAATCTTATTAATGTTTATGTATTTTCAATTCAATATCATTATGAAAGAGAAAATAGAGTCATAGATTTATTGAGGAAGAAATATCTTTGTGTCATTTTAATGATGATAATTAAATTAGATCCATTGATCAAATACATAATAATAATGGTCATGGGAATATTATGGGATGAGACACATCAATCCTATCCCAAATTATTTTACAAACATAATTTATAGATAAGATCTTTAATGATCAAAGAAATGATCCTTCAATGAAATACAATATTTAGTTTTTTTAAAATGGTTTGTTATGTGAACTCAAAATTCATTAACAAGGTTCACAGAAATCTAGTACAGTGCAAAGTATACCTTGTATTCTTTAGATAGAGATAGCGATAATGGATGAATCTCAAAGATCAATATTCTATATACATTCCGAAATAAAAAAAATTATAATGACTACTATGATCATTTTTGGTGGGTTAATATGGAAATACATATTTCTTATTACATTGAAATTTTATTAGTGTGTAAACAAGTGAAGAGAAAGTGAGAACATACACAAATTGTTTTGAATCAAATACCCATACCTACACAGGAGAGGGAAAATATCACTACATACTGTATCATTTTCCTAACTAATACATTCATGGGGAACAATCTTTTATGGGTAATCATTGATAGTTGGATGATGTCTAAAAATTTCATTTATATATGATTATATTTCTCTCTGGAGGACCTTGTTTTCCTATATATTCATGAATTAGTGAGGATATATAGAGTACTATTGTTAATTGTTTCTCACCAAGATCTATGACTTACATCTACGTTCTTAAGGAGCCCCCAAAAGTGTATTAATATAGATGTATACCTAAGTACAACCTATAATTGTTGATCTGATGAGAAATTTGAGAATATAATTCAAAAAATAGAATACATGTTAAAGGAAAGATCACTTTATTTTTAAGGGAGTTGGGAGAAATAACTTCCACTTATTAGATTATTGTAAATAAAAATTACCCAATCTAGTTTTCATATGGAACCGTTTTAAGATATTTATCGAAAAAGGTGTATTACTCCAACATTATGGGATGATATTGGATAATGGATTCATTTTATACTATAAATTTTATAGGAGACTACAAATAAGATAAATATTATTTAGAGAAACATCATGAATGGTAATATTTGAGAGAAAATTTATATTAAAAATAAAATAAAGGATAATTAATTTTATGTAGTGGACCATATATACCATCAGATATCATAATGGAGAAGTTCTATGAAATTATGAAGGATAAGGAAACCCTGTTCGAGATAGATTTCCAAATTTGAGATTATAGAGTGTGTTAGAATTATTTTAAAAGAATTATAACTATTGAATAATATTTCCCTTGTCCATGTTGTATTTCAAATTTCACTATTGAAAATCTATCTGTAAGACCCAACTAATATAATTGATATTAACGGTGTTGAACTGTAATCTAACATGTCATTCAAAGATGAACCGATCTATAATCATTATTGAATCAACCAAGTACTAAGGAATGAGAAACATTTATGAGTGAATGTGATATAGAGAATTCACAATTTTTATGATGCTACATGAGAACTACAATAAATGATGGATGAAAAATACAAACTTTTTAATGTGGGATAGGAATTTCAATGGTGAAATTTTATAATGCATAGAGAATTCAATGAACTAAAAATTCCTTCATTGATTATTAAATTAACTTCTATTTTATAATTTGTATTTTATTCTATTTCACAATATAAGTACAAGAAATGAATATTACAAAAAATGAATATTACATGTCATGTAATAATACCGATTACTCCAGATGAGACTAGTAGAATGATATAAACACTAAATAATAACAATCATGTAATGGTATAATTCAAATGGATGAACTCTACTAGAATGATTACACATTCCATTAATTCTTTTAAAAGAAAAATGAATTTCAAGAATTTGATAGACTTTATCAACTGAATTTTAAAAAAACACTGGTAATGATAAACTTAATGTTATTTTTTGGCTCTATATATATAGTATTTAATTGAAAATTTCCCTATTAGGATATTAAAGTTATATTTAAATTACATTAACATTGGGTAGTAAGATTATTTTTCAATACGACCATTGATAATTATGACTGTTTTTAATAATTTTATCAATAAGATTAGGGATTATAAAAGCTAATGAAAAAGATAATTGGTTCAAAAGGTAGAAATTATTTCCTTAACCAGTAAGACCATGCATTTTGAAGCAAATATATTAGAATTTTTAAGGGTTTTATAATCACTAGTGTTCCATATTTACCAAGATCAATAAGTGGTTTGACAAGTGAGGTATGAATGAGTTCACCAATGGGAGAAGTTCTTGTTAGTGATGATCGCCAATAGGTTAATGTAAATCCCCCCCATTAAACTACCACCATCACACACCTTTCCCATAGGGCGTATGCTTGGGTAATAAGGGTTATGAATATGAACCATGGTATCATGAAATTTTAATTTCTTTTATTAAAATGAAAATGTTATTTTAATGTATTTATCAATTTTTTTATATAATAAAATACACATGAATATATAAAAAATTTGATAATATATTTTTTTATTCAAATAATATATAATAGTGTTTTTAAAAAATATAAAAACTTTCATAATAAATTGAAGTACTCTAAATAGAAATAATTTTCCTGAAAAATTATTACAAAACAATATCTAATTAAATATAAAAGATTAAATTATTTTATAATGTCTTGTATTTTTTTGAAAAGTTTAAAAAAATTGACAATATAATAAAGATATTTGTTTCAACTAATAATTATTTTTTAATTTAAAATATAAAATCATCATATTTAGAAATTCTATTAGGCTAAAATAAATATTACACTTGAAATTTGAATATTAAAATTCAGTAATGGTGAAATTTTTAAAATTTTACAAAATAAATAATTTTTTAGTGAAGAGTAAAAGTACAATTTTGTGTCTTTAGTACTTTTTATGACATTATAAATATATAATAATGATTTAATAACTAAAAACTGAATCCAGAATGAAAATATTATTTATTAATATTATCTGTTTTAATAAATTTTAGTCAATTTCCATACCCATAAAAGACTTTATAACATCTAAAATATTAATTTATATATAAAAAGCTATTTTTTGAGGATAATATTCTTTTAAATGGCCAAATTAATATTAAAAAAAATATTTTGATTTAATGGATTAACATATTATAAAAAGAGAAATAAGTTCCTAAAAATATTAGTAAAACCAATTGGTAATCCAATCGTTTCCCATTTTCCACAACCTAAAATTCAATGACATGTAGATATAAATTTTTAAATAATCCGTCCTATTTTACTATAAATTATGACCCACAACCCATTTCATATTTACTCATAATATATTAAGAACTAAATTGTAATCATTTTACTCTCTTTATTATCTGTATTGTTTCTCCAAGGTCCTATGGTTTTTCTCTCCATGCATTAGAATGTAACATACCAAGGTAAGGTAACTCTCATATTCTGCTTTTCAATTCAAGAAAATCGTTTTTGGTATATCCTATAAATATAGAATTAATTTTTTTAATAATGTTGATATTAACCCAATAATTTAAAATTTTCATTTTACCAATGGGAGAACACCCCCCTCATTATTCCCATTCATTATTCCATAGAGTATACCCATTGTGCTATCAAAATAAATTAAATAATTTCATTATTTTGAATGAATTATTATTATGTTTTGAATACTCGAACCTCTTCCTTATCCATTGGTATCTAGATATATTTAACCATGATTTATTGATTGTGGACATCAAAATATTAAACTCACATTCATTTCTCATGGGTAAAAAATGATTTAATTCTATTTTCATTAAGAATTTATGAATTTATTGACATTTACATGAAACTAATTATTTATTTCCCATGGGATATTAATGATATGTTTTCTTAGGATCTATATTCCACACATGAGTTTTTATATATGAAGGGTGCACCCTGATTTCATTCAAATTTATTGAGAGAATACTTAATATATAGTGATGGCATGGTTTACTATTCCTTATTGAATAAAAAAGGTAATAAGTATTTAGGATACTATAATGAGAGAAAATTATTATACTCTTAGTAATGTCTCTTTTTTATGTTTTATCCACACTTCTATGTTATGCTTCATGAAAATTCTATTATGACACACCTCATGTTCTTATGATCATTCACAAATTATTATGCCTCGTGATCATGTGATAAATAATTCCTATGTTTATTTCCTTATCAGGATTTATGCTCACCCTATTCTATTTTATGTATTCCCCCATGATATGAGATGTGATGAAGTTAACTTAGTAGAAATAAATAAAGAAGAAATTGATTTGGATTTATTTTTTTTGTTTTTATTGTATTATGTTCCAAATTTCCATGAAACTAAACCTCAAAATTTGAAATGTATTATTATGTGTTGTACGATCCTATTTTTTTGGAATTATTTTAAGTTGATTCTTTTTTTTATTTACATGATGTTTTATTTCTGGATTTAAATGACACTTTTTATTTAATGTTATTTTCTATGTTTTTTCTTATCATTTAAAACGTCCTCTTTCAAATGAATGAATTTTCAATATATATATTCCTATGGATTGAATTTTATTAGATATACACTGCTTATTTAATAATATATCTACTGTGAAATCATTATAAATATTTCATAATTGGATTCCTTGGTGGTTGTTTATAGTCCATGATTATCGAGAATGTTCTTTGGTCAATTTTGTTGGTTGACCTAGGTGATTTGTTAGGTTAAACCAGTTTGGTTTCTAATAAAATGGTATCAACTACATATTTTTTATTTAGATAAATTGGTTATATTATATAATTCACTATTAAAACTAAAGTGGTATATCATGCATATTCCCATGATCACTAACACTCGTAATGAAAATTTATTTTCCATGTATTGTGGGGATTTTAGTCTTGAAATTATGATTTTTTTATTTTTTATGATATTTTCGTTGGTTTAAATTTGAATTAATTTCATTATTATGTGTTTTGAATGTTACATTTATGTTTTTTAAGGTTGTTAATGACATGAACATAGGCGATTTTTAGGGTTTTATTTAACAAATAAATATCTTTTCTATGATGATTTTGAAGGGAATTTTAAAGAACATTTAATATTTTAAAAGGTGGTTTATTATAATATAGGATTCCATTATTTATTTGAAGGGATATTATTATGTTTTCAACTTGTGGTGGAGGTTGTAATATACTTAATTTTTTTGTTTAATTAAAATAGAATTTTTTATAAGAATATAGTGTTTAAAAAAAATTGTTATCTATTTTAAATGAAATTGTGTTTTAATTTATTTTATTAAATTTTACTGAGATTATGTTGTTTATGTTATTGTTGTTTATTGTTGATTATGTAGAATTATTATTTGAAATGTCTCGCCCAGACAAAACCTAGTCTAGTATGGGAATTTCATATTGATAGGTAACTTCTATTGTGAATATTCTTTTAACAAATGTTTGACCTATTTGTACATTATCCCTACTCTAACTCATAATGGAATGGTTGATCCTAACCCCTTTCCAACTAAAATACTTTATATTTTAGTAAAATAGAAGGGGCTATCAATGAAACTTTTACTAATAATGGAGCCTTCACACATTCCTTGATTTAGGAGTGTCTTTGTATGCACTATATATTTCTAAAGTGTTGTTATTAAGTTTATGTAATGAATTTATTACCCAATATGAAACCTATTTTATATAGTTATTTATCCCCATATAACAAATGTTAGATGATTTATGTTTTTATACTCATTTAAATTTATCAACAATAAGTGGTTTTCTGTGACATTGGTAAATGATTGTTTTTTAAATGAATATCATATGGTATTGTTACTTTATCTGCTTCACCGTGTTTAGGTGAAACCCCACATGTAGAGGAAATTTGTAGTAGGTCCCACACCATTGTTAACAACAATGGAATTTGGACATAATTATTTGGGATGGTTATTGTATATGCTATTAGAATGTGGTGTAACATCAATTATTTTCTTCAATGTCATTGGATGAAAATGAACTGTCATCACAATGGATGTCATATTGGGACCAATATTGAGTCCTCATATCTACTCGACCATATAATGTCTTGGTATTTTCATGTAAAAATATTAAATATGTCAGGTAATATTTTTTATGCTTGTGCTAACATGAAACAATATTCCGAGGACTGGTAAGCCCAAAATATATATTTTTAATACATTAAAAATATTAATATTAAATTACTATTGGTTTCCTAAAAAAGAGGAATAACTAGAAAAAGATGTACAAATTTGAAATCAGAGGCTATCCTTGTTTTCAAAAATGGGTCTTATCCAAGGTGTGAAATAATTTTTATATGTGTCACATGTTCGGCTTGGGGGACATTTTGGGTGGATAAATAATTAGATAAATAAAAACTTTATTTAATTTATTAATTAAATCCAAAAAACATGATTAAAATATATATAAATTATTATAATAAATTTTAAGGGTTGTGGACATAACACTAGGTGTTTAGAGAGATAATTAGAGAATAATTTTGGAAGATGATGATGGATCAGATGATTAGATTGATAACGCTGTGATCGCCTACACCAATAAAGTTAACAGATTTCACCAAAGACTACAATGTTGAATCATTCTTCAATTGTGACCAATCTAAAATAAAGGAAGGATGTTTTATTTTTATGGAATCATCCCTGTTACATATACCATGTGGAATTCAGATCAATTCTACTAACAATAATTGATTCAGAAATCAACAATTGATTTATTTTTCAGTATATTGATTAGTTATTGGTTAATTCATAGTATCTTTTAATATAAATGGATTGAGGAAACATATAAAATAGATGAGGTTCAATACTCTTTGGTATTTTATGGATTTATCCACCATTTATTTTTACATTAATTATGGGATATTTCCTTGGTTCATGGTTCTTCAAATGCCTCGATACGCGATTATGGGATGATCAATATTTTTAATAACAGACCGATACCACATGTGCTATTCATGACAGATTTGTGATGATGAGGGTGTGTTTTAGAATGAGTATTGATATTAGTGGTTCACCCTTTCATTTTTAGGCATGCAAATGGTATGTTGTAACTCGATGATTCGATTTATGAGGATAAATAAGATCTAATTCTATTCATTGGTGATGTTGAGTCTCAACTAAAACACAATCCATGTTTCATGGGTGCAATAGATGGAGGAAGTGATAGAATTTGGAGACACGGAGAAGAAAAACAAAATTATGTCAAATCCCAAAGACATGAAATGTAATCTAAAACAATGCATGCCATATGTGACCCTTGGATATAGAATAGGGGTTTGCAGAAAAGATAAATTTCACACACCTTATGATAGCTGTTACACACCATGTGACATGATGTTGGTGGTCGAACATGTAAATCAAGAGTATATTGGAATAGAAAAATACAATAACATAGGCTCATATAGAGTACATAGTCATTACCTGGTACTCAAATATTGATAAGTACATGGAAAAAATAGTGTTATAAAAGCATGAACAAATATACACAAGCATGACTAGGAGTAAATCAGTATGGGAATCTGAATAGGGTTGAGAACATGGGTAGGTTTGAGGTGTGAGGCAGATGTCTATATCCTGAATACATGTGTAAATTCTTTAAGAAATCTTAGGAACCATGATTTTCTATTTAGATACCATGTTTAGTTTATTTTGATTCCAACATCTTTTTCAACAATGGTATAATGTGTCATTATATCTTCAGAACAAGAATATGGTACCCTCAAAAGGTTATGATTCAGAAATTGTTCATCGTATCCCATAATGAGGTCTTGGATGGGATTAGTTTACATATTTTTCATTGGTGGGGTTTGTGGAATCGGTGTTACCACAATGAACAAGGTATTGATACCTTATATATACGATTGAAACAATAGAGTTAGTGTAATTCACTAGTGAAACTTTTTGTGATCCACTATATGAAAGGTTTGATCATGGGAGATCTAGTGAGAACATTCTTGATTAGGATAAATGTCAAATACCACTCAGTAGAGTGTAATCTGTGATATCATTGCTCGAGGGGATATCCCTTCTGGATGAGTGTTACCTAGAGGCCTTAGGAAAAATCATATGGATGGAAATATTCGATGATACCAAATAGGACCAATTTTTATATTAGTATATCTGGATGATTATGTCTCCTCTATTTTTGAAATATACTGTGTTGATTTGACTACTCTATATGCTTTATGCTCAGTGATTTTGGGGTTTCTTATAGGAAATTTTTGAACTCAACCCTATAAACTCTTTTCCCACATGAGTCATGTATTATGAAGAAAATATAAATTTGGAAGATAACCAATTTTGACTAGGAGAAGGAGCATAGTTTGGGATAAACATTGTCAAGTGTTTATAGGTCATTGAAATTTGTAGCAGACCCCTCCTTCTCTCTAGGATGGACATCTTTTTCTTTTTTGGTTGGGAATATATTGGGTACAATTTATCAGTTTCCTAAACATATTATAATTATATAATGTGGGATACATGTTTTTCAACCATTTATGGTCTCATTTTTTTAACATTTCATCATTATACGGTGTTGGATATGTGTGAATGCATAAAGCTTCACAAAAGTAATGCCACCCCGGTACAGGATATGACTACTCTGCAGTGGTTTCTATAACCTATCCTATTAGTGGGGTATTGGTGTAGTGACACTTATATTATTACTGGCTATGTGGGATTTGGTGTTATTGGTCATTACAGAGTGTTATAAGAGTGTGGCTCTAAGTTAGGACATGTGTTCATATTTTTTTTATAGGTGTGATGTTTTGTTTAGGATTAATGGCAACAACGTTATAATTATTTTGTGTTTGGATTTCAGTACATAGACTCTATTTTTAGTATGGGGACCGACCTATCCATAAACAAGGATTATGATAACCTACTTATTCTTTGGTACATTTATACAATGGTTATCAGGAAAAAATTGTAACATTTATCCTATAAGAGAGATTTAATGGTTCTATGTAATTCTGGACTGATCTCCCAAAATATAATTTTTGACCGTGGTTGCATCTTTTTTATTTTGGATTACTCTATAAATAAATCTAGTCATAATTCATCTATGAGATTTTGAGGATGATCTACCATGTGATGAGGCTTTTATATATTTTTTTGTATAAGAGGTATTACCTCTAGGTAATTTTACAGTTATCCCACCACCTGTTCAGTTGTAGTTAGTGACATCATTACTGGATGATGATGCTCATAGACCGAGTTCACTACATAAGTTTCATTGCAGAGACCACCTAGGTTTTAGGGTGAGCTAGACACATAGTTTGATGTGGACTGGATAGAGGCAGTCAACTGAGACTTTCACCTGATGGGGACACCTATAGATCATATGGTAGTCCAAATAGAAACTATTCAGTAGGGATCCATTGGTTTATGGTGGAGTTGGTGATTTAGTCTCATTATGAGTTTGTTATATCATGGTAATATTTTTACAATATTTTCATAGAGTATCTCTGTCTAACCACATTGTGATAAGTTTTCATCCATGATCTTTGGAATTTAATATATGGTAGTATGACCGTGGCATTACTAACCTCTCAATTTACTCACATGATATGCAATAAGATCTATTATTCTTGGATGAAACATTTGATCAATGATTAAAATAATATATTAGTGGTGTATTGATGGGTATTTTCATTCCCACCTATGTTGGATTACTTATGAATGACATATTAGTGGAGATATTCCTAGAAGAGTAGACACTAATAGTGTTCAGTGTTAGTGGACACCTAGAAGCAGAGACCTCAGCAATAGTTAGCTAGAAATTTTTACATTTATTTATGTGTGTTTGAAGCATTAAAATAAGATACCAGGATAGAGGATTTATTGTTTATATCTATCATGATGGATTGATTCAGCTAAGGGAAAGGTAGTGCTTCTCATACGATGGCTGAGGACATCTCACTCTGGATTTTTTGAACCATCATATAACTAAAAGAGATATGGTATAAAGAAATCATAGGAAGAGGTAGAGGTAGAAGTTGTGATATTTTTAGGGTGAAGTATTTATAAGTGTAGAAAGAATAGTAGTTGAACGTTGCAGGCAGTTTGACTTATTACCACCACCTTCCCTGGGTGGTACACACCAGGGTCTGGGAGCTATTGAAAAGGGGAGATAATGTTGTAGGTAGATGATTCCTATGACCCTAATGATCCTAGAATTAATCATAATATGATCTATGTATTTTGTAAATTGGATGTACTATTGATATAAATTTGTGAAATCCAATCGTTTCATACCCCTTTTATGGTTTTGGGCATAGAGATTTCCATTGATCCCTTGTTTCAATTATTGTTCTTCGATACTCCAATGAGAGGTGATTCTATTATCAAAAAAATCTTTTGATATTAATAATTTTTTTTGGGGGTGAGATCTTAGGATGGGATCTATTTGTAGCAGTGATGAGGCATTATGATGTCATTTTGGGTGCGAAGTGTAAATATATGGTTCGGACAAAAATTAACTATTCAGGCAGAATATATTCTATTTATTAGAGGATGGGATAATGATATCCTATAGGGGTGAGAAGTAATCCTAGACATATTCATAATGGAATATTCATAGAAGATTACAACATTTTAACCGTGAGTAGGCTAGCATTACTATTATAGTAGTAGATGATATGGTCTACTAGTTTGTTATGGTGGTTGTAGAGTTTGAGGATTTATTTCTCAAGGAACTTATAGGGTTAAAATTTCCCCAAGAGGTATAATTATTCATTGAAATACACCCCAATATGGACTATTTATCTATATCAAAATATCAGATTTATCTCATAGAGCTTTGTGAGATGATGGTCCAGTTGGAGAACATACGTTTGAAGGGATTCAGGAGACATAGTGTGTCCCTCTGCGAATCCCAAGTGTGGTTCACCATGAATGTGGATGGGATCTTGATGTAGTGTGTGTATTAGTGACACCTAAACCAAGTGACCACGAAGAATAATTATGAACTAATTAGGATTTAAAAACTCTACGATAAGATGATAGGGGTGTGATGATTAAAAGTTTGATCTTAGAACATCCCATCACCAACTGTAAGAACATGGAGTATATATATCAAAAAAAAAACATTGAGATGTTTATACGGTCAATAAGAGTTCATGATGCTTCCATTATTTTGTGCCAAATTTGTCTATGGATTGTGTTTTCTGTCAGCTGATGGTCATTGGTAGTCAACTGTTATCAAGGAGATAAAAATATCTATTTGCGGTCAATATGATAAAGATGCTCAAAATTTAATGAAGCTTGGATGAATTCCTCAAGTCTTGTACCTCTAGGAATCATGTGAATGGTTTGAATAATTTGAGCCTCATGATGATGGATAAAGAATAAAAATTTATATTTGACGAATTTTTCATGAAATTAGACACAATGTGCATGATAAATACCTTCGTATATTTTAATTAAACTCACCATTGTTTCAGAATGAGGTTATTATTGTAATGGTGATTATAATTGGATTTAGCATGGATCTAATACAACTCAGAAATTGAAATGAATGTTTAAATGGAAATAGAGAGAGTTCGTGCTTACAATCGTATTGAGCATCAGATTGAAAGAAAAGGTGTTCTGCCTATCTTATTAAGGATTGATTGGGGATAAATAATTTTCAGAAAAATATGTTTCTAATAAAATTATGGTTTGATTATAAGATACAATGTAACTAGAAGAAAATAATGTCATAATACTTTCCTTCATAAATATGATGATGCTTTTTGGTTTATATTTCACAAAAATCAAAAGTTATTTAGAGAAGTTGTTATATATGATTTATAAAGGAAAGGTTGAGAACATGTTCCCCAAATTCATTCCTAATTTTATTGGAAATATATATTTTACTATATGAATTTGAATTATTGTGGTTGTCTTTTCTCAATCACATTTTATAGTTGTGAAATTTCCTAGTGAATCTCAAATTTTTGGTGTCCAAAATTTGGAGGATGGTGAGAATTGAAAAATATTTATATCCTTGAAGATCTCATGAAAATGTGTCAACAATATGAGTTTCATTGGGATGGGATTCACAAAAATTTCTTCATGAGGGAAAATAATATTATTATGGTGTCCTTCACGATTACGTGATTAGGAGAATCATCAACCCATGATGGTTTGATAGAGAGCTCCATGACAATGATAAATATAGATGGAGCATCACAAATAAATGAGTGCCATGAATATATTTTGGAGTGATATAAAAAATAAACATGAGGTGGTGGAGAATCCCTAACTAGAGAGTCTAGAATTATACGGTTCCCCCACTTCGTTTCATGTGAAAAATTCATTGAAATCTAAATTTGCATTGATTTTGAGAAGGTCCAATGGCTACGCGATGTAGTACTTCTTTGTGATATTGAGCATTGAGAGGAAACTCCTAATGTATTTCTTGACTCTAATGCTTCTAATTAATGTGTGCTTTCTGATTATGGTATGATCCCCATTGAATTAGTTAGCTTCACGAAGGTAGTGAGCTCCATGAAGGTAGTGAGCTCTGGGAAGTCAATTAGCTTCTCAAAGGTAGTTATCTTCTTGAAGTAATTTTGAACCTCAAAAGATGTTTTCATTGAGAAGGTTGTGAGCTTCACAAGTGTTATCTGTGAACATTAGTTTTTGAATACCTATTTTAGGTGAACCATTTCTTGGGATGACACCACTGCACTATCCCATATTATTATGTGTCTAAGAACAAGAGAGTTTCCAATTAATATTTAGATATTAAGCCCATATCAATTTTTATGACTCTAATATGAGATTATCTGTTTTTATTTAATAGTCACATTGGATGCTTTTAATTCAAGAAAGAATAAGATGAATTGATCTTAGTGAAATTGGTCATGCAATAAAGAAGACTGATAGATTGAGACATTGTTATAAACTATTTCATATATTTTTGTGTAAAAGATCAACGGGGGAAGAGGAAGTGACTGACAAAATTGATATCAGTTGATAATTATTTGAGCCACTGAAAATTATTCTCATCAGTCCACAAAATATTCATATTGTGGGACTAATAAAAGAAGAATATTGTGTGTCTATCATGTTTTTTGCTGGGTAGAAGTATACAGAGTTACTTCAATGGATCTAAGCATGTAACAATTGATGGATTGAAGAACAAATAAATAGTTTGAAATCTAATATGTCTCAATAGGTAAAATTATTTCTTGGTTCTACAAACCATTAACAAGGGTATGACTGTATTGGGATGTCATATAATTGTTTATCCAATTGCATTAAAACATGCACTATTGGATTGTGTACATAGTGAGACATGAGTGTATGGGCATATACTACTCATTATAATCCACAAAAAAGTATTTTTTTCAAGTGTATTGTGTGGTTAGGGTTACCACTGACCATTACATGGATATATATTATCTTTTTAAATAGTTAATCCTAAAAAAATATTATGTTCTATATATTCTTGTGAAAAGAAAGAAGATTAATAGAATAAGGACCCCAACGGGTCCAAGAGGTACATGGATAAAAAATTGGAATTGGTTTAACAATTACCCAACATTGATTCAACCCATGTGCCCTCAATGTTAGTCATATCCCAAACTGGATCTCTCATTTTTATTGTGGCGAAATCCTAAAAAATGATTATGGGTCCCATGAACCAGATCTTCCAACCTTTATTAGACTAGTTCATATTACTCTTCATTGATGACATCTTAGTGTGATTTTTTTCAAAGGAGGGTGTTGAGAGACACTTGAGGATGGTCCTAGAGATACTCTGATGAGACCAACATTAAGGGAAGATCTCCATATGTCTTTTATGTATTCATTATTTCCACTTTCTAGGATTCTTCATATTGAATGATGGTGTAGCTGCGGACCAAGTGAAGGTTGAAACCGTGTTATCTTGGGAGACACCTAAGAGTGTGATGAAGGTGCAGAGAGTACATGTGTGGATAGGTTATTATTGGACATTCATGCCTAATTTCTGTTGGAATTTGGATCCCTTTTTTGATTCGACCATTATGGGTAGCCTTTTTTTAGATAGATAGGTTCCAACATTATTTCCAAGAGCTATGATAGATACTAATTAACACACAATTCTTGAGAATTCCATAGGGAATTGTCAAGTACATAGTTTTATGTGATTCTTGAGGTAATTGACATTGTTTTTTATTATAAATGATAATGCCTTTTACCACCTATGGGTCTCAATAGTGGAGACCACATGACAAGAACTATACAACCATTGGCAATGAGTTAAATCAAAAGTCGTTCCCCTAAATATATCATTAAACCTTCTTATCATTCAACTATTTTATAGTCTAATATTACAAAAATATTTTCAGGTAGATCCTCCCTATGAAGTATCTTAACATGAGACCACAACTATGGTTGGAGTTCCTCCATGATTACTACTTAAACATAGTTTGTACTCATATGAATGGGAATGTGGTAGGATAATCTTTTAGTGTGAGATTGTTGTTATAGTTGTTGAAAGAGGCATCAAAGTAGTTAGACTCATTGCAATTGTACATAAAGAAAAAGAACATTTCTTTATATCTATAGTCTATGGTTCTCACCCCATGACATCTACAAAAAGATAGATAGTTTCTGCAGGGAGATACATATTCTGATAAATTTCAATCTAAGATATCTATTAAATGTTCTCCTTACCTATTTCAATAAGTTTGGTATCATGTCATCCATATTATAGGAAATACTATGATAAAAGTGATTTTGTTGGAGGGTGTGATGATTGAGTTACAATAATACCCTTTAGAGGTACATCCTTGTGTGGAAAAGATGTACCAAGAACTCTAGTTTCAGTTTTTTTGGACATTCATGAAGAAGGTTTGGGAATGTCTATCTCTCTATTCATCACTTTTCAGCAAGTGGATATTGAACACCAGGTACCAGTGGGTTTATATTAACCACTTGTTGTTATAGCGTGGGAGTGGGATGGTATTCCTATGGAAATTGTTATGGGGTTACCACAGATGTCTAAAGGACACAATTCCATATAGTTGATCATATAATGACTCACCAATTCATCCTACAATATTGGTATCCAAGATCAGATTTTACATGATATCTTTGGATGCCTTTACATGAAGGATATAATGAGGATCCATGGAGTTTCCTTGATGATCATTTCTGAATGTGAGAGTCACATAATTTCATGAATATGGAATGGATTGTTGGAGCCCATTGTGAATTAGTTGTGTTGGGGAATACAAATACACCCCTATGACTGACATCTAGACTGAGCAGACCATATTGGTTATGGAGGAAATGTTGTAGGATTTCATATTAGACATTTGACATAGTGATATGGATAACATACACTTTGTATTATTTTTTACAACACCATTTACCATTCCATGATTGGTATAAAACCATTTGAGTCCTTAAATAGGATAGCCTATAGGACATCACTATGCATGATTGACCAAGGAGATTTAGCACTTATAGGCCCAATATACGGGTGATCTATTTTTTAGAAGGTATCAATCATCTATGAGTAAATGATGAAAACAAAAATCCATTTGAATCACTATGAAGAATAATGAAAGAGGATTATGGAGTTTGAAGAGGGATACCTTGTGTTTGTATAGGTCTCACATCAATGATGATTATAGAGGCTTGGATGTGGTGAACATTTATCTTTGAGATTCATTTCTCCAGTATAGATATTATGTAGGGTTGGTGAGGTGGTGTACCGTTTCGATCAACCACTGTAGTTAGGATGTGTACACAACATATTTTATGTGTTACATATATGTAGTTACATGAATTAACATCACTTGTTATTGATTAGGGTGAGATGGAAAACTATAATATGCATTCCTTCTAGAGGTAGATATTAAAAATGGAGGATTATTAGGAGAAGATCCTATATAGATGAGAAATATAGTTAGTGTATTTTTATTGGAAACATGAGAGTCTTTAATAGATCACATGGGAGAATAAGACATATATTTGAGATCAATACCCATAGTTTATTGTGTAGTATTTTTTAAAATTTTGGATGAAAATCCCTAATATGTGGAAATTTTTAGGTATAAGGTTTTTCCATATAATTATATTAAATAAATCTAGTAATATATTTGGAGATAAATGATAAGATTCCATAAGGATCTGAGGTGTAGTGATCCTAGAACTGATATTATAAAAATATTAAATATATTAATATTATGAATTGGTATTTTAATTGAAAATGATTAATAACTCTTTAATAGAGGCTCAAATTTGAAATCTGAGGTCATAGTTGACTTTAGAACATGAGTTTTACCCTAGGTGTGATATAATTATTATGTGTGTGGGGTGCTCGACTTAGGTAATAACATGGGAGGATAAGTAATTAAATAAATTATAAAATTATTTAATTTTTCAATTATTGGAAAAAACTATATTCTATTATTAATATGATACTATAGAAAATTCACATTGTAAGCCATATAACCCTGAGAATTTAGAGTGTGTCGGATATGATCATTGACCGCCAATGATAGATTGGTGGATTTGATCAATACCATAGGTATAATATATGTCAATGGTGTTTGTAGATTTCATCAAAAAGTATTATGTTAAATTGTTTTTCATTAGTTGCAGATCCAAAATTGAGGAAGGACATTTTATTTATATTTATTCAACTAATCTTATTATCCAATGTCAAATTCATATCAATTCTACTAAAAAATTGTTTCCAAAATCAACAATTGGTTTATTTTAGAATTGATTTATTTATTTTCTTACACTTAATTCATCATTATAGTAGATATAGATAAAGGAATCCCATGAAATGGATGAGGTTCATACCTATTTTTTGTACTGTGTATTTCTCCCATGTTTCATCCAATGTTTATTGATGGAAATTTCAATGTACCTCAATTTTTTGAATGGTGGTTATTTGATCGTTGAATGATTGTTCTTCGATGAAAACGAAAAATACAATTAGTGTGGCTTGATATCATATTACAATGATGATAGTGGGTTACTAAATGATGATTTATATTTGTGGTTCCTTTTTTCACTGGTTAGATGCAAACCAATGATAAAATGTGGTCTGACAATGTGATTTTAGTGCATAATTCGGACCATATTCCAGCACTTAGTGTTAATGAGGTTCAATAAAAGTCCAATCACAGTTCCATGGGTGTCATCAATAGTAGTAGGGATGGAATTGGGATATGTGGATAAGAACTATGTTACTCTATAAAATCTTGTAGTGTACGATGTGTAATCTAGAAGAACACACAATGTGTGGGTCCCCTGGATACAACATATTTTTTCAATGTAAGTTAAATATCACACGTCATGTGATAGCAATCATAAATCACGTGACCTAGTGATATCAACCCAATATGTACTCTAGGATTACAGAGTTACAATCATGACTAAGGATACATGCATGGAACAATACATTGACATGACACGTTACAAGTACATGACAAGCTATATAGGAAAAAATAGTGATACATTGGAACAACCAAGTGTATATGAGAAAATCCAAGTGAAAATGGGAATAGTAATTGGAATAAAATAACTGAAATAGATAGGTATGTGTTTAGATATATACATCGTTCACCCTCTATAAAAAACCATGCTCATTTTCCGATATATCTTAGAATATTTTTTCCTTCAGTTTTGGAAAGGTTCTGTTGAATGTTGTTTCATGGTCTATCCCAATGTGGGTAACTTGTTTCATCATATCCCAAGAAATGATTGGGATCCTGTCTATAGGTTCTAATTCATGGAGAGTTCGTGTTATACCTCCTTGATTCCTATGAAGGGATTCTATATGACAACATTCCAAGGTGGTGTTCTTGGTATGAACATGACAATCATGAATATGTAATAAATACCCAAACAAAAATAATTGATCCTATATGGTAAGTTTACTCCCATAGTAGTAGTGGGTGTGATCCACCATATATATTGTGTTGTCTTTGTAAATTCAATGTGAAATTTCTTTTACAGGAAATATGAGCATGAAGTTTTGGTAGAGTATAATTAGTGAAAGAATGGATCGAGGATAGATAAATCCAAGATGAGGATTATGGATAATCCTCAATTAGAATATTATAGATGAAAATATTAGTTGAAACTACTTATTCATAGTTTTATATTTTGATTATATCTATATGTTTATGTCTTCTATCATCTAAACATATCATTTGTTGAGATTACTACTATTGATGATTTATACATAGTGATTTCGACGTGTTCTATTGGGTATTTTTTTTACTAAAAAAATTTTATTATTAGATCACATTTGTCATGTCTTAGGTTGAAGATAGACCTTCTGATGGTACCCTTTAAGTACCAAGGCCATGTAGATCATAGATTAAGCTATAATTACTAAAGGGTTTTTGGAGCATTTCTTTTGGTGGTATTCCCCTCCTTCTAAACTGGTTGAGATAGTTTAATGATTTTTTGGGGCATGTATTTTTCACCATTTATAGATATCCATTACATATATTCATACATTGATGTGGGATATATGGTGTGCATGAATTTATGGTAACATTGTTTTTTTACATTTCGTAATTGTATGGGATTGGATATGTGTGTGTTCATATATTTACATTTGGGTAATTACTCCTGTATGTGGGATATGCCTTTTTGCCACTCATCTCTAGCACCTATCCTATTTGAGGCATGCATAGGGTAGTCATGCTCAACCTATCATTAGCCAAGTGGTCCCTAGAGGGTAGGGTTGGGATAGAGAATTAAACATGCTATACCATAGTGTGTATTGGAATGTATTCTACTATTATTGTGGATTTGGGAAACATTGTAAAATCTATGGTCTCTGCATTATTCTACCCCATTAGATATTCTTTCATATTTCTTAGTTTAGTTTATCTAAATTGAATAGTGAATTTTTGATGATAGAAAGTGCCATGGTGTGTACAATTTTAACTTTCCAAATGTACATTTTTAAGTAAATATACATATTATAAAATGGATACAAATTATTTTGATGCGATTTGGGATTATTTTTTTGAATTGTGGGTAGTTTTTTGATGAGAACCATCTCGGAATATTATGAATGTCTAGATTTAATTTTCTCTAGTGATGATTTCATAGATCCACATGGTGTTATTAATCAGGGTTAACCATGTAAACTTCCCAATAGTGGGTATGTTTAATGTTTTTAGGTATTATAGTTAATGTATGACACAATTTACTTCCCTATTTGAAAGGGTTGTTTTGAAAGTCTTCTTAAGATATTATCCCTCATTTTTACAATATTAGGGTGGATTTATCTATGATTATTCAAGGAAATTCTCTATTTTCTTCCTCATTGTTATTTTATCTTCCTACTCCATCTATCTCTTATCCATGTTCTTGTTCTCCCTTTCTTTAATGGTTGTGTTTGATGTACCTAATGGTTTTAGGTGATCTGCATAAAGGGATTGTGATTTCAAGGGAATGTGGAATTATCTTAAAATCTAATCTATTATCATTCGTTAAAGGAGACATGATTTATCAAGATTAATGTTTTTATTTTAGTTAAATCTGTTTTATATATCAATCTATGAGTTCTTGTGTTTTATAAATCCATTTATAAATTAGAATATAGTTATGTAAGTTTTTTAATAAATTATTATTGCTAGTATTTTTGTGTTATATTAAAAATGTTCTATAAGAAGGGGTTTTTAATTTTTTCTTATATCATAAATACCTATTTTGAATTTAAGTAAAAAATTGGAGTTGGTCAAAAGGCCAAAGAGGATCAGTTTAAAACAATTAGATATTAATGTTGGGATTTAGATTTCTAAATGAATATCTATGTGATATTATGTTTTTGTAACTATAGTTTGAATGGTGTAAGGTGTTACTTGGAATGAATTATTTCTGTTATTTATTTTCTGTATTTTATTGTCTATGTAAATTTGTTTTATAGAATTTGACATATGTTTATGTCAGTTATAAATAGTTTTTTTCATGTTTAATTAAAATTGGGGAATATTATTCCTGATTATCCAATTGTTATGTTATTACATGAGTAAATTTACATTTCAACAAAATTGTGCTCTAAAATTGGTTTCCAATGGTGGATATCATGTTTTCCAAGGTTGTATTAAAACTAAAGGCCCATTTGTTACATTTATTAAATGATTTTTTAACATTATCATCACCGATTGATTTTTCCCAATTTTCTTGATTCAAGTAATATTTGGTATATATTGAGATGATGTAGATTTTGGTTTAATGATTATATGAATTAAATAGGTAATCCTATCACGGGGTGTCGAAAGAAGAGATGAGGGGTTGATATTATGCTATAATTTTTTTCTGTTATTAAAATGTGTTTTACTTGTGTAAAAAATGTTTCATCATATCCCTTACATAGCTTAATGGGAACCTTGGATCCATTGGTGGGAAGGCTAGGACATGTACTGCAATGAATATCATGTCCTCATAATTTATTGATTATATTAATACACTGACTAAACAAATGATGATATGGATATGGTCACTAAAATAACATCAGCATGGTCCTCTCTAGTGGCTTTTTCATGGTAGAAATTATATATGGTAAAATTAATGATAGTTTGAGAATCTAATGTTTCCCTTTAAGTAATCTAAATTAATTCCTCCACAATATTCTTGTAGAAATGTTTATTTAAAAAATTTATTCTTTATATTTAAAACATCACAAAGAATAATATATACTACATGACTTCGATTTATTTTTGAATAAATATTTATTGTCTTTCTAATTAAATATTTTTTTAAATTATTAGTACATGATTTATATATGTCATCCACTCTCACTTCATGAATAATGTTGTGTATTTTTTTTACCATACATGTATGATTTTAATTACTTATAATAATGTTTATATTGTTTTTTTCTTTGATTTATATTTTTTAGATAGTTTTCTTAATCATGTTACTCCATAGTCATTTAAATTTCACACATTATCTTCATATATTTATTTTTTTATGGTTTTAACAAAAAAATTCAAATGAATTTTGGGAATAATAAACTGGTAAAAATAGATTTTTAAAACTCAAATGTCCTCTATACATGGAATAAAGGAATATTCTTTATTTATTTAATAAAATCCATCAAAAATTGGATTTTAGGATATAAAATTATTTCTTAAAAGTGTTTTATTTTTTATATAAAGGGATTGTTTCATAATGGTTATTTAATTTGATTTTTTTAACGAGATCATTTCAATTAAATTGCATTTCATGACAAACTTTTTGGGATATTTTATAAATGGATTGAATATAAATATTTGGTAAAACAATATCTGGAATAAGTATCTCTCACCATGAATACACACTAGACTGTGTTTTTTCTTCTATTAATCAATTTTGGTGTCATTTATATGATATTTTTTCGGTTTCAATATTTCCACTAATGAATGATCTTAGATTTTTAGGTAACCTTGGGACACATAAATTTGATAATATTGTGGTTGAGGTTTGAATTTTGTTTTTTCAGTTTTTTTATACCAGAAAACAAAACAATCACATTATTTACATTTATATATATCGTTATTTTTTATTCAAATTATATATTTAATTGTTGATTAATTTTAATTTTTCAATTTATAATTATTATTCCATTTTTGGTTAGCCTCATTATTTATAAATTTTCAATTCATATGAATGGTCTTTCAATATATGGCTATACCATGAAGGTTTTTTTGGTAAATATATGACAAATTTTTATGGATATATCAACAATGAGATTATTACCATTTATTTATAATTAAAATTATTGGTTCCTGTATCTAGTCTATAGTGATTGGGAATGCACCTTGAGCTTTATTGCGGGCTGACCCATGTGACATGCTAGGTTGAATCTAGTTAGTTCATGACAATAATAATATGGTCAATCTATATCTCACTAATCATCTTCCAATTTATCCCAAATTATTAAATACAAGCTATTTGTTGCCTTCTCCTACAAACGTTACTGTATGTAATCAATATAAATAATTTTCTTAATATTCTTCATCTTCAATACCTATAATAATTTTTTATTAATCATAGTATTAGGTTTTTATTTTCTCACTAGGAGATATTCATTCATCAACATTAAAAGTTCATCATGCAACACATTCTATCTCTTCAACAGAACAATTTATATCGTTGGATCACTAGTAATAATTTAATAATTAATAATACATAATTTGAACATAATATATGTCAAGGTACTGAGATTATCTCTCAGTTTTACTCAATGACTTATGAATGGATGTCTCCCTTGATACCTAATTCTTCTCTCATTAATTTCCATGTCGGTGTGTCCCCATGTTCTCAGTTATTCTTTTATCCTAAAACATTATTCCATTGTAATATAATGACTTTGAATCCCCGTTTTCTTTCTTGTTTTTTATCATCCAAAAGATATCTATTAATTTTTATAAAAAACATAATAAAATACTACAAAAAAATTCTAAATTCACTAATAAATAAAAAATATATACAAATATATGTATTAAAATTATATTGTAACAATATTTTATGGTGTGTAACATTTCTTCACAACATGAGTGTATTTGAAACCCTTTAAAAAATTTACATCATTCATAAGACAAAATATTAGTTAGACCCCCAGTGCTACTTGTATTAATCATAATTAGGTTCATAACATTTGATACATAACTAAACAACACATGGATCAATATGTTTTATTTCAATCAATATTTATATTTAATTCCATACGTTTTTTTATATTTTTCCAATAATTTCCTCTATGCATGATAATATTTTTTCTCAACATGTTATATAAAACTTCATTGTTAATCAATATCGAATAAAAATATTTTTAAAATATACATAATTAAGAACAACTTAAAAAAATGGTTAAAACCAATTTGATAAAAATATTTGGTAATCAAATTTTCTTATATGAAAATCATAATATAATGAAACATTGATCTCCCTTTTCATTAACATTAAATATTCAATAAATCAATGCTTAAATAATAAAATAAAGAATCATTATATTTATATCTTGAACGAATAAAATCATCATCAATATAAATTATATAAATCTTAAATAAATTAATTCTAAAATCTCAAGTTTCAAATACTATATCATTCATAGATATTCACAATGAAATGAACTCTATATAGATATCAACTATACAAAGTAACCTATAGAGTTGGACTTGTTTTTATAGATTCTGCATAACTCTCTAGTTTTTAGTAGGGATGACTAAACCATATGATATTTCTTGGTACCTCTGGACTGTCAATATTACGTTTTATTAAATCTACATAGCTTCTAGAAAACCCTAAAACATTAACATAAGAATCATTTATTTACCAAAATCACAGTTTGTATCATGAGCCTAACCAGATACCCTATTATACTAATAACTAAGATGATCAAAACATAGACTGAAGGGAATAACCAGTCCCCCAGATTTCTATCTTGCTCCTGGCATCATGAAATATAAACGTGGGTACAAATTTTCCAGAAACATAGTGGAAGAAAAAGGTACATATCAGTACGCTAAAAAAATTCAAAGAGAGACAATACTAGAAACCAAAATGTATAACCAAAAACCAAATAATACATAATATTTGACTCCCTAAACATACTAATATTTTTAATAATAATATTTTGTTAATAATTAGTATTATTATTATTATTTTTTTAATAATGGTTTCGTCAAAAATAAATTCCTGTAGAAAAAAAATAAGACACGGTTTATTCAATAGAAGTGATGAAACGTTACATTTTCATTAAGTCCAGAAGACCCTCCCTAACCTAAAATCCCTACCACGAGACCTATCAGAATCATCGGGAGCCCACAAAACACAAAAAATGGACCAACAAAATAGTGAATGTCCTTCAGTTCTATCAAAATGAAAAACAATATGGAAAGACCAATAGCAACTGTACAAATCATCAAAGGGGATATAAAGAACTATCTTCAGCGAATTGGTTTTTGATGTTTGGAACACCCTAAATGAGTATTTATAAGGCCTTGAAGTTAAATATGTCCATTATTGGTTGTAGAGGTCTTTAGATGGACGTCGGTTTTTGTAATGGTCATAAAATTCTATAACTATTAGATATTTTCGGTATTTTGATTATCTTAAGTATTCTAAATATATAAGTATTTTTAATATTCTATGTATTTTAAGTATCATAATAATTTTAAGTACCTTAAGAACTTTAAGGTTTATGAATGTCTGAAAGTATGATCTTAGTTAATAAATTTATATTTTTATGTAAATGAAATGTTTTGAAAGAATACCTCTTTATGAATTGAACGTGTATACATATTTGTATTTTAATAGAAATGAAATGTTTTCAATTATTTTATAAAGAAATATATATGTTTCTAATGTTTCTAAATTATTTAAATATTAAATACATGGTTAAATAATAACATAGTTTTAACTAATGATATAATTTATTTTAAAAATATAATTACAAAGTTGTTTATATTAAAATTAAAATTAGTTTTTAAATGAAATAAAAAGTTTTAAATGAATTTTTTGAGAATGCACTTTTTTATCCCTTTTATTTGAAAACATTTATAGATGTGTGTTTTTTCAGTGTCTATAAAAAATTTTCCTTGGTTAGCCAAGCCAACTAGCCTGAAGGGGGTTACAACACACACCGCTATGAGTGGCGCGGCCGAGGCTCGACACCCCATCCCTCCATCATAGGCCAGCCGTGTAGAGCGCTAGTGCACTCCCACGGGGGGGCGAAAGGAAGAACCAATGAGGTGCCACTGTTTAGGGAAGCATAGAAGAAAAGGGTGGGCACAGAGCGCACCCACAGGAGAACCGGTACATGACTGGATAGGGGAGGGGGAATGTAGTTAATTGACATAGGGTCAAAATATTGAGGTATATAAGGCGATGTTGGATTGCACCCCATTTAAATGTGGGACATATTTTTTACAGGGGTTTTAATCTGAGCTGTTGAATCTCGTAGCACCAACTATTGACTATTTGATCTGATCTAGCATTTAAAATCCACCACCGCTCCATTTCATCAAATTTTTCAATAGTAATCTGATCAGTATGCTGTGTATCTTAACCACTCATCTTTTTTAAAACTCACAAGCTTCCCCACAACCGTCCGATCAAGCAGTCTTATAATCTCATTTGTTCATCCATTTTTAAAACCGCAGAACTCTACTCATCCGTTCGATCAACCACATTTGATCGTGGTCTTCTATTATTTTTCCACATATTCTCCATTTATTCTTCTTCTTCCTGGCGGCGCACCAGTAGCTATAACTCTCATCCACTATTTTTTCTTCTCCCGTGAGTCCTCTTATCCCTCTCTATAGCCAATTGTCCACTTTATTCTTTCCACAAGCATTCAAGGGTACTTTACATTAAAACGAACCCAAACTATTCTCCGGAATGTTTTACACTATATAAATATATATACAAACAACCTATCACTTTAAGATTTTCCATAATCCCAATTTTGGTTTTTGTCAGAATAATTAGTATTGGTTTTCCTAAAAGTAACATTGTTTATTTTTTATATTAAATCGTGGTATATAAAATTTTATATATATATATATATTATAAAACTGGATTATTTAAACCTTCATTTTCACCATAACCCGATGGATTTTTCTCCTCCCAAGTCCTCTCCAACCTCTGATTGGCTCAACCCCACCGTTGAGGTCATGTAAGGGTTATTATTTAGTTTGGTGTTTGATTCGATTAACAGATACATACATATATGTGTGTATATGTTTATATATATATAACAGACCAATCATGTTTTTTTATGATTTTTGAATAATGAATATTTTTTTTGAATTTTTGTTCTTAATGCATGTAATACAAGTAAAGGATTTATTTTAGTTTGTTTTTTTGTTAAACCTTATATAAATTTATGTGTATATAAATTTATATACATATAAAGCTATTCTATTTCATATTTTTTGAATGATCAATATTGGTACGATGTTGTTTACTCATGTAAAACATGTAAGGGTTATTTTAGCCTTATATTTGATATGTAAAACCCATATATACACCTTTTTTTATATACTGTAATATGTATATATATATAGATAGATTTTAATTCCAAACTAATTTATGTTTTCATAAAATTTAGTTTAGTGATTAAATAATATTTTTGAAGTGTATGATACATAAAAGGATTTATCAAACCTTGTTTTGTTTTTGAAAATCCCATGTATACACTTTTTGTATACATGGTTTTTTTTATAATCTTTAAAACCTAATATATTTTGGGTCTTCCAAGTGATAATTATCAGAAATATATTTATGCACGTTTTACATAAAAATTGTTTACTATGAGAATTTTATTTTGTGTTGTTAAACAAATATAACCATATTTATGTATATACGGTTATATATTTAAATAAATATAGTTTTAATCCTAACCTAATTGAGCTTATATATTCTTTAGATAAAACATTATTTTTAAAGGTTGTCATTATCCTTATATGTATTCTTTTAATTTAAAAACCTACATGTGTATATATGAGTACCACAATTACATATATGCATGTATTACATGGTTAAATGATCATAAATAGAATTTTATAATGGAAACAATAACAAAACATTGTTTTTTATTGTGTGCCTAAAAATATTAAGAAGTGATCATCTTGATATTAAAAGCATGCATCCCTAATTTAAAAATTTTAGAATAGAATGTTGGAATAATATTTTGTTCATTACACATAAATATATATAAATTCATAAGAATATGTAGTGAAATGTATTTAATTATTTTCTTATTCATGAAAAAATCACATGAAATAATTGTTTTACATTAATACATATTATTTTTTATTCATGATGAATATAACCAAATAATCGTTTTAGTTTTTAAAGAGTATGATTTATTTATTAGTGTATAGAAAATATGAATGATTTCTGTCATGAATTCAATAACCTATATTTACTATATTAGGTGTTTACTTTCATTGAACAATGGTTTTGGGAATAATTATTTTATATGAAGAACCCAAACAATATATTTTTAAATAATCACTTATGATAATTTATGGATTAAGAATGTAATTATTAAAAGTGGTATGTGACACTTTAAAAAATAGACATAATTTAATTATTAAATGAGGTATGGGACACATTGAATAAGATATATAATTTAAAAAATCAAAGAGGTACGGGGAAACTTTTCATTAAAGACATTTAGACATATATGGAATGCATTGGAGTGATTATGTGACGGGTGGGAACTGCTATAGACACATGATGTATCAGCAGGTCTCATGATACTAACTAGGTCATGGAAGAAGAACTTGATAGAAATATTATATATGATCTTGGCATGAGGAATCGACAAAATACTTATGATTATCCAGAATTATGAATTTCCCCAATATTTGATTAAAATTCAACCAATCATGTTATTATTCGACTAGTAGAATATCGTTGGTTAAGAATGAATTACTTATGATAAATTAATAAATTCACATGGAATAATGAATTATGTAGTTAGAAAGTCATTTATAAAGAAATCATAGCATCTATTTTCATAACATTGATACAGAAGTAATATTACATCCATAATTTCATCAATTTGATTTTAAGTGTTAGGTGGATCATGATTTTTTACTTATTCAATTCTATGAAACTATTATTTCATGTTATAACTTGTACTTTCTTCCGTGAATATCACTCTTAAATTAGTTGGATCAACTTTATACATGTATAAAGTATTCCATGAATTTTTCTATAAGAATGCATACTGTGATATGTGTATTATTTGTAGATTTTAAATAAATATATAAATTTTTGTGTAATAGATTTCCCTATAAACATTTCCAGTAACCTTTGAAAAATGATGATGAGATGATACAAGAAAGTTTTTTTCTTTTAAAAAAATGTTTTATAATCATTTCAAAAGTATTTTTAAAAAAATAATAGCATTACTTAGTTTTAAAATCCCTTATTGGTCATTCTTGTGCTCAACCTAAGTTTTTAATTTATTTTTACAGGGTGAGTCAATTTTTCATCTTTGAGTTGTTCTATGTGGTGGCTGCTTAATGAATCTTATCTCGTTCAGTTTTGAAGAAAAGAATATATTGTATCTAACTTTCTATAACCTAGATAGAGAAGACTCTCTGTGATGGAATGTGTTGTGTAATTTTATCAGCATATTTTTATAAAAAAACACCATGTTTTAGGCACCGACTCCTAGATTTTGGGGTCAGGTCCTCCCATAATTGAAGTACCATAAAACCAAAAATATAACCCAACATAACAACAATCATATCACCCCATAAACTAAGGGATAAGAACACCATCCTCCTTTAAGAGGCACTTTCACTTTACTCAGACCTGGTAGTAGAAAATCTACATGCACCCTAAAGAAAATGATGGGTGTGAGATAAAATCCAAATAGGGTCTCACGATGTTTTTTTATAAATATATTACCTTATAATAAACCAAGTATTTCTTCCAATATTATTCAAAACATGTATTGATGTACATATATTATATTTAAGAAAAATATGCTCTATTTTATTTTGATAAAAAATCATTTCAACTTGGCCTAAAAAACATTTTTTAGAAATTAGTTTATATAAATAAATATGAAGGAGTAAAATAGTTCTATATCAATTGAATATATATCAAAACAATCATAGAAATCACAAATTTCCTCTTCATTATGGTATAATAGTTTCTTGTTATATGATTCTCACAAATCTCATATCAGTGATCCTGACAAGTACGTCAATAGAAATCATTCATTATCACATCCAATAGGACCCATGAACATCCCATTGGGGATAATAAATGCAATAGTTTGTTTTCCAGAGATGTAATGGTCAATACATTCCTGATGAATTTTTATCATAGAATTGTTGTCCAAAATAACCCACTAACTACCCATTCTCCATTGTTCTCAATAAATAAATCAATAATGGATAAATTATTTGAAATAAATTTAATATTAAATTTTCCATTTTTCAATTTCAATATGCCAATTTTAATTTCAAAACCAATACATATGTTATTCATAATTTCATTCCTTTTAAAAAATCCAATCATAGGTTTTTATCAATTCCATTTAATCCATTTTCTCAAAATCAATTTACAATTCCATAATTTCAAAATGCACCCCAATTATCAATTCCAATTGGAATTGGGGGGGGGGGGGTTCCCAAAGTCCATAACATATCAATTTTTAATTTCAATTAAATTTATGTTGGGTTTTCAAAATTCAATTTAAAAAATTAAAAAATAGAAATTCAAGGATTAATCAATTACATAACTTTAAATAAAACCACCTTCCTTTTTCAAAGAATTAAAATGCCCACAATTGGAATCACTAATGAATAATGATGAAGAAAAATATCTAGGAACTAAACCTTGAATCATTAATCAATGAAATAGAGTTTAGATCCATCAATCAAAAGAGTTTTTATTAATATACAATGAGGGAAATAGAATGATATAGAAGAGATAAGTGGATTGGTTACCTGGAGAGAAGAACTGCAACCAATATAATGATAATTCACCTAACAGATGATTCAAAGGTATTAGAGATCTCAAATATTAACTAGGAAGTTACTATAGGATGAGAGAATGGAATTCTATAAGAAGTATATAAGAATTTTGGTTGGACCACCAACTTATAACTGAAACATGATATTTTATACGGTGTATATCCCAATTACACGTCTTTTAATTTTTGAGACCTAAATGAACCAAAAAACCCTCCACATTTTGTTAATATTTTGATTTTAAATATTCACATGGTGTGTATTATTTAAAATACATGTAATATTTCACACTTTTTATCAACTTTATAACATATTACAGGAGATGAATACACATCATGTAGCCCCATTATACGGTGTGTACAACCCTATAAGAATTTAGAAATTGCACATTTTATGATGAAAATTCCAAAAAATTAATGAACTCACCATTACAGGTACTCTCACAATTCCTTCTCGGCATTACCCATATAATGAAAAAGGAAAAAACATTATAGCATTTATAATATAAATTTAAAGGGTTGTTAAAATAGCTTCAACAAAAAAACATTATATACCAATAACGACTTTCAAGAAACTTCTATATATAAAAAGTGAGGCCAATTCTCACTTATCAGTGTGTCACAATCTCACATATCATGAGAATAATGAAAAATCTATCATTTCACATAGAAAAAATGTATCTTCCTCACAAGAAGTACCTTGGTCTTAGAATAAACCATCACGAATGAATGATTAGTCATGAACAAATCTATATGAATATCAAGATCACACAATCTAAATACTTGAGATGAAAAATAAATATATTTTCATATCTATGATTAATGGAAAGGTTACATATCTACATAAAATGTGGAATATGTTTTAAATTTTATGCAACATTCCCCACCTACTCAACAACCTCAAAATGACCCACAAAATGAGGAGTGAACTTATATTTCCTCCAAAGATTCTAAGGACCAAAATGAGGTGAATCATTCAAGAACACATGGTCACCCACTATAAAATCCAACTATATACATGAGAAAACCATCATAATATTTACACCAGATATATTACATTGACCACCTATGAGGAATTATCCAAATCGTTATTATCATATCTTGAATGAATCTTGGCCCACGCACAAAACATTCACCGATGTTGACAAAAAATATATATATTTAAAAGGTTTTGCTTGAAAGAACTCATATGTATCGATTCTAATCATGGAATGGTAATAATTTTTATCATAAAATCTAATATTTAATAAATTTTAATTGAAATACCCACCAAAATCAAGGACGTAGGATCAATGAATATCCTCATGAATTGGTAGGATTATATCTATCTCACCAACTATCTTGAGATGTAACATTGTACTAAAAAAACCTAATAACCTGGTGCATCTTGAAGGATTCTAAAAAACCAAGATGTAAAATTGGGATCCCTATCATATACTAAAATAGATGATACTTCATTCAACCAAACAATCTATCACATATAGATGTTTCCCAATTCATTAATTTTTGTTGCATCAGGAATGGGTATAAAGTGATCCTATTTGATCATCCTATCGATCAAAACCAATTTCACATTATTCATTATCTGGGTGTATGAAAACCCAACCACTGAGTCATTAGATATATTATCCCATATCCAAGTCATCACTATTAGTGGCTGATGAAAACCCTATGATCTCTTATGCATAGAAATTACATGTTGGAAAGTATATCAGGGAAAAAAGTCCACAATGTCACATCTAATATAAGTCCACTAGAATCATCAATGCATGTCATAAAATATCTTTTTGGTTACTTAGAGCACTACCAATGAATAATTATGTAAGTCCCCTATCAGATCATTCCTTACAGTAAAAGGTAAAATGTTCCAGTTCTAGAAACAAAAAGATATCCCACATGGATAAATTCCACTCAAAAATGAACTCCCCAACATAAATATTGTTCCTAATGGAATAGAATTCATAATAATCCTTATTTTTTTGAAGAGCCCTCTAAAGATGGGTATTTTCTAATGGAAAACTGTCCTATACAACGTAGATCATTGTTTCCTGAAATAAAATTTGAAACTATGAAAAACAAGACATCAATTTTAACTCTTCTGATGATTCATTCATAGTATAGGTCCAAATCTCCCATCTCAACAAATAAAAAATACAATTCCCCTTCCATGAGGTATAATAAATATCAAATTAAACTAATTTTATATATTCCTCCTAGAGAATGTAGCATATATTGAAATATTTTTGAGAGGAGATATAATTAAATATCTTGTGGTAAGAATACATGGTAAAATATTATTCTAAAAGGTAATTATGTGAACTCTGAGGTTCAAGCATCATAGCTAATTGTTCAAGGTCATGGGTTTGATAATTCATAACATGTGGCCTAATATTATAAGAGTTATATGAAATGGGGTGATCACCCTGAAGAAGAATATAACACAAAATCAGGCCTAATGCATTATAAAATACTTTGTGGCCCTGCCTAGACTCTGGATGTGTCATAAATGGTGCATAAGTCCAAGAAAGTTCACCTTAACAAAAGAACTCTGAGATTTCTCATCCCGAGAAAAATTAAACCCCGCTATGTTTGAGCAGTCAATAGAGATTCCAGCTTTTAGAAATACTTTTCAAAGAAGTGATAATATCTAGAATATCCCAAGATGCTCCAACTCTCAAAAACCTTAAAATGTTGATCTCATGTCATAACACATTTCAACTTCATAGGATCAACTGAAAGACCATGTTCTGAAACCATGTTTCCCTAGAATTTCTCATCAAAAAATGTAAATATTACCTTTTGATAGCTTGAAATAAAGTAATTTATTTCTCAATAATTCTAGATCAATATTAAATGACCCAACTGATCCCCCTTAGACACAGAGTAAATTAGGATATTGTCCATAAATACAAGAATGAATGTATTAAGATAATAATATATATTCTATTAATTTATGAATAAATACTATATGATCATTTGACATACCAACTATCCTAAAAAGTTACTCATAATGGCCATACGTTCTCTATAAGATAGTTTTCAGAATGTTATAGTAATTTATTAGCAACTTGTGATAACCATATCAATGATAAATCTTCAAATACCACTTCTCCATTTCGAATGGTCAAACAGACCATCAATATATGGAAACTGAAACATGTTATTTACCATTACATTATTGATATTTTGATATTCTACAAATAGAAAAACTGCTCCGTCAATTTTTTTTTGAAAAGTTAACTGGTGCCACCAAAGGAGACACACTCATGCATATAATTTTTTTCTCTAACTGATCATCCAACTAAGTCATAAAATCATTCATTTCAGTTGGTTCCATGCTATAAGAGGGAACATATATTGGTTGATTACTGAGAAATATATTAAAAAAATTAAACCTCTCATATTAGATGTATAACAATGATGTTAGAAGGAAAAATCACAAAAAAACTTGTTGAAAACTAAAGAGAGATCATCGCTCAAGGATTCATGTTTATGATAAAAAGAAGAAACTAATAAAACTTTCCAAAAAAACATGATAATATGTTATGGATCTGCTCAACCTTAGGTCAAATTATCTCTGAATGTCATGGAACACCCCATTAGGAACCATAAACGAGGCCCATCGAAGATAACAATCAATTCATGATTTATTAGAAGAGATCTAATCTATCCTAAAAAATACATCATGTGGTTTCATGTCAAGAACCATAAAATACAAAATATACTCTATATCTAATAATGAGATAACACAATAAAGACAATGAGTATCATGTTCTCTCTTCATTTCGAGGGCTATAGTTATATCAATCACATTTTATTAAATCTCTATAGATATGTTTCTAGGATTCACAATATGAGTTGAAAAGAATGAATGAGGTGCCCCAATATCAATCAATGAAGTCACTAAAGATGTATATATAGTGATTGTACCTCTCACTATTACTGGACCTGTTTCTTCATCCTCTATTGACTCATCTAATATGTGAAGATGTTTTTTCTACATTCTTGTGGCTATAACCCATTAAATATTCAAGCCTATGAAAAAAACACAATACTTTCTAGGGTTTCTGAGCTAGTACCACCGATTGGTATAGAATAGATATAATATAATTTCTCCATATTTCCTTAAAGAAAAATATAACCCTATTTCATATGATACTCAATCAATATTCATTTGAAATGCCCAAACATACAACAATATAACGAAGTCAATACACCTCTAATAGGAACACGAAGACATATAAAGAACACTGTTATTGAGATCCACCATGAAAATCATAATGCTTTATATGGCCTATATGGTTACTCACAAAAGTCCCATTGAAATAAAAAGGATCACCCATCGACTCTTACTTACCATCCAGATCATGTTTTCCCATCAATTCCTTATACCAAACATTAGCTTAAGAAGATGGATTCAATAAGAATACATGATAATGAATATGATATTGAATTCCCATATCAAACCATCGAGTTTAATTCTTAAAATACTACTTGAAAACTACACATGCTCAAGGAATCAATTCATATATTCCTTCACAGTCCTATCATCCTTCTCGAGTATGAAAAATTGCATAAACATAAATACTACCATAGACTCTGGATATTGCTGGTTGGTGAAATGCATTTCAAATTACTTACATTATAGAAATTCATTATTATTCATTAAAAAAAAATATCCAACTATATCTAGCTCTGACCCTCAATATTGAACATAGAACACTTTACCCAAATACCATTGATAGTTTCTATAAATTAAAACCAAATATCGATTTTTAATCAAATCATTATCCTTTTGAAGGTTATTATAGCCTTGAAATTTAGGTGGTTTCTAATGATTTAATTCCTCAACATGATTCATAGATTCATACATTTGAGATTTCAGAATCGGATCCCGAGTAGATAAAGGTGTAGGTGACTATCCCAGAGATTGATAGCATGCATAACAACATTAACCCGATTCTGGTCCACATGAGGGTTTTCTAATTATTTCCCATTGATAGCTTCCTCCTTAATCTTATTCACACATCATCTAGGATAAATTATGCTACAAAACATAATGAAAATACATTGAAGACATCAGAATATTAATCATATCAACACTCGAATAATAAAAACAAGGAAAATTAGTTTCATATGATAGATAAAATGTTTTTTATTTCATCCATTAAAAATAATATTTTGGAAAATACAATAACTAATCCTCATGAAAACTTTCAAAAAACACTCCTAGTGAGTTAAGTCTCATTAATAGGAGAGTTAGCCAAGAATTCACTCATAACTAACTCCTATTTCCCAAGAAGAATAATCTACTAAACACTAAAATACAGAAATGATTACTAACTTACCCTTTGATACCCCCTCCCACAAAACAACTTGAATAATATAGTACCCTTATAACTGTATCAATCCCAATATGGCATGAAAGGTATTTCTAATTCCTATTGGTTTTCTACTAAAACCGCGCATCATGGAATATAAAATTCGGAATGAACATTCTACCAACCCAACAGAAGATAATGATACATATAATTGTGCAAAAATTTATATAGGAATCATTTCTAGAAACCAAATAGTTATATCCAAAATCCAAAAAATACATCATCTATATACTATAAAACAGACAATACTACCATATATCCCAACAAAAACATCACTCTAAACCCTAAGGAATCATGAACATCCACCTCATATAAGAGGAAAAATCAATTTACTTGGATTTGTATGGATAAAATATATAAACATAGGTACAAAAAAAGTAATGTTTGAGCTAGAAATCCTTTTAGAGTCCCATATTGTGTTCCATAATAACAATCCATTATAATAAACCAAATAATTATTTCAATTTTAATCAAAACACACATAGAAGTAGATTTTTCATATTTAATGAAAAAAATTATTTCATTTCAATTTTATGGAAATAAATTTCAACAAGGATTAAATAAACAATTTATATGAAATATTGCATAGAAATAAATAGACGTCCGTAAAATTGTTACATATCAGTGAAATATCTTTCAACCCGACGACAATAATATTCATGGCCATCCTCCATGACGTATGATAATTTCTAGATATATGAGCCCTAAACATCACATACCAGTGATCACAGGAAGTATGTTTACACACATCCCTCTGGCTCACGCTAGATATGACACATCAACACCCCATAAGAGAAAATATATACCTAACTAGGTGTTTTTATTATTGTAATGGTCAATTCGTTTTTTCAAATTACCAACCGAGCATTCCTTTATAAAATAAACCACTAACTACCTATGATCTCATGTGCTCAATCAATCAATCATCAACTGGAACATTATTTCAAATTAGTTTAATATAAAATTGGCCCATTTTTAGTTTCATATTCATAATTTTATTTCTAAAACAAAAATATAGTTATTTAATAATTTCATTCCTTTTCAAGCCATACCCATTTATAGGTTTTTATCAATCCAATTGAAGCTATTTTCTCAAAATTAATTTACAAACCCATAAATTTCAAAATATACACTAATTTACAATTCCATTGTATTTGTTGGGATTTCCCAAAATTTTTACCAATTAAATATCAATTCCAATTAATATAATGTTGTGTTTTCAAAGTTCAATTGAAATAATTTTCAAAGAATAACAAATTCAATATTTTAAAATGGTCTGTTCTTAAGAAGAAACACCTACCTTTTTCACGGAATAAAAATGCCCCCAATGGGGCCAACCAATGGTGAATGAAGCTACAAAATATCTTGGAACTCAACCCACAATCGAGATTCAACTACACAATGTTATAGATACATCATTGCCAAGATGATCGATCAAACACCATGAATGGAAATAGAGATAGAGATAAAGAGACGTAATATATGGATAGAATGCTTATATGAAGAGATAAACTATAAAAAACATATTGATATGTCACTAAATGGATGGTCATGAGTTATTGGAGATATCTAAAATAATATAGAAACACCCTCTAGGTCGAGATAAAATAAATCTATTTGAAGGAATTTTGGATTTCAACGGATTCGTCTACTTAAAACATAAACTCACAATTTTACATGAATATTATCATATTTAAAATCATGTAATTTTTTAGTCCCACATATGCAGAAAAAACCAATCACCATTTATAAAAAAAATTGATTATTTAAACATACTTAGTACGTAAGTGATATAAATTGTGTAATCTTTCACTAATATACCAATTTAATGGGATCAACTAAGAAATTATTACACATCATGTAACACCATTACCCCATAAGTAAATCCCCAACATACTATATAAACCACAAGTATTATGAGGAAAATTTCTATAATATTTCTGACATCACCATCATAAATTTCATCCAAATTCATTGTTGACATTACCCAACCAATGAAAAATGAAAACCACAAAAATGGTTTACAACATATTAAACATAAATATAAATGGGTGTTATAGTTTCTGATAAACTCTAAAAAATAGATAACTCATCATATCCGAACTCTATAAATTAATATAAACTCAATAATGTTGATATGGTCCATGAAGATAACATTTTTATTAAATCAATACATCAATTAATTTTTTTTGGAAATATATCTCAAATCATCTTTAACCCATCATAGGGCCATGTTAAACTCTTTAATTCATCTCAAAACACTTCTTTTAAATTTATCGAATGTGAATAAACTACATCCATACTCTTCATAATATTTTTTATAACCTACAATCTCTTATTGGAGTTACTAAATATAGCTTACTAACTTATTTTTTTATCCTCATTTCATCCTTCCCAGTACATCATCCAATAGTATCTATTTATTAATTATAGAGTCCATTAAACTAGTTATTTCAGGTATGGTTTCTCTATAACCCTAACATTTTCTTTGAAAGCATGTATCCTATCTCTATTATTGAACCATACTTATATTATAATTAAACATATTTAGTCAATTATAATATATATTCACTATAAAATACTCCATATTAGTATGTTGCAGAAGATTGTATACTAATATCAAACTATTCATTCATAAAATGATATAATCAACAATATTTTGATTTAAAAACTGTTATGTGGGATTTTTTAAGCTGGGTACTCTAACATAGATACCTCACTCAAAGTTCATTACCTATAAATTCATGGGAAAAGTCATCATTTCCAATATTGGATAGATTCATCCACTATCACCCTACTCCTAATACCCATATTTACATTCTCATTAATGAAAAACAAAAATAATAATTTTGTTGTCACTTCAGAATCCCCCTTGGGATTCATTTTCAACACTATGAAGCTACTTATTCAAAAAAAGAATGTAAATTTTTCTTTAGTAGTTTACTCCCCCCTTACTGATAATAAATATTTTTGAATTGTATTGTACCCTTTATTGATACTATAACTATAAGTGATGATATTCTCATATCATCAACATTCATTCATTTTTTATAAACTTGACATCCCCTTTTATTCTTCCTCTTTACATGTTATACATATTATAGAGGGAATATATTAATTCCATGAGAAAATGGTGGAAACACAATTTATTATAATTTTTCCATGAACTAATAAACTCTATGTCATTATGTGATATCCTAGTGTATTAAAAAAGTGACCAATTTGGCCAACACAACCATATACAACACACAAGGTAATAGGACCATAAATTTTAATTTTTTGGATCTGATCAAATATATTTTCAATAAATTTTTTAAACCTATAATAACTTCTACAAAAAAACGTGAAATGAATTTACCTCCTCAATTTTATGAAAAAAATTATTCCAACTTAATTAATAGATTATAAATAATCAAAAAAGATATTCAGAATTTTAAAATAATACTTTAGACTTCATATTTGTAATAAATATCAAATTTTTTAATGAAATTAAAAAAGATCAATCTCTATTATATTTACATTATACCACCTGATATTCACCATTATGTATTTACATTATACGTGTTGTATAGAAATCAAATAATTCAATAGTTCAGTTTTTTAAATCATATTCAATTCATATTAAATTAATTATAAAAAATAAATTTTGGATTAAGGTGGCTTTCCATCAACTCTGGATTGTGAGAAATAAAGATGAGGTTTATTATCCAACACAGAATCTCCAATTTAATACACTTCATAAACAGTTGATGATATTTTTCCCTCATTTTTTTAATGCCCATGATTCTTCTTCTATCAAGTGACTCACTCATAAAACCTTAATCTTCAGAATCATCTAATTTCATAGTGTATTACTTAAGTGATCTAAATAAAAAATTAATTTTTATAGGAATTAATCTCTTCCAATAACACCACCTTAGGGCTCAAAACATGAGATGCATTTGGTAAAGTCATTAAAAGCAAAAAAAAAAGATGAAACAGATCATGTACTAAGCTTAAAAGCATTGTTTTTTATTAATATTGTGAAAATGGTATGGTGTTTTTCATAATTTCATAGCTCAAATAATCCATATATGTAGCATTACCTTTGTACCAAAAAAAATAACACGTTTTAAGTATATACTTTAATAAAAACATGATATCCTACTATAGATGAGAGATCATTCAACCAGATATATAAAAACAATTTTCACCTAAAATGAGAATCCATCATAATTAACTGAATCATCTTTACCTTCTCAAACATTAAGTTTAACAATTTTGGTCATATAAACATCATTTTACTGACTTCGTCCTAAAATGATGGATTTCAACACTTTTTCTATAAAATACCACAAATTGTTACATTGGTATTGTAGAATACAAATAGTTATTATAATATACATCCATAAAGAAATATGACTAATTCGAATTTAATTTCTAATATTAAGCGTAATCTTGAAGAATACCTTTGAAATTATAAAATTTTCCCTCCAACTATGTATCGTATTGATGTTGAAAAGTTGTATAGAAATTTAATTTGGTACCTGAATACTTTTTTAGTCTATTAATAAAATTCTTCTTAAAACTAGGATCACGATCAGATACGATGGAGATGGGGTCATCATGTCATATTGTTATCTAATTAAGAAAAAGTATTTAAATTTGATCTAGATAAATAATATCATGATTATAATGGAAATGTACTAATTTATTTTAATGATCAACAAAATCCCAAATAAAATTAATAACAATATATTTCTTTGGAAATCAAATAACTAAATCGATTTATATTTTCTTCCATTTTTATCCATGAACTGGAAATGATGGATTTATCCCATTTTATAGTTGTTGCCTTGCTTTAACCTACTAACATGTCATTCATTTCAAAATAAAATAAACAATATCATTCTTCATTTTACCCCTAAAATAATATTCCTAATGATATTTTTACATCGTATAGTTTCTAGGAAGAATATAAAATAGTGTTATATGAAATTTAAAAAATAATTGCTTCTTCATTTTGGGATCACATGGGAAAAAAACTCTTTTTAAATCTCATAAGGCCTTTTTTTCAATGCTATATTTTGGAAGCATAAACCTGTTGACTAATTCTAAGATTTCTTTAAGGTAAAAATATTCTTTTGAGAATGATTAATTCTACTTAGGAAAGATAACTGCACGAACATATAAACTAAAATAGAGAGAGTTTCTACATAGACAATTTATAGGACAAATTTATCAAATCATTGAAAAAGGATCATGTTCCAAATGTAATAAAATGTAAATCATAAATTATTATTTTTAACTCAAATCATCATCCACCTTTTATGATTTACCTATATTATAGTGAATCATGAAATCATAATCCTTTATTAGTTCCTTCCATATTTTCTTCCACATGTTGTCAAAATTTTGAGTAAATACACAAATAAAACATTTATGGTAAGTATATATTTTTAATTTTTTCCCATATTAAATTAGACAGTAATTTTTTTTTAAAAACCGTCAGTAAAATATCAATATAAATTTTGTAGTAATTATTCCCATGGAGTATTAATTAACATGAAGAAGGTGAATTTACCTGATCATCATAGATTAAGACAAAAAATTCCATTGAATGAAGAATCAAAATAAATAAAAAATTAATTGTTTTTATGGGAATGTTTAACTCTAAAAAATTAACCAATATTCTTGGCACTACCTAAAATTATTCATTGAACTAATTTTTCAAGATTAATTTAAATCATTTTACAGTAAACTCAATTACTTTTCAAGCTAACTGAGATATAAATTCAAAAAAACTTCCTCCCTTACCCCAAAAATCAATGTAAACGTCGTTTCTCATTGAAATTTATAAGTCCTAGTAACCATTGCACAATTTTTTTATTAGGATTAAAAGTTATTATCCTTTAGAAAAAATATATCCAAGGGATGAAATATTCTATAATAATATTTCACATTTAAAAAATATTACTTACAATGTTTTCTAATTTAAAATATGTAAAAAAGGTGTTAAATGTTTTCCATTTTTTCCGGAACTATTTGAGTAAACTAGAATATTAGTAGTTAAAATTACGACAAATTTACCTAAATATTCCTGGAAAATGCTATTCATAGTATCCATAAATATAGTAGGGGCATCTTTCATCCAAAAATTCATATCCACAAAATCACATTACCAATATATAATATGAAATGCCCCTATCAGAATGTATTCAACTTTCATGTTTAGTTAGTGGAATGAAAACTTGAGATGAATCTTCAAAAAATACTCATCACTAAGGAGATGATAAAAAATTCATCAATATGAGGCAATAGACATGTATTCTAATTAATTATGTTACTTAGTTCTCTATAATAAATTAAATATCTCATGAATACATTCCTATTTATAAAAAATTCACAGGAACTCACTAATGTGAAGTGTTATGGAGGATGAAACGTTTATCTAGAAACTCTATTAATTTATTTCTCAATTAAAAATGTTAGATTATTACCACTAAATAACAAATTTTTGAACTTTTATTCTCATTAAGAGTTATGTGAATTGAATGTTCTGTATCATGGAAAGGACTAAAACCATGTTTATCATCTAGAAATATATCAAGATAATCATTAAAAACGATAAAATCACTATTTTTAATAGTTCCTTTAATTTCATCATTATGTGAAAGAAAAATTTAACTTCCATATTTTACATGTTTCTCAAATTTTTGATATGTTATAAAATGTATGACTTCATTCTTATATACAAAATAAAAATTATTCTAAAAAACTTATTTAGATTTACAATCTATCATAGATTATTATAATAAAATACAATCAATTAAATGAATAAAATAAAACTATATAATAGACTATAGAAATATTTTATTAGGATATTCCATTCATTATATGATAATAAATTTACATCTGTAAATTTTGTTTTCATTCATAATACCCAAAAAAACCTTTTTCCAAGAGTTTGGACTTTATTTCTTGATAGTTTTTTCCCATTTTACATGAAAATTTACTATATATAAAACCATTAATATATCATGAATAAAATTATATATTGGAATAATTTTAATCAACATGTAATATAATTGTCACCAATTTAAATGTGTGTCCCACATCTATATTATTAGAAGAATAAGAATTTTATACACTATTTTTTTCTGATAATCATGATTCCCGTATTGAGTAACTAAGTATAGATATATGTTAATATAATATCTTAACACATCACAATTAAAACATCCTAACCCTAGATAGATATTTTTTGCATAATAATTATCTGATCAAAACAATTATTTTCATTCATGATCCAATTGACCAAAACTATCACATTAGTAACACATTCCCGATCCTATAAATTTATTAAGGATTCATTTACCGCATTTGTAACATTTTTGCATATGACATCTAGATTTATTGGAAGAATTATTACCCATTTCATTACATATAAGCTTCTTATTCCTCTGGTTATCATTAAGTAAATGTTTTATTTGAAAATTCCATCCCCATATTCTCAGCACAATGAAAAACCAAATCATTAAATTTAAATTTATGAGAGGGAAAATCTCTTCATAAAATTATTTATAAAAATATGTAAAATCTATAAGAATTACTTCTATGTTCTCGATTAAAATTTTCTACATACTAGACCAATATTATAAAATTTACTTCGTAAGTTTCCATTATGTATTATTCAATTTACTTCCATTACATAAATTTATATTACAATCTAGGTCAATGTATTTTAATACATTACTAATCATGGTAAATATATTTCAAGACTTCCAATTCAAGGGATTTAATAATATCCTTTTACTTAGGATTCTTAATTGGAGGCCACCATTAATTGAATTCGCATAGAAAATTATAAATAAAAAGATTTACTTTTTGATGTTATGTACATCCCAAAACATTGAATACGTTAACCTATGAAATTATTAATCCATTATATTTCACCAATTATGAAGATCCACCTAAATACCAAGGGTGTAGTTTCTTAAAATACTTCACACTTGACATGTCCATCTATATATAATTCTGTTTTTCTATTTCATGGATGAAACAATTAATATACTTTATTAACTAAATTTACAAAGCGAAAATATTTTCTTTTATAATCATTCCATGTTGTGTATTTGGATGGTTATTAGGATCTTCATTCCATCGAAATTTTATTCTCTATTTCCCATATAGAAATCCATTGTTAACATACATTGATTTGATAAAGAAACATTGAAATTATAAAAATATATTTTATGATAATATAAGAATAAAATAGTCTCTTTAGAGTGTATTTTATTATTTTCAAAACATCTAACGATATCTAAAACATTATATGATACTTACTCTAATCACCCAATAATTTATCAACCCATAAAATGTGAGTTAAATAGAATGGCTATAACATTATAATATTCTGATGGTCATTTAGGGTTATAAGTATATATAATTAATAAAAAAATTATAATGTGATGACATGCAAAAAATGACAATTTTCCCACAAAAATAACGCTTCATGTTTAGACCTCTATCTCATTCAAGAAAATTTTTCTTCTTTTTAGATGATCCCCAAGTGGTACGTTTTACATTTCTATAGATATTACCCATTATTATATCCTTCGAATAATTATTTAAAATATGGTATTAGAATAATATTAACTTTAAGGGAAATAAAAATAACATAATCCCATTAGGCTAGAGAAAACATAAAAAAATAAAAAAATATTTACATTTTTTCCATAAAAACATTGTTTATATTCATAAAACATTTCCACATATGAAAATAAAATATTAATCAAATAAAAAAATTAGACACACATTCTTATGAATAAGAAAAATGTATAAAAATACTGTGGTAGAAGAAAAATTATGATAAAATTTCTATAAAATGACAACCACTAACCTTTTAAAGTTCATAGTATTTTCTTACTATGTAAAATAAAAATATTTCCATATATTTCCCATTTAGGCATAATATATGTATAATATAACATAATATTCACAGCCTATTTAAAATTTTTCTCAAATAAAATCATAAAAAATAAATCCCAGTTAATCCCATAGAATTATCCATCCTAGTTATCTCCCTCATTTTATCCATTAAAGACTATATAATATATTAATGCACAAGAGATATATATCAGTTCACCAAAATTCATGAGTTATATTGAGACCACCTATCATAATATATAATTTTATGATACACTATTGTGTCCAATTTTTTTTAATATTTAACTTTTTTTATCATAATACATTTGAAAACATCCATTGAATCCAAAAGAAAAAAACATTCATTTTCTCACAGTAGTAACTGTTCATAGATACAAAAAAAATAAAATTGAAGTAATTAAACAATTTTAAACTCATGATTAAAAATATAATATAAATTTTACTATATTCAAATCCCATAAGTTCTAAAAATAAATTTTTATATAAATATGAAAGTCGTAATGAAAACAGTTTTAAAAAAATATTCTTTTAAGCACAAAATTGATTTTTTACAAAAATGTAAAATGCTGAATAAAAAATAATTAATTCTATTTTTAAAGGGGACTATTTTAAATTTTACACCAATAAATGATGGAATGGTATTTTTTAATTCTTTAACATAAATTACAATTTTAATATTATTTCTTATTTTTCACTATTCACCAAAAAGTCATTATTATCAAAAAACACAAAAAAATTCTCTACAATATAAATTATTCAATCTTAAAATAGAAAATAAATAATTTTCGTCAAAATAAAAAATTAAAATTATTAAAATTTATTTTTTAATAAAATCCATGTAATTTATGGGAAATCAATTTACACAAATAAAAAAAAATATCTGTTTTGAATCAAATATTATATAAAGTCAAGTATAATACTTTGATCAATATGAACCCAGTGAAATTAATATAAATAAATATTAATATTGATTAATTTCAGGGATTACCTAGGTTGTTACATTTTTGCCTCATCATTAAGGTTGTTCTTAATATTTCTCTAATCTCATGAATATGATGTGCATTTCTTATATTCACGTGCATATAGTAGTTTATCATTGAGTTTATTGTTTGGATATTTTTCTTTGTAATGTTATTTCATACTAACATAAATTCCTTGTACTTAGTTATTCCATTAATTTATAATGTGTTTTAACTATAACTATCAAATGAATAATGGGAAAAATAACACTAAAAAAGTTATGAAAACAAAAATGTCTAATCTACATGTAATGAATGTATTTGAAATATTAATTTTGTAAAAGGTTTATAAAAAAAATTCCAAGGCATAAATGTTTTGGGTTCAAAGTGTTGTCTGGTTTCTATTGAAATATGGTATTGTGTTGAGGTTTATTCATTTAAAAAAAATCAATGATAATATTTTCCTTAAAATTATGTTCATACTACCATTTTGGGGATGAATTACAATATTATTGAATAAAATATTTTCTGAAATTTTAATGAATTAAATATTATGTTATTAATAAAAGAACCTTATTTCATAAAGTATTTTTTACTATATTTAAAAATGAAATTACATGGAAAAACTATTATAAAAAAAGAAAATTACATGTCATGTAATAACGTCAATTACTGCTAATATGACATGTACAAAGAGATAAAAAAAATTTATTACATAATGGTATAGTCTATATGATCAATGTATTATAGGAATATTTCACATACCATGTAATCCATTTAATTAAAAATAATCATTAGGCAAATAATATTAATTTTGAAAGGAATTGTAAAAAATATTTTAGAATGAAGTATTAAATATTGATGTTTTTTGGAATATATATTCGATGTCATTAGAAATTAGATCATTAGGATATTAACACTGCATTAATATTTTTTTACCATTGGTTATTATGACCATTGGGTAACATGAACATTGATATTAATGTTAGAAATTTAATAAATGTTTATAATGAGTAATGACAAAAGATAATTGATATTGAGGTGAAAAATGATGGCATCAAACAATATGACCATTAATGTTGTATATCATTTACCCAAACTCATGATGGAGGTCACGTCAATATGGTCTACCATTAACCAATACAAAATAGAGATTCAATAATTGCAGCTTGAAGAAAATAGCCTATGGGAGAAGTTAATGTTAGTAGTGATCACCCCTATGTAAATGATAGGTTCACTAACCCATCAAACTACCACCATCAGACAGCTTACCCTTTGGAAGTATGCTGGTGTAATAAGGGTTTATGCGTCTAAAACATTGCAACATAAAATTTTAATTTCTTTTGTATAAATGAAATAATTGTTTCTTCCATCCCATTTTCCTTATTATTTTATTTAATAGAATACACATGAATATAATATGAATTTTATTAATTTATTTTTGGATATAAAAAAACATTATTTTATTCATAAAATATATACACCTCTAAAATAAATACATGAATTCTAAATATAATTAATTTATATGAAATACTAAAATCAAATGATATATATTTAAATATAAAATATAAAATAGTTTTATAATTACATTAGAAATTAATATATGTGCTAAAAAATTGGCTACCACATAAAGACTATTATTTCTCAATAATGAATGATTTTTCATTTAATTTTTAATGTTAAAATAACATATATAATATTTTTATTAAAAAATATATTTGAAATTGCCATTTCAAAATTATATAAGGGTGAAATTTTGAGAAATTTATAAAATAAATTATTTTTCCATGAAGAGTAAAAATATGGATTTGTTTTTTTGGTATGTTTTCAAACATAATAAATATTTAATAAGGATGTAATAAGTGATAAAACATAATAAACAAATATATTATATTAATAATACTAAGTATTTTTATGGTTTGAAATAATTTTTCAAACCTATAATTTCATTTCAAAATTATAAAATAGAAATTAATATTTTGGAAACTGTCTTCTGTGTACTGCTTTTCCATGTAGAAAGTATTACTAAAAAATAAATTACTATTTTAATGCATGAAAATATAATAAAAAATACATAAATATCTAAATCTGTGAGAAAATTTCAAATGTAATATAATGTTTTTTTATTTTCTACAATATACAATGTCATGACCTATATTTTGAAATTATTAAACAATTCCTCCAATATAAACACCCACATTTCCCCCATTCACGTTCTCTCTAAATCCTTTAATCATAAAATTATTCTCATTTCACCCATGTAAATTCAATACAAGGTTTCACCATGGGCTTATGGGTTTCCTCTACATGATATATAAATTTACTTCCCAAGGTATTGGAGCGCTCCCCTTCTTCTTTTCATTCAAGTACATTTTTTGTGAATTATATTCTAAATGTTATGTTAATTTTTCATGCATTATTAATTATCCCGTCATGCTAAAATTTTTGTTTTAATAATTGTATACCTTCATTATCTCTAATTATTACATTATATTAATTCTTGTTGTATACTCGTCATTTCACCTTAAACATTTTATAGACTCTTGACTTTTATATATTATATTCATACACTATGGATACCCAAACTTATTCAATATCCATTAGAATTTACCTAGATGTAACCATGATCTATTTTATTGAGCAATGTTAGAAATGAAACTCACATTTCATTATCATGGGTAAAAATTCATTTAACTCACACGTGTTTAAGAACTTATGAATTTAATTAATTTTACATGAAACCCATTCATAATTTCCCATGGGTTATTAATGAGATAATTTATTATCATCTATATGGAAAATATGAATTTAGAAATATGATGTAAACACCTTAATAGTACCCTTATGAATTAGGTAAAAAATTAATCTCTTGAGATAATATGTTTTACAATACATTGGTTAATAACCATGGTAATTATGTTTTACAACTCTTGGGTGATAAACATTAGTGATAAGCTTATGAATCCGTTTTTATATTATAGAAACATTTCTATGTAATACATCATGATATTTATATTTAGTGATTCCACATGTTTTTATAGTCATTTCCTATTTTTTTCTCTCTTTATCACATACTAAATATTCCCTTGGTTAATTCCCTTAAGAGGATTTAATCATTCCCCTTTATTTTGATATACTCCCCCACAGAAATGATATTTATTAAATTTAACCTATAATAAATTAATAAAGATGAATTTTAAGTGTATTGAAATAATGTTAAAAAAAATTTTATTTCATTTCTAATATCATAGAAATAGAACCTTAATAGATAATCATCATTATTATGTTTTGTATCATGCAATAATAGTTTAATGTATTAAAAAGATGGATTACATAGTTTTTATCAAATGATTGTTTAGTTATTTATGTAAATTAATAATTAAAAAAAATACTATGCACCATAGGCATAAGTCTATATTTAATAAAACATCCTAAAATAATGGTGAATTATTAACTAAGTGGTTTTCCGGAAATTGAATCCCTTTCTAGATAATAAAAGTGGATCATACTCTAACATAGTTTTACATAGTGATAATAACCCTGAAAAGTTTATATTGGAAATGAAGTCAATTACAACTGATTCATGAAATTTTTGACTTGTGGTAAACATGGTTTGACACTCTCTAAGTATATTATTTGGTTAATCAGATGTTATTTATGAAATGTCAGAATGCTCAATTTAAAAGGTAATTTTTTAAGATGTTATTGAATAATGAAATCCTTGAATAATGTTGTTTTAAAAATAAATTTTATATATAAAAAACCATTAGAAATAAAATATTCCAATATGTATCACGTTTCTCACTATGATTTTCTTCTATGAGAAAAAATTAAGGAAATAAGAGGAACTTATTAAATGATAAGTCCAATGAACAATGTAGTGATGACCTTCACAACATTAAGAAAACTAGAATTGAAAAATTATTTATTAGAAATCAAAAATCGTAGGTTTTCTATAATAATTTATATCAAATTGAGCATCTAGATTTACATATAGTGGAACAACATGTAAACGAGTCCATTATGAATTGGCGATCACATTTTTTAATTGATTTGGTGATCTATTAATTCTAAAAAAATTTATTACCTCTGTATAAATTATATATTATATATTTGGTTGTTCATAGTATGATAAATTCACCTCTTAAATAAATATATTTAAAATAGAATCTAATTTTTTGTGGATACTGATTAAAAAGAAGAATCTAAGAGGGAAAATTAATGATATTTAGTTGGAAGACTTCTTGAAAATATTTTCAAAAATTATTTTTTCTTTATGATTAGAAAAATTTGAGTAGAGAATTATTCGATATAAATAATATGTAAAATTAATTTGTGGGATTCTAAAAAATTATACTACAAAACTTACTCAATACACCTTCATCTATGTTGTGTTTCCTAAGGGAAATGTTGATACGTTTATTTGGAGGAATAAGACCCCATTTTCAATGAAATCAAGAAAATTAGAACTAAAAAGGTATAAGGAGGTAATGTAAGGTTCTATAAAGGTTAAATGGAGTTTTTATAGACATAAAAATTTTATTAAAATATTGAAAAAATAGATATAGATCAAAACATAAAAAATAATTTTGATCAATAAAGAGATAAAAATAATCAAAAACTACCCACATTCAGCAATATTGGGAAAAAATATTCAGGGAAATAATTACATAGGATTGGAATGTGTTACAACTGTAAATGATATGACCATTTATCTTATGACTATCATAGTGAGATGAATCCTTTATATGTTAATGGAAATAGTAATGTGAATATGGTATAAGGACAACATAGATTTAAATGATTTAAGTGTGGAAGCGTTTTCCCCATTGAAAAATATATCTAAATTAGAAGATAATAGAAAGTAAACACCATTAAATATAGAATAGGCCAAGGTAGAAAGTTTGGGGTTTTACAATCATGATGGAAGAAATAGAGGCCCCATAATATATGGTAGATGGTACACTCACTATTCTATCAAATCTAGTAAGTAAATTTTTTGAATTTAGTTCCCTGTATTCTTTTATTTCATCCATGTTTGCAAATGATGTTGAATCAAACAATTAAATATTAGAATTAGAATTATATATAATGACACATATATGGATTATCCAGTAATCCAATGTGTATACAAGCTCTAAAATAAATTTTAGAGGGGAAAATAAAATTAAAAATCTAGTAATAATTCATGTGATGAAATTAAAAAATACACTAGGAATGGATTGGACCTCAAAATAGAACGAAAAGACAAATTGTGGATGTAAAAAACTTTTTTTGGACAAGGATGGATATTATAATGTTATTTTGAAATTAGAGACATCAAGATAAGATGTTTTTCTAGAAGAACCTACACTGTCCCTTTATATATATATTATAAGTGAAGAGGGAGAATAAAATTAATTCATAATGATTGAACATGTCTCCATTGTTATGGAATAGATTGATTTTCTTCCTAAAGAGTTTCCTAGACCACCCCAATAAAGAGTGGTTGATTTATCAATTGAAATCATACTTGGATAAAATCCAATATTGGATAACCCTTATTGAATGGAATATGTGGTGTTATAGGAATTAATTTATAAACTACAAGACCAATTGAAAAAATGATTTATATGACTAGTTGTGTCTCCTTGTGAAGGCCCTATTTTCATTGTTAAAATAAATTATGTATAACTATCACTATGCATTTACTGTAGACTTCAAAATGGGTTCATAATAAATAAAAAATAACATCTCTTATTTATTTAATAATTATAAGACAAAATTCATGGGGCTTAATAATTATTCATGATTGACCTAAAATCAAGGTATCAATAGTTGATAATGATGAAAGAAGGTATCCTAAAAAAATATTTTAAAATAAATATATTGGATTTATAAGTTTCTTTGTACACTGTGGATTGACTAATAGTCATACCATATTTATGGATTTAATGAATAATGACTTTAAGGACTACATTGATAATTTTTTTATTGATGAAATTGTGATAATTTTAAAAAATAGTGGGGAGCATGAGGATCATATAAATTTCATATTACAAAATATGAGGATGCAGAACCTATTTCTTTTATTTATTAATTTATTTTCATTTTATAAAAAAGACTTATTCTTGGGACACATTATGAATAATGAAACAATTTATGTGGATCTAGTAATGAAAATGGTTAAATATATGTGTCTAAGACCATAAAAAATAATTAAGATTTATAGTATCTGTGGTATAACACGATTCTATATAAAGTTTCTAATTCTTTTTATGATTCGTAATCTACTAATAATGATAGCTTCAAAATAAACTAATTTTATGTAAGAAATTGAGTGTAAAAAAATATTCTATGATACAAAGAAGATTATGGTTAGTGCACATGTACAAGAGTTACCCTCACATAGAAAAGGATTTTTTATTAATAGTTAGGCATCCCAAAAGTTTCTAGGATGGTTTCTCATTAAAAATAAACATATATTCGCCTATGAATCTCAATAGTTAAATCCTTATGAGTAGAATTATCATACTCATGATAATGAGTTAGTTGTAGTTGTTTTTCCTAAGAGGATATAGAGATATTATCTTTAATTGGAAAATGTGATATTTACAAAGACCACAAAATTTTGAATTATATATTCAGACAAGGGGGACTAATCGAGAGATAATGGATATGGATGAATCTTATTAATGTCTATGTATATTCAATTCAACATCATTATGAAAGGGAAAACAGTGTCACAAATACATTGAGGAAGAATGATTTTGGTGTTCTTTTAATGATGATAATTAAATAAGATACACTGATCCACGATATAATAAGAATGGGCATGGGAATATTATGGGTTGATACACATCAATCCCATCAAAAATTATTTTTCAAACATCATTTCTAGAGAAGATCATGAATGATCAAACATATGATCCATCGATAAAAAAAATATCGTGGTTTTTAGAATATGGTTTGTTACGTGAATTCAAAATTTATTAATAAGGATCACTAAACTATAGTACAGTTCTATATATACCTTGTATTATTTAAGTATAGATAAATCTAGTGGATGAATCTCAAAGATCAATATTCTATATACATTCCTAAATAAAAAAAATCTATAATGACTACTACGATCATTATTGGTGGGATAATATGTAAATACATATTTCATATTACATTGAAATATTATTGGTCTGTCAACAAGTGAAGAGAAAGTGAAAACTTCCAAAAATTGTTTTAAATAAAATACTCATACCTACATGGGAGAGAGAAAATATCACTACAGACTTTATCATTTTCCAAACTAAGACATCCATGGGAAACACTCTTTTATGGGTAATCATATATAGTTGGATTATGTCTAAAAATTTCATTTATATAAGAGAGTATTTCTCTCTGGAGGCCCTTGTTTTTTATATATTCATGAATTAGTGAGGATATACAGAGTTCCATTGTTAATTGTTTCTCACCAAGATCTATGATTTACTTATAAGTTCTTAAAGAGCCTTCATAAGTGTATTAATATAGAAGTATACCTAAATACATCCTATAATTATTGAACTGATGAGAAATTTGAGAAGATAATTGAAAAAATTTAATACATGTTAAAGGAAATATCACTTTATTTTCATGGGAGTTGGGAGAAATAACTCCCACGTATTGGATTATCGTAAAAAAATATTACCCAATCTAGTTTTTATATGGGACCGTTTTAATATATTTATAGAAAAAGGTGTATTACTCTAACATGATAGGATGATGTTAGATAATGGATTCATTTTATGCAAGAAATTGTCTATGAGACTAAAAATAAGATAAAATATATTAAGAGACGGATCATGAATGGTAATATTTGAGAGAAAATTTATATTGATAATAAAAGAAAGGTGAATTAATTTTATGTAGTAGACCATGTGTACCTTTAGATGTCATAATAGATAAGATTTATGAAATTATGACGGATTAGGAAACCATGTCCAAGATACATTTCCAATTTTGAGATTCTAGAGTGTGTTAGAATAGTTTCACATGAATTATAACTATTGAATAATATTTCCCTTGTCCATGATGTGTTTCAAATTTCTCTGTTGAAAAAGTAGATGTATGACCCAACTAATATAATTGATATTAACTGTGTCGATCTGTAATATAACTTGTCATATGAAGATGAACCGATCTATTATCCTTATAGAATCAAACATGTACTAAGGAATGAGAAAATATCACTAGTGAATGTCATATTGAGAACTCACAATTTTTTTGATGCTACATGGGAACTAGAATAAATGATGCATGAAAAATACACACTTTTTAAGGTGGGACATAATTTTCAACTGTGAAATTTTATAATGCATGTAGAATGAAATGAACAAAAAAATTCTTCTTTGATCATTAAATTAACTTCATTTTTATAATGTCTACTTTATTCTATTTTACAATATATGTACATGAAATTATTATTAAAAAATGAATATTACATGCCACATAATAATACCAATTATTCTAGATAAGACTACTAAAATGATATAAAACCTAAAGAATAACAATCATGTAATGATATAATTCAAATGGTTGAACTCTGACAGAACGATTACACATTCCATTAATTATTTTAAAAGAAAAATAAATTTCAAGTATATGATAGACTTTATCAACTATATTGTAAAAAACATTTGGTAATGAGACACTAAATGTTTTTTTGGTTATATATATATAGTATGTAATTGAAAATTTCACTATTAAGATAATAAAGTTACATTACTATTACATGAACATTGGGTTGTATGATCATTATTCAATATGACCACCGAGAATTATGACTGTTGATAGCGATTTTATCAATCGTACAAGGGTTTATAAAGGGTAATAAAAATGATAATTGGTTTATAAGGAATAAATTATTTCCTTAACACATAGGACCATAAATTTTGAAGCCCATATATTAGAATTTTTTAGGGTGGTATAATCACTAGTGTTCTAAATTTACCAAGATCAATAAGTGTTTTGAACTGTGAGGTATGAATGAGTTCACCAATGGGAGAAGTTCTGGTTAGTGATGATCACTAATAGGTTAAAGTAAACTCCCCCAATAAAACTACCACAAACACACACATTTCCCATAGTGTGTATGCTTCGGTAATAAGGGTTATGAATCTAAACCATGGTATAATGAAATTTTAATTTTGTTTATAACAATGAAATTGTTATTTTTAATGTATTTATAATTTATTATTTTATATAATAAAATACACATGAATATATAATAAATTTGATAAATATATTTTTTGATTCAAATAAAATATAATAGTATTTTCCGAAAATATAAACACTTTCATAATAAATTCACGTATTATAAATAGAATTAATTTTCATGAAAAATTATTATAAAAAATATTTAGTTAAATATGAATAAATAAATTATTTAATTGATTAATTAAATCCAAAAAATGATTAAAATATAAATAAAGTATTATAATGAATTTTAATGGTTATCCACATAACTCTGGGGGTTTAGAGGGAGTATTAGGGAAGGATTTTGGAATATGATTCTTAATCATAGGATTAGATTGATACCGCTGTGATCACCTACGCTAACAAAGTTCATAGATTTCGCCAAAGACTAAAATGTAAAATCATTATTCATTAGTGTCTTATCTAAAATCAAGGTAGGATATTTTATTTATGGGGAGTAATCCCTGTTAAATATACCATGTGGTATTCAGATCAATTCTACTAATAATAATTGTTTCACTCATCGATTATTTATTTATTTTTAGTAGATTTATTAGTTGTTGGTTAAATCATTCTATCTTATAAAATAAATGGATTGAGGCCACTATGAAAATAGATGAGGTTCAATACTATGTGGTATGTTGTGGATTTATCCACCATTTATTTTCACTTTCATCATGGGATATTTCCTTGGTTCATGGTTCTTCAAATGTCTTGAAACTCGATTATTGGATGATCATTATTTAGAATAACAGACCGATACCACATGTGCTATTCATGACTGATGTCTGATGATGATGGTGTGTCTACGAAGGAGGATCGATATTAGTGGTTCACCTTTTCCATGGTTATTCCTGAAAAGGGTATATTTTAACTCGATGGATCGATTTATGAGTAGAACTAAGATATATTTCTAGTCATTGGTGATGATGAATCTCAACTGAAGCCCAATCCATGTTTCATGGGTGCAATAGATGGAGGAAGTGATAGAATTTGGAGACACAAATAAGAAAAACAAAATTATGGAAAATCCAAAAGACATGCAATGTACTCTAAAATGATGCATGTCATATGGGACCCCTAGATATGGAATATGGTTTTGCAAAAAATATTAATTTCCCACACCTTATGATGGCTGTTATACACCATGTGACCTGATGTTGGTGGCCGAACATGTAAATCAAGAGTATATTGGAATCGAAAAAAGACAAAAACATAGGCTCCTATAGAGTACATAGGCATTACCTAGTACTCGAACATAGATAAGTACACGGGCAAAAACAGTGTTATAAAAACATGAAAAAATATACACAAGCAAGACTAGAAGTACATCAGTATGAGAACATGAATAGGGGTATGAACATGGGTAGGTATGAGGTGTGAGGCACATGTCTATATGCTGAATACATGTTGTGTACATCCATTAAGAAATATTAGGAACCATCATTTTCTATGTATATACCATGTTTAGTTGAGTTTCATTCCTTTATATTTCTCAACAATTGTATAATGTGTCATTATATCCTCAGAACAAGACTATGATACCCTCAAAAGGTTATGATTCAGAAAGAGTTCACCGTATCCCATAATGAGGTCTTGGATGGAAACATATTTCACATATTTCATAGGTGGGGTTTTTGGAATCAGCGTTACCACCATGAACAAGGTTTCAATCCTTATATATACTATTGACATAATATAGTTAGTGAAATTAACTAGTGAAACTTGTTGTGATCCACTATATGGATGGTATGATCTTCAAATATCTAGTGAGAACATTCTTGGTAAGGATAAATTTGAAATACCTCTTGGTAGAGTGTTATCAGTCATATCAATGCTCAAAGAGAGAGCCCTTCTGGACGAGTGTTACCAAGAAGCCTCAGGAAAAATCATATCAATGGAAATATAGGATGATACCAAATAGGGCCATTTTTATTATATTATTATATCTGGATGATTATGTCTCTTATGTTTTTGAAATATACTGTGTTGATATGACTACTCTATTTGCTTTATGCTTAGTGATTTTGGGGTATCCTACAAGGCATTGTTATACTCAACCCTATAAAATATTTTCCCACATGAGTCATGTATTATGAAGACAATATAAATTTGTACGATAACAAAGGTTGACTAAGAGAAGGAGCGTAGTTTGGGATAGATACTCTAAAGTGTTTATAGGTCATTGCAATTTGAAGCAGACCCCTCCTTCTATCTAGGATGGACTACTTTTTATTTTTTGGTTGGGAATATATTATGTACAATTTATCAGTTTCCTAAACATATTATCATTATATAATGTGGGTTATATGTTTTTCATCCATTTATGGTATCAATTTTTTTTTAACATTTCATCATTATATAGTCTTGGATATGTGTGAATGAATAAAGATTCATAAAGTTAATGCAACCCATGTACATGATATGAGTACTCTACACCAGTTTCTATACCCTAGACTATTAGTGGGGTATTGGTGTAGTGAAACTTATATTATTATTGGTTATATGGTATTTGGTGTTAAAGGTCATTACAGAGTGGTATGAGAGTGTGGATATAAATTAGGACTGGTGTTCAAGGTTTTTTCTAGGTGTGATGTTTATTTTGGGATTTATAGCGACAATGTTAGAATTATTTTGGTATTGGATTTCAGTTCATAGGCTCCAGTGTTTGTATGGGGACTGACATATCCATAAACAAGGGTTATGATAACCTACTAATTATTTGGTACATGTATACATTGGTTATTGGGAAAAAATTGTAACATTTAACCTATAGGAAAGATTTAATGGTTCTATTTAATTCTTTACTGATTTCCCATGATATATTCAGTGACCATGGTTGCATATTTTTTATTTTGTATTCCTCTAAAAATAATGCTAGTCATAATTCATCTATGTGATTTTGAGGATGAACTACCATGTGATGAGGCTTCTATATATGTTGTTGTATAAGAGGTATTACCTCTAGGTGATTTCACAGTTTTGTCACCACCTGCTGAGTAGTAGTTAGTAACATCAGTACTGGATGATGATGCACATAGTTTGAGTTCACTACATGAGATTCATATGTAGATACCACCTAGGTATTAGGGTTCCCTAGACCCCTAGTTTGATGTGGACTAGATAGAGGCAGTCAACTGAGGCTTTCACTTGATGGGGACACCTACAGATCATATTGTAGTCCTAATAGAAACTATTCATTAGGGATACATTGGTTTATGGTGGAGTTGGTGATGTAGTCTCATTATGAGTTTGTTATATCATGGTAATATTTTTACAATATTTTAATAGAGTAGCTCTATCGAACCACATTGTGATCAGTTTTCATCAATGAACATAGTAATTTACTGTATGGTAGCATGACCTTGGCAATACTAACCTCTCTATATACTCCTATGATATGCAATGGGATCTATTATTCATGGAAAAAACATTCAATAAAATATTAAAATAAGAATTAGTGGTGTATTGATGGATATTTTCATTCCCACATTTTTTGGATTACATAAGAATGACATAATAGTGGAGATATTCTTAGAAGACTAGACACTAATAGTGTTCGTTGTTAGTGGACACCTAGAAGAAGAGACCTAAAAAATAGTCATCCAGAAATTGTTTCAATGATTTATGTGTGTATGAAGCTTTAAAATAAGATAACAGGATAGATGATTTATTATTCAAATCTATTATGATGGATGGATTCAGCTAAGGGAAATGTAGTTCTTCTCATACAATGGTTGAGAAAATCTCACTATGGATTTTTTGAACCATCATAAAACTAAATGAGATATGGTATACAGAACTTGTAGGAAAAGGATGAGGTAGTATTTTTTATATTTTTAGGGTGAATTATTTATAAGAGTAAAAAGAATAGTAGTTGGAGGTGGTAGGCAGTTTGTTTTATTTCCACCACCTACCCTAGGTGGTACGCACTAGTGTCTGGGAGCTCTTGAAAAGTAAAGAGAATGTTGTAGGTAGATGATTCCTATGACCCCAATTATCCTATTATTATTCATAATATTATCTATGTACTCTGTAAATTGGTTGTAGTATTGATATAAATTGGTGAAATCCAATCATTTCATACCCGTTTTATGGTTTTGGGCAGAGAGATTTCCATCAATCCATTGTTTAAATTATTGTTCTTCTATACTCCAATCAGAGGTGATTCTATTATCACACAAATCTTTTGATTTTATTAAATTTTTCTTGGGGTGAGATATTAGGATGGGATCTATTTGTAGCAGTGATGAGGCCTTATGATGTCATCTTGGGTATGAAGTGGATATATATAGTTCTGACTGAAACTGACTATTTTAGGTAGAAAATGTGTTATACTAGTTTCAAATGGTTGTTGTAGAGTTTGAGGATCTCATTCTCAAGGAACTTATATGGTTACCTTTACACCAAGAGTTAGAATTATTCATTGAAATGCACCCCATTATGGACTAGATATCTATGTCGGAATATCAAATTGATCTCACAGATCTTTTTGAGATGATGGTCCAGTTGGAGAACTTACATTTCAAGGGATTCAGGAGACCCAATGTGTCCCTCTGGGAAGCCCAAGTGTTGTTCACCAAGAAGGTTGATGGAATCTTGAGGTTTTGTGTGGATTACCGACAACTAAACTAGGTGACCGTGAAGAATAATAATGAACTAATATGGATTTAAAACTCTACGATCAGATGATAGGGTTGTGATGATTCTCAAAGATTGATCTTAAATAATCATATCACTAGATGTAATCACATGAAGCTGATATATCTTATACAACATTGAGATGTTTCGATGGTCTATAGGAGTTTATCTATCATCCTTTATTTTTTGCCAACTTTGTGTATGGATTGTATTTTTTTTAGTTATTGGTCATTGGTAGTCAATTGTTATCAATGAGATAAAAAGATCTTTTGTGGTAAATATGATAAAGATGTTCAATATTTAATGGACCTTGGATGAAGTCCTGATGTCCTAAACCTCTTGGAATCATGTGAATGTTTTGAATAATTTTAGCTTCATGATGATGGAGAGAGAAAGAGTTTTGATATTTGAAGAATTTTTCCTGAAATTAGACTCATTTTTCTTAAGAAATACCTTCGTATATTTTATTCAAACTCACTATGATTTCAAAATGAAGTTATTATTGTAATGATAATTATAATTGGATTTATCGCGGATCCAATAAAACTCTGAAATTGAAATAAATGTTTAATGGAAAATGGAGAGAGTCAGGGCTTACAATTGTATTGAGCAACAGATTAAAAGATAAGGTGTTCTTCCAATGTTATATAGGTTTGGTTGGGGAGAAATAATTTTCAAAAAAATATGGTTCTAATCATATTATTGTTTTATTGTAATATATGATGTAACTAGAAGAAAATAATGTTATAATACTTTCATTCATAAATACGAAGATGCTTTTCTGGTTTGTATTTAACAAAAATCAAAAGTTATTTGGAGAAGTTGTTATGCAAGGTTTATGGAAGATATGGTCATAACATGTGCGCACAATTATTTACCAATTATATTGGAAATATATATTTTACCATATGAATTCAAATCATTGTGGTTTCTTTTTCTCAATCATATTTTATAGTTGTGCAATTTCCTAGTGATTCCCAAATTTTTGGTGTCCAAAATTTTGAGGATGGTGGGAATTGCAAAATATGGATATCCTTGAAGATCTCATGAAAATGTTGCAACAATATGAGTTTCATAGAGATGGTATTCAGAAATAGTTTTTCATGAGGGAAATAATATTATGATGGTATCCTTCATGATTACATGATTAGGATAATTATCAACCCATGATGGTTTGACGGAGAGCTTCAGGACAATGAGAAATATAGATGGAGCCTCACAAATTAATGATCGCCATGAAGATATTATTGAGTGATATAAAAAATAAACATGAGATGGTGGAGAATCCCTTATTAGAGATCAAATTATTATAAGGTTCCCCAACTTTGTTTCAGGTGAAAAAATTCATTGAAATCTAAAATCTCTTTGATTTTGAGAAGGTAGAATGGCTATGTGAAGTAGGACTTCTTGGTGAGATTGAGCATCAAGTGAAAAAATCTAATGTATTTCTTGATGATAATTATTCTAATTAATGGGTGATTTTTGATTATGGTATGATCTCTATTGAATTAGTTAGCTTCATGAAGGTAGTGAGCTCCATGATGGTAGTGAGCTCTCAGAATGCAGTTAGCTTTGCAAAGGTAGTTATCTTCATGAAAGAATTTTGAACCTCAAAAGTTGTTTTCATTGAGATGGTTGTGAGCTTCACAAGTTTTATCTATGATCATTAGTTTTTGAATACCATGTTTAGATGAACCAGTTCTTGGGAAGACACCACTGCACTATCCTATATTCTTATGTGTCTAAGAACAATAGAGTTTCCAATTAATATATAGATATTAAGGCCATATCAATTGTGGTGAATATAATATGAGATTATCTATTTTGATTTAATAGTCACATTGGAAGATTTTAATTTAGGAATGAATAATAATAAGTGATCTCAGTGTAGTTGGTCATGAAATGAAGAAGAAAGATGGATTGAGACACAACTATAATCTATTGCATATCATTGTGTTTAACAGATCAAAGGGGGAAGGGGAAGTGACTGACCAAATTGATATTACTTGACTATTATTTGAGCCAATGAAAATTATGTCCATCAGCCCACAACATATTCATATTATGGGACTAATAAAAGAAGAATATTATGTATCGATCAAGTTTGATGTTGGGTATAAGTATAAAGAGTTACTTCAATGCTGCTAAGAAAGTAACATGTGAAGACATTAAGAACAAATAAATAGTTTGACATCGAATATGTCTCAATAGGTAAAATTCATTCTTGGTTCTACGAACCATTAACAAGGGTATTAATGTCTTGGGAAGTAGTATATTGGTTTATCCAAGTGCTTCAAAACATGCACTATTGTATTGTGTACATAGTGTCACATTAGTGTATGGGAATATCCTACCCATTATAATCCAAATAAAATTATTTTTTCAAGTGGATTTTGTGGCCATAATTATCACTGACCATTACAAGTAAATATCTTCTCTTTTTGAGTGTTGAACCATAAAAAAATTATGTCCAATATTATCTACTTTAAAATACTTTCTTATGAGAAGAAAATAGAATAAGAAAATAAAGACCCCTCCAGGTCCAATAGGTACATGGATAAAAATATGGAATTGGTTTAACAGTACCCCAACATTGATTCACCCTCCACTCCTTCAATGTTAGTCATTCCGCAAACTAGAGCTCTCATTTTGGGTGTGACAAATTCCCTAAAAATTATTATGGGTCCCATGAACCATATCTTCCAACCTTTATTAGACTAGTTCAGATTACTCTTCATTGATGACATCTTAGTGTGATTTTTTTTTCAAAGGAGGAGGTTGAGAGACACTTGAGGATGGTCCTAGAGATACTCTGAGGAAACCAACATTAAGAGATGATCTCCATATGTTTTTTTATGTATTCATAATTTACACTTTCTAGGATTATTCATATTGAATGATGGTGTAGCAGTGGACCTAGTGAAGGTTGAAACTGTGTTATCTTGGGATCCACCTAAGAGTGTGATGAAGGTGCAGATATTACATGTGTTGATAGGTTATTATTGGAGATTCACACCTAATTTCTCCAGGAATTTGGATCCCTTTGCTAATTTAACCTTTAAGGGTAGCCTATTGTTTGGATAGATAGGTTCTAACATGATTTTCAAGAGCTAAGATAGATACTGATTAACACACCAATCTTGAAAATTCCATAGTGAAGTGTTGAGAACATAGTCTTATGTAATTTTTGAGGTAATGAGGATTGTTTTTTATTATAAAATATGAAGAGTTTTACAAGTTATGGGTCTCGACAGTGGATACCTCATGAAAAGAACTGTAAAACCCTTGACAGTGAGTTAAATCAGATGTTGTTTCCCTGAAAATATCGTGACACCGTCTTCTCATTCATCTATTTTATAGTCTAATATTATGATATCATTTTTATTAAGATCCTCTCTTAGATGGATCTTAACGTGAGAACAGAACTATGGTTGGAGTTCCTCCATGATTACTACTTAAACATAGTTTGTACTCCTAAGAATGGGAATGTGGTAGGATAATCTTTTAGTGTGGGATTTTTTTAATGTTGTTGAAAGTGGATTTAGAGCAGTTACCCTCATTACAGTTGTACTTAATGAAAAAGGGTAGTTCTTCATATCTTTAGTCGATGGTTCTCACCCCATGACATCTACAAAATGTTATAGAGTTTCAATAGGGAGATACACATTGTGAGGCATTTCATTCTAAGATATATATTAAATGTTATCCATACCTATTTCTATAAGTTGGGTAGCATGTAATCCATATTATAGGAAATACTATGATAACAGTGATGTTATGGGAGGGGTGATGAAGAAGTTTTAAAAATACCTTTTAGAGGTACATCCTTGTGTGGAAAAGATGTACCCAGAACTCTAGTGTCATTTTTTTGGATATTCATGATGAAGTTTTGGGAATGATTATCTCTCCATTCATCACTTTTCAGAAAGTGAAGACTGAACACCAGGTACCACTAGGTATATCTTAACCCATTGCAGTTATAGTGTGGGAGTGGGATGGTATACCTGTGGAAATTGTGATGGGGTTACCACAGATGTCTAGAAGACACAATTCCATTTAGGTCATCATAGAATGACTCACAGATTCATCCTGCATTATAGGTTTCCATGATTAGATTTTACTTGATATATCTGGATGTCGTTACATGAAGAATATAGTGATGATCCATGGAGTTTCCTTGATAATAATTTCAGAATGTGATACTCACTTAATTTCATGAATATGGAAAGGATTATTGGAGGGAATTGTGAATTAGTTGGGTTTGAGAATATAGATTCACACCTCAGACCGACATCTAGACAGAGCAGACCATATTGGTTATGGAGGAAATGTTTTTGGATTTCATATTAGACATTTGACATAGTGATATGGATCACATACACTTTGTATAATTTTTTTTACAACACCATTTACCATTCCACCATTCATATAAAACCATTTGAGGCCTTAAATAGGATACCATAGAGGTCATCACTATTCAATATTGACTGAGGAGATTTAGCACTTATGGGACAAAAGTACTTGTGGTCTATTTTTTAGAAGGATTCAATTATCCAATAGTAGATGAGGACTACAAAAATCCATTTGAATATATATGAAGTTTAATGAAAGAAGGTTGTGGAGTTTGAAGAGGGATACCATGTTTTCATATAGTTATCATGTCAATGATGATTATAGTGTCTTGGATGTGGTGAAAATTTATCATCGAGATTCATTTCCCTATTCTAGATAATATGTAGGGTTGGTGAGGTGGTGTATCATTTCGATCAACCACTGTAGTAAGGATGTGTAAACAACATCTTTTATGTGTTACATATATGTAGTTATATGAATTAACATCACTTGTTATTGATTAGGGTGAGATGGAAAACAAAAATAGACATTCCTTCTAGAAGTACATCGTAGAAATCGAGGATTACTAGGAGAAGATCCTCTACAGATGAGAAATATAGTTAGTGTATGTTTAGTGGAAGCAAGATAGTATTCAATAGACTACAAGGGAGAATAAGACTTATATTTGATATCAATACCCATATTTTATTGGGTAGTCTTTTTTTAAATTTTGGATGAAAATCCATAATCTGTGGAAATTTTTAGGTATCGGTTTTTCTATATAATTATATTAAATAAACCTAGTAATATATTTTCAGATAAATGATAAGATTCCATAAGGATCTGAGGATTAGTGATCCTAGAACTGATATTATAAAAATATTAAATATATTAATATTATGAATGAGTAGGTGCAGATCCCAGATATTGATATCATACAGAACAACATTAACCAGATTCTAGTCCAGATGAGGATTTTTCTCATTGTTTCTCATTGATAGCTTTCTTCTTCATCTTATTAACACATCCTCTAGAATGAATTATGCTACAAAACATAATGAAAAGACATTGGAGACATCATAATATTAATCATATCAATACTCAAATAATATAAACAAGGGAAATTAGTATCATATGATAGATAATTTTTTTTATTTCATCCATTATAAAATAAAATTTTGGGAAATACTAGAACTAATCCTCAAGACAAATTACAAAAGCCAAACCTGGTGAGTTAAGGCTCATTATGAGGAGAGTTGAGAAAGAATTAACTAATAATTAACTACTATGTACCAAAATGAATAATCTACTAAACACTGACATCAAGAAACGATTACCAACTTACCCTTTGATACCCCCTCCCAGAAAATAGCCCGAATAATATAGTACTCTTTTAACCGTGTCGATCCCAATATAGCAAGAAAGGTATTCCTGATTCCTATAGGTTTTCTACTAGAACCGTGCATCATGGAATATAAAATTGGGATCAAACTTTCCACAAACACAACAGAAGATAAGGATACATATAATTGTGGAAAAAGTTCTATAGGAATCATTTCTAGAAACCAAATAGGTATATAGAAAATCCCAATAATACATCATCAAAGTACTCTAAAATAGACAAGACTACCAAATATCCTAATAGAAACATCTCTCTAAACCCTAAGGTATCATGAAAATCCACCTCATATAAGAGGAAAAATCATTTTTCTTGGATTTGGATGGATAAAATATACAAACACCGGTAGGAAAAAGTAGGGTGTGAGCTAGAAATCCTTTTAGAGTCCCAACATGTGTTCCATAATAAAAATACATTATAATAAACCAAATAATTCTTTCAATTTTAATCAAAACTCACATAGAAGTAGGTTTTTCATATTTAATGAAAAAATTATTTCATTTCAATTTTTTGGAAATAAATTTCAACAAGAATTAAATAAAATTTTTATATAATATATTTTATTGAAATAAATAGGCATCCGAAAAATTGTTTTATATCCATGAAATATATTTCAAACTAATCATAGTAATATTCATGGTCATCCTACATGAATTATGATAATTTATAGAGATAGGAACCCTAAATAACACATACCAGTGATCAGAGGAACTATTTATACACACTTCCCTCTGGCTCATGCAGAATATGACCCATCAACACCCCATAAGAGAAAATATATACCAAAAGTGATGTTTTTATTATTGTAATGGTCATTCCATTTGTATTGAATTACTAATCAAGCATGACTTTATAAAATAACACACTAACTAAATAAGATCTCATGTGCTCAGTCAATCAATCTTTAACAGGAAAATTATTTAAAATTAGTTTAATATACAATTGTCCCATTTTTAATTTAATATTCAAAATTTCATTTCAAAACAAAAAAAAAATATTTAATAATTTCATGCCTTTTCAAAACATACCCATTTATTGGTTTTTATCAATCCAATTGAATCCATTTTATCAACATTAATTTACAAACCCATAAATTCCAAATATACACTAATTTTCAATTCCATTGGATTTGTTGTGCTTTCCAAAAATTTGTACAAATTAAATATCAATTCCAATTCATATAATGTTGGGTTTTCAAAGTTCAATTGAAATAAATCTCAATGAATAATAAATTCCATATTTTAAAATGGTCTGATCTTAAGAAGAACAACCTACCTTTTTCATGGAATAACAATGCCCTCAATGGGACCAACCAATGGTGAATGGAGGTCCTAAATATCATTTAAATCCACCTAGAATCAAGAATCAACAACCCAAATTTTTAGATACATCATTCCCATGATGATCTATCGAACTCTATGAATCAAAAGAGAGAGAGATATATAGAGATGTAATATATCAATAGAATGCTTATCTAAAGAGATAAACTATAACAAACGTGATGATAAGGCACTATATGGATGATCATGAGTGATTGGAGATATCTAAAATAGTATCGAAGCACCCTCTAGTCTGATAGAAAATAAATCTATTGGAAGTAAATTTAGATTTCAACTGATTCATCTACTTAAAACATAAACTAGTGATTTTACATGATGATTCATGCAGTTAAAATGATATAATTTTGGAGTCCCACATATGCTGAAAATAACAATAACCATTTATTAAAAATTATATTTTTAATACTTGCAAAGTATGTAAGTGATGTACAGAGTGTAATCTTTCACTCTATTTACCAATTTCATGACATCACCTAGGAACACATTACACATCATGTAACACCATTACACCACATGTAAATCCCCAACATAACACATAAACCGCATGTTTTATGAAGAGAATTCCTAAAATAATATCTAACTTCACCATCATTGGTGTCTTCCAAATTAATTATTGACATTACCCAGGCAATGAAAAAGCGAAAACACAAAAAAGGATTACAAAATATTAGACATAAATGTAAAGGGGTGTTACAGTTTCTAATAAACTCTAAAAAATAGTTAACTCATCATAGCTTAACTCTATAAATTAATATAAACTCAACAATGTTGATATGATCCATGAACATATCATTTTTATTACATTAATACATCTATTAAATATTTCGGTAATATATCTAAAATCATCTATAACCCATCTTAGGGCCATGTTAAACTCTTTAATTCATCTCAAAACACTTCTTGAAATTTATTTAATATGATTAAACTACATCCATACTCTTCATAATATTTAATGTATCCTAAAATCACTTATTGGAGTTACTAAATATATATCACTAAATTATTGTTTTTATCTTCATTTAATCCTTTCCAATACATCATACAAGAGTATCTATTTATTAATTATAGAGTCCAACAATCTAGTTATTTCAGGTATGGTTTCTCTAAAACCCAACCACATGTTTTGAAAACATGTATTCTATTTCCATCATTGAATCGTACATTTAATATAGTTAAACATATTTAGTTGAGTATAAGGTATATTCAGTATCAAATACTCCATATTAGTATGTTGTAGTCGACTGTACACTAAAATAAAACCGTTCATTCATAAAATGATATACTCAACAATATTTTGATTTACAAACAGTTAGGTGGAATTTTTTTAGTTGGGTACTCTAATATGACACCTCACACAAATTTCATTACCTATTAATGCATGGGAAGAGTCTTCATGTCAATTATTGAGTAGATACTTACACTATCACTATAGAGACCCATACTTTACACACATGGTTAATACTAAAAAATTGAAGCATACTTATTACATCATATAACAAAACCATGAAAGGACCGTATAGGTACAATGTCTTTAGAAACTGGGAAACATAAACAACTGGTTCATAAAGCATCTACACTGTCTCCCATTTATTTCATCATATCTATAGTCCCTTTTTGGCATATCTTACTTAACAAACCTTCTTCCTGACCTGGGTAAAGAAAACATACAAAAGGGTGAGCTCAAATGCTCAGTAAGGGTAAAAAAGGAATATCAATCAAATCAAATTTATAAGCACATAACATTTTGGAAATCTTACCCTGCAAAAGAGATCATAATTTCATAACATGGGATAAATAATGGTAGTGAAATGAAATCCCAATAATCATAACATAAAACTTGAAACTTTGTGGCATACACACATAATCATATAGAATCATTTCTTATTAGTCAAGACTCATTGCCAAGACTATCTTAGTGCACGAATTCCATTTCTGAACAGAGTTCACTCCTCGTTTCAGTCCTATATCACTGAACTAGTTTAACCTGCTGTTCCATCCATGTCTATCTCATGAGATATACAATCTCTACCCAATGAATGGGAAGGAGATATAGGTCCCACCTATCTTATAATGATACAATTCTCATGTGTGCCACAAAATCATAAACCATACATCATAGCATAACCCATGTAATAAAAATGGGAATCTTAAAAATCATGACATCATAAAACAATTCATAAAATATAATGGAATTCATAAAATTATATCCATCACAACATAATTAAATCAATGTAATAATAGGGATAGAAACTAAACCCTATATTATCTTAGATGGAAAATAATTTTGATAAAACACTTGAACTGTATTCTTAATGAAAATATCCTTTCTACTTCAAAAACATTTTTCCTTTCTTAACATGTCATACAATTTTAAACTAAAAGAAGTTGACTAAAAATAAACTTGAAAACTTGTAAAGGAAGATTCTTGTAAATAATTTTTTAAAAATCCATTCATTCTTTATAAGTTAAAAAAAACATTCTTCTCATACATTTTTCAGAAAAGTCAAAAAGTACCTCGTACGAAAAACGACAAAAGATTCTTTTAATATATTTTACTAAAAACTAACAAAAGGGTAAAATTGGATTTAAACAATTGTAGGTTGATGGAAATAATATTACATATTTAGGAAACATGGATGTGGATGATAAAATAAACCCCCGTAAATACCAAAGTATAAACAATCCCGGATAAAAATGAGATTGTGATATTTTCCTTTAACTTAGGTCTGATATGCTTTGTACGTGTCCGAAACTCATATATAATGATTTAAATAATGTTATTGACTTATTCCAGAATCATAATTATTGTTATGATATCATATATGGTCATATTCTTAGCTTCTTATTAGTAATATTTCATTACTACTTGTTCTTCGGGTGTTTATTACTTTTTTGTTCTTATGCATGTTTTGTCGAATAAATTCTTATTCCTATTTATAGGATATAGATACATAATTTAAAGAATAGTATTAGTGTAATATATATCACATTAATTAATTAAATACATTTATATAATCATTATTCAATGATGATCATATAGAACGAGTCGCATCACATCGTGGAGTTGGTAGGTCGTACGTACGCACAAGCGATGATATCATTCCCATGATAATGGAATTGTATTGAAGTGTATGTATACTATTCCAGAATCAATATCACTTTACAATAATCATATATAGTTATTAATTTTCACCAGTATACCCATCCAAGTAAGGTGGGGGTGGAGAACAGATTACACCACGGCGTGGAGACGGTATTCCGTACGTACGCACGCGCGGTGATTTCATTTTCCGTAGGATGGAAAAGAGGTGAAATAGGTTTTTTTCATATTTATAATAACATATCAGTATATTAGTGATATTTTTGTTATTACCTCATAATGAAACAACGAAAGAAGAGGGCGTAGAAGAAGAATGGAACTTGAAGAAAACGGTAGAAGGTATTACCTCTTTCTCGAAGTTCCTCTTTTAAACTTTTTCTTAAGGCACTAGAGTTGGTCTTTTGAGAACACCAGTACCTCTAGTAGATTTCTAAGGAAGTGGGGAATTGAAATGGGCTGGTTTTTTCCGAGCTTGAAGGTTAAAATTGGTGTGAGGAAGAGAGGGAGGAGGTGCCATTTTATAAGGGAGGAGAGGGGCACCTTTGGAAAGTGTGGAAATATTATTTTATTATAAACTTATCTCCAGTTTCAAAAGGTCCAAAAATCATTAAAGATGAAGATAAGATGACTCATGGTCGAAGTAAAATCATAAAATCAGAATTGGACATGTTTTGGAAAATATTTTAATCATTATACTCTTATTTATTTAAATCATTTATTAATGAGGTAAACACTTCATCATTATTGTGTCATAAATAATATAATTTATTTGGTGTCTAAAAATTATAAAAAAATATCATTATTTAGGAAATATTTTTATATTTCCAATGAATATTTATAGTTGAAAATATAATTTATATAACACCTTATAAAAATTAATTACTAAAAGATTTTTCTTAATGTCAATTTTGACATTACATTAAATTAATTAATCCAAATTGTCATTGTCATTACCATGTGGCTCAATGGGGTCCCCAAATCAAACCAAGAATGCCCATTGTCGGAAAATACTCATACAATAAGGTTAGAACAAGTGTAAAGGTAATTTTGAATTATTATAATATTCTTTTAACCTTGAATTACCCTATTTACCTTTAACCGTAGTAAATAAAAAATTACCGTAGTTACTATTCATACTATCAAAAAAATAAAAGTAACCTATTAACATAATTTGGCCCCACTTATTCCAAATATGGAATCCATTTTTTAAAATTCAAAACACAGAAGTTGCAGTAATTAATTTAAAATTAATCTCGTTGTTAAGGAAACAGATTTAAAAAGTTAAAACATTGCCAAAGATTGAAATGTTTTAACCTATGAATTAAATGTAATATTAATGCTAATGACATACATTATATTAAATGATAAAAATATATTCTATTTATAATTTAATAACTTTAAATATTATAATTTAACCATATAAAGTATTGCGATGAAAAAAGTTTATTTTAATTAAAATATAGCGTGTTTTTACTATTCATTAAAATATGAAAGTTATCGGAATAATATGAAAAAATTATCCAAAGTAAATTTTTATATCCTGATTCTAAAGAAGAATTTTATTTTTTCAAATTGAACTTATAAACTTTTCAAAAACTACATTTAATTTGGGTGCGCTATCAAAAGGCGGTAAAACTGCATTTTTTGAAATATACTTCTTTTATCCAAAAAACTGATTTTGATTTCATACCTCATTATAGAAAATGTATATAATGAATTAAAATTTTATAAAATTCAAAATTCAGTGAATACTATTTATAATGGCTAATATTATAATATATCGTTGTTTAGTGAAACTCGGTATTGTGTGCGACACAAGCTATCGAGGAAGGCCGCAGTTGCGTGTAATGCAAGCCAAGCTAGTGTTGTGCGTAGTGAAAGATTCCTTTTATGATTTATATAACATAAAAACAAACTATTTCTCATAAATGTCTCGGGTGTTACATTCTACCCCCATAAAATGAATTTCTTCTTCGAAATTCGTCACTTCATAACAAACAGATGGGGATACCTCTCCCTCATCGTATCTTCAAGTTCCCATGTAGATTTTTCTAATTGGTGGTTCCACCATAAATATTTCACCAAGCGAGTGGTATTGTTCCATAGGACTTTTTCGCTGTGATCCAGAATCTCTATCGGTTGATCTTCATAAGAAAGATCTTGTTCCAGCGGTACAACTTCTGAGCTGAGTACATGTGAAGGATCAGCTATGTACTTTCTCAGGATAGATACATGGAACACATTATGAACTTGAGATAGATTCGGTGGAAGCGCCAATCGGTAAGCTACCTTCCCAACACGATCCAGAATTTCAAAAGGACCAATATATCTAGGGCTCAACTTTCCCTTCTTTCCAAATCTCATTACTATTTTCAAAGGAGATATTCGTAAGAACACTTTATCACCAACTTCAAACTCTAGGTCTTTTCATCAGTTGTCGGCATAACGTTTTTGTCAACTCTGAGATGATCTTATGTGTTGTTGAATAGATCTGACCTTTTTTTCCTTCTCATCAACAAGATCAGGTCTTAATAGCTTTCTTTCCCCAACTTCATCCCAGCAAGTTGGAGTCATGCATTTGTTTCCATAGATAGCTTCATAAGGAGCCATATGAATACTGTATTGAAAGCTATTATTATAAGAGAATTCCACCAAAGGTAGGTGTTGATCCCAACCACATTTGAAATCCATAGAGCAAGCTCTAAACATATCTTCTAGAGTTTGAATTGTCCTCTCAAACTGACCGTCTGTCTAAGGATGACAAGCAGTGCTGAAACTCAACTCTTTATCCAGAGTATGCTGAAGACTTCACTATAACTTTGAGGTAAACCTCAAATCCCGATCAGATATAATAGAAAGTGGTACTCCATGCAATCATAACACTTCCATTACATATATCCTGGCAAGCTGATCTAAATAGAAATCCACTCTAATAGCAATGAAGTGTGCAGACTTTGTAATACGATCAACTATGACCCAGATAACATTATTCCCATTGGATGTTTTAGGAAGTCCAGTGAAAAAGTCCACAGTGATGTTTTCCAATTTCCATTTAGGTATGGGTAATGGTTGTAACATCCCCTTAGACTTCTGTTTCTCAGCTTTATCTTGCTGACAACCCATGCATCGAGAGACATATTCCACATCATCTCTTTTCATGCCATCCCACCAGAAGTACTCTTTCAGGTCCCCATACATCTTCGTGCTTCCAGGATGAATAGAGAATGAAGAACTATGAGCCTCATCCAGAAGCTCCTTCTTTAATTCTGGGATGGGAGGAACACAAACCTGATTCCTGAACTTTATTATCCCATCACAATCAAGGTTGATTTTAGGAACATTTCACACCTTCTTTTGTAACTTGAAATCTAATTTCTGCGCCTCTTTAATCTTTACATGTATAGATGGTTGAACATTCATTTGAGAAAGATACGATTTTCCCCTTCCATTATAATTCCATGATCCATACATTGTAAATCCATAAATATTGGAACTTTTGTGATCCTCATCATGGATAAGCTAGCATGGTCTTGTTGACTTAATGCATCTGCCACCTTGTTTGCTTTCCCAGGGTGGTAATGAATTGAGCAGTTGTAATCCTTAATCAGCTCCAACCATCTTCTTTGGCGCATATTCAGCTCCTTTTGTGTGAAAATATACTTTAAACTTTTATGATCAGTATTAATGTCACACCTTTCTCTATAAAGATAATGCCTCCAAATAATTAATGCAAAGATTACCGTAGCTAACTCGAAATCATGAGTTGGGTAATTTTTCTCATGGATTTTCAACTGTCATGAGGCATAAGATATCACCATATTGTTTTGCATTAGAACACACCCCAATCCCTTCTTGGATGCATCACTATAGATCACTAACCTTTCTACACTACAAGGCAGTGTGAGCACAGGTGCACTGGATAACTTTGTTTTCAAATCCTTGAAATTATCTTGACATTCCTATTTCCAAACAAACTTAACTCCTTTCTGAGTCAAATTGGTGAGTGCATTATATAATCGTGAAAAATCTTTCACAAAACGTCGATAATATCCATCCAAACATAGAAAACTTCTGATCTAAGTTACTGCTTTTGGTCTCCACCATCTTTCGATAACCTCTGTTTTTGCTGGATCCACAGATATCCCCTATTTTGAGATTATGTGACCCAAAAATGCAACTTTTTAAGCCAAAATTTACACATGGAAAAATTTCTATAAAGCTTCTCCTTTCTTAGGGTCTTTAATACAATTCTCAAGTGATCTTCATGTTCTAACTTGCTCATTAAATAGACAAGAATATCATATATAATGACTACCAAAAACTGATCATGATACTCTCTAAAGACTCTATTATTCAGATCCATGAAGATAGCAGGGGCATTAGTAAGACCAAATGGAATCACTATAAATTCATAGTGTCCATACCTTGTACGGAAAGACATCATTGGTATATCCTCCATTTTGACCCTTAATTGATGATACCCAGAACGAAGAGCAATCTTGGAAAAGTATTATGCTCCACATAGTTGGTCAAATAGGTCATCAATGCATGGAGGAGGATATTTGTTCTTGACAGTGATCTTGTTAAGTTCTTGATAATCAATGCAGAGTCTCATTGATCCATCATTATTTTTAACAAACAGAACTAGTGCTCCCCAAGGTGACGCACTAGGGCGTATGAATCCCCTATCAAGATTCTCTTGGAGTTGCTTCCTCAGTTCCTGCAACTCAATTGGGGCCATTCTATATGGTGTCTTTAAAATAGGCAACGCACCCGATACATGTTCTATTGAAAAATCAACTTCACGATTTGGTGGAAGACCTAGAAATTCCTCCGGAAAGACATCATCAAATTCCCGTACAATGGGCATGTTATTAATCATGAGTTTCTCTCCAACCATTTGAGATAAATAACCTTTATTTAGTAGAATCAAGACCCATAAGATATAAGAAATTTCCACTGGAAGGTTATGTTCATCCTTGAATCAATAGACGATCATAGATTGATCTCAAATATAAAATGTGACTTCCCTTATTTGGAAATTGATATGAGCTCCATATAAAGAAATCCAATCCATGCCATGAATCACATCAAATTCCACTATAGGAAGGATCACATGATTTGCAGAAAGCACTTTCCTACAAACATCAATCAGAGAAGAATTGTAAAAATTTGATGCGACTGTTGTGCCATTAGGAGTTCTCATAGACAACTCAACATCTAATTGTTGAGGTAATACGGTGATACCCTTAGAAAATTTTTCAGAAATAAAAGAGTCGGTGGATCCAGAATCACATAAAATATTTTCTACCTTAGATTGGATGGTATGTGTACCTCTCACCACTTCATTGTCGTACTCCTCATCACCGATAGTAATTGCATGCGACATTCCTTTGTCTTTGGCCTTAAGAGTTTGTTGACGTCAATCATCATCATCAAACCAAGGATTTGGGAATTGATTGGCATAATGCCCCATCTCCTTGAACTTGAAACATTGAAGTGTAGTAGGTTCATTCTGTGTATCCCTTCCTTTGTTTGCATCATTAGACATCTTATTCCCATTATTTTGACATTCAATTGCCCGATGACCTTCTTTTCAACACTTATAACATTTTCATGTCCCCTTAAGACAATTTCCTCCATTTTTATTTCCAAACATTGAGCATAAGTGAAAACGCATCTTCTTTTCAGTGTGGTCTTTATATTTTCCATTGAATTCCATTTTACTCTTCTTCTCAAACCCATGTGACTAATGGGTTACACCAATCTTCATCTCAACCTTGAGAGCACATCGTATAATTTCCTCATAGCTATCGAAGTCCCTTATGGCTAATGCCCTTCGAAGACTTGGTTTTAAGCCACTAAAGAATCGATCGATCCTACTCTCAGGTTGGATAATAATTCTGGAAGAGTACCTTGAAAGTCTTGTAAAATTTTCTTCGTAGGTACCAACAGATTCATCAACCTTTTGCTTCAGTTTAAGAAACTCTTTCTCCATATTTGTTTGAAGAATACAAGGGAAATACTTATTGAAAAATAAGTTCTTGAACTCATCCCATTCCAGGGACTCAATTTCATCCAATTGCCTCATATTCTTAATAAGATTCCACCATTTATCAGTATCACCTTCTAAAAGATACACTACTAAGATGACTTTATCATGTTCAGAACATTGAAGAACTGAAAATATCGTTTCAATGGTATTGATCCATTGTTCAGCCACTAATGGATCAGAAGACCCGATGAATGATGCTGGACGCTGCCTCATGAAGGATTCAACAGAATGTTGCTCCTCCCTTTGCTCATTTGGAAGTCCTCCATGATTCATAGCTTGTGAAAGTTGTGTGAGTATGGATACACAATTTTTAATTCCTGCTCCCATATCGTTTGGTTGCTCAGGGGGACAATCATTGCATTTCCCATCGCATTCTGCATTAACACAGTTCCTTTGGGTTCCAGCCATTGACTAAAAACTAGAATAATAGTGTGAGCAACAAAAATTATAAAAAAAACCACATAATCAAAAACAAAATTTTACACCTAAGGTATTATCATAGGTTGTTCATGGCAATTTCTAAAACGCTAAGATTTTGTTCTATGCTTAGACATATCCTTAGGTTTCTTACTAAGGATTTCATATCCTAGTTTCCAAAGGTTGACTATACCTTTCCTCTGATACCAACTATAGTGACCAATACATTATATACATGGTGAATACTTCAAAATTGAAGCATACTTATTACAACATATAACAAAAACATGAAAGGACCGTATAGGTATAGTGTCTTTAGAAACTGGGAAACATAAACAACTGGTTCGTAAAGAATCTACACTGTCACCCAGTTATTTCATCATATATATAGTCCCTTTTTTGAATATCTTACTTAATAAACTTCTTCCTGACTTGGGGAAAGAAAACATACAAAATGGTGAGCTCAAATTCTCAGTAAGGGTAAAAAAAGAGATATCAATCACATCAAATTTATAAGAATATAACATTTTGGAAACCTTACCCTACAATAGAGATCATAATTTCATAACATTTGATAAATCATGGTAGTGAAATGTAATCCCAATAATCATAACATAAAACATGAAACTTTGTGTCATACACACATAATCATAGAGAATCATTTCTTATTATTCAAGACTCATAGCCAATACTATCTTAGTGGACAAAGTCCATTTCTGAACAGAGTTCACTCCTCGTTTCAGTCCTGTTTCACTGAACTGGTTTAACCTGCCGTTCCAGCCATGTCTATCTCATGAGATATAAATTCTTTACCCAATTAATTGGAGGGATATATAGGTGCCACTCATATTATAACGATACCATTCTTATGTGTGCCACAAAATCCCAAACCATACATTATAGCATAACCCATGTAATAAAAATGGGAATCTTAAATTCATGACATCATAAAACAATTCATATAAGATAAAGGAATTCATAAAAATATTTCCATCACAACATAATAAAATCAATGTAATAATAGGTATATAAATATAACCCTATATTATATTAGGTGGAAAATAATTTTTATAAAACATTTGAACTCCATTCTTGAGGAAAATATCCTTTCTAGTTCAAAAACATTTTTCCTTTGTGAACATGTCATACAATTTTAAACTATAAGAAGTTGATTAAAAATAAACATGAGAACTTGTAAAGGATGATTCTTGGAAATAATATTTTAAAAATCCATTCATACCGTATAAGTTAAAAAAACATTCTTCTCATACTTTTGTCGGAAAAGTCAAAATGTACCTTGTACGAAAAACGACAAAAGATTCCTTTCATATATTTTACTAAAAACTAAACGAAGGGTAATATTGGATTTAAAAAATTGTAGGTGGATGGAAATAATATTACATATTGAGGAAACATGGATGTGGATGATAAAATACACCCCAGTAAATACCAAAGTATAAACAATCTCGGATAAAAATGAGATTGTGATATTTTCCATTACCTTAGGTCCGATATGCTTTGTACGTGTCCGAACCTTCTGTATAATGATTTAAATAATGTTATTGACTTATTCCAGAGTCATACGTATTGTTATGATATCCTATATAGTCATATTCTTAGCTTCGTATTAGTAATATTTCATTACTACATGTTATTCGGGTGTTTATTACTTTTTTGTTCTTATGCGTGTTTTGTCAAATAAATTCTTATTACTTTTTATAGGATATAGATACATAATTTAAATAATGGTATTAGTGTAATATATATCATATTAATTCATTCAATTCATTTATATAATCATTATTCAATGAAGATCATATAGAACGACTCACATCACATCGTGGAGACGGTAGGCCATACATACCCACAAGCGAGGATATCGTTCCCATGATCATGGATTTGTATTGAAGCATATGTATACTATTTAAGAATCAATATCACTTTACAATAATCATATATATTTATTTATTTGCACCAGTATACCCATCCATGTAATGAGGTGGTGGAAAACAGATTACACCACAGCGTGGAGACGATATTCCGTACATACGCACCCGCGGTGATTTCGTTTTCTGTAGGATGGATAAGAGGTGAAATAGGATTGTTTCATATTTATAATAACATATCATTATATGAGTGATACTGATGGTATTATCTCATATTGAAAAAACTAAAGAAGAGGGAGTAGAAGAATAATGGAACTTGAAGAAAACGGTATAAGGTATTACCTCTTTCTCAAAGTGCCTCCTTTAAACTTTTTCATAAGGCAATAGAGTTGGTATTTTTAGAAGACCAGTACCTATAGTAGGTTTATAAGAAAGTGGGTATGTGAAATGGGCAGGTTTTGGCCATGATTGAAGGCTCAAATTGGTGTGAGGAATAGAGGGAGGATGTGCCCTTTTATAAGGGAGGAGATGGGCACCTTTGGAATGTGTGGAAATATTATTTTATTATAAACATATCTTCGGTTTCAAAAGGTCCAAAAATCATTAAATATGAAGATAATATGACTCATGGTCGAAATAAAATCATCCGATCTGAATTGGACATGTTTATGAAAATATTTTAATCATTATAATCTTATTTATTTAAATCATTTATTAATGAGGTAAATACTTCATCATTATTGTGTCATAAATAGTTTAATTTATATGGTGTCTAAAAATTATAAAAAAATTTCATTCTGTAGGAAATATTTTTATATTTACAATGAATATTTATAGTCGAAAATATAATTTATATAACCCTTATAAAAATTAATTACTAAATGAGTTTTGTTAATGTCAATTATGTCTTTACATTAAATTCATTAATCCAAATTGTCATTGTCACTACCAAGTGGCTCAATGGGGTCCCAAAATCGACCCAAGGATGCCCATGGTCATCCAATACTCATATAATAAGGTTAGAACACGTTTCAAGGTAATTTTGATTTATTATAATCTTATTTTAACCTTTAATTACCCTATTTACCTTTAACCGTAGTAAATAAAAAATTGCCGTAGTTACTATTCATAATATCAAAAAAATAAAAGTAACCTATTAACATAATTTGGACCCACTGAGTCAAAATATGGAATCCATTTTTAAAAATTCAAAACATAGAATTTTCAGTAATTAATTTAAAATTAATCCTGTTGTTAAGCAAACGGGTTTGAAAAGTTAAAACATTGCCAAAGATTGAAATGTTTTTACCTATGAATTCAATGTAAAATTAATGCTAATGAAATAAATTATATTAAATGGTAAAAATATATTCTATTTATACTTTAAAAACATTATATATTATAATTTAACCATATAATGTATTGTGATGAAAAAAGTTGTTTTTAATTAAAATATAGCGTGTTTTTACTATTCATTAAAATATGAAAGTTATCAGAATAATATGAAAAATTTATCCAAAGTAAATTTTTATATCATTATTCTAAAAAATAATTTTATTTTTTCAAATTTAACTTATAAACTATTCAAAAACTAGATTTAATGTGGGTGCGCCCTCAAAAGGCGGTAAAACTGCATTTTTTGAAAAATACTTCTTTTATCCAAAAAACTGATTTTGTTTTCATACCTCATTCTAGAAAATGTATACGATGAATTAAAATGTATTAAAATTAAAAATTCAGTTAATACTATTCATAACGGCTAATATTATAACATATCGTTGTTTAGTGAAACTCGGTATTGCGTATGACGCAAGCTATCGAGAAAGGTCGCGGTTGTGTGTAAAGCAAGCCAAGCTAGTGTTGTGTGTAGTGAAAGATTACTTTGATGATTTATATAACATTAAAACAAAATATTTCTCATAAATGTCTCGGGTGTTATAATCACCCTACTCCAAAGACCCATATTTACTTTCTCATTAATGAAAAACATAAAAACGATTTAATGGTCACTTCAAACCCACCTTGGGATTCGTTGTCAACATTATGAATCTACTTAATCAAATAAAGAATGTATATATTTCATTAGTGGTTCACTCCACCCTTACTAATAATAAATCTATAGGAAACGTATTCTACCCTTTATTGATAATATATCTGTAATGGATGATATTATCATATCTTCAACATTCATAGATTTTTTTAGAAAAATCACATCCCTTTTTATTCTTCCTCTTTACATGTTATACCTCTAATAGAGGGAATCTGTTAATTCCATGAGAAAATGGTGGAAACACAATTTATTATAATTTTTCCACGAACTAATCAACTCTATGTCATTGTGGGATAACCTAGTGTATTAAAAAAGTGACCAATTTGTACAACATAATCCATATATAGCACACAATGTAATACAAACAAAAATTTCAATTTTTTTGGATCCAATCAAATAGATTTTAAATAAATTTTATAAACCTAAAATAAATTCTACAAAAAAACATGTGAAATAATTTTATCTCCACAATTTTATTAGACAATTAATCCCCCTTAATTAACAGATTATTAATGATCAAAATAGATAATGGTAATGTGAAAATAATACATTAGACTTCATATTTGTATGGAATATAAATTTTTTAATGAAATTAAAAATGATCAATATCTAGTATATTTACATTATACCACCATATATTCACCATGATGTATCTACATTATACGTGTTGTATAGAAATACAATAATTAAATAGTTGAAATTTTTAATTCATATTCAATTCATATAACATTAATTATGAAAAATCAATTTTGTAAAAAGGTGGGTTTCTGTCAACTCTGGATTGTGGGAAATAAGCATCAGGTTTATTTTCCAACAAATAATCTCCATTCCTTTTAGCTTTAAAATGTGATCAAATAACAATACATTCTTCACACATGATTTTCCAAATATATATATCTTTTTATAGTGTGATATTTATTTATTTTTTCTTTTTACTCAAATTTGGAACAGCCATTTTTAGTTTTGAATGTAATTCACATTATTTAATTATAGATGGGACCATCTTATTTGTAATTTCTAACTAGGATGTAAATTTTTTTCATAATTTATGTTAATATATAGTCAAGCTTATTATTTTTTATAGAATCTTTTGGAAAAATTATATACTGACAGTTAAAGTCATAAATTATTTTCCTTTAGCTTTCAATGAATTCCCTAGTTGTTGCTGCCATTACATGTCCTTGGTATCTATATTAAATAATTTAATTCATTATAAAAATCATCTTAATTGGATTTAAGATTTCCCTTTTCAAGAAATATTTCAAATTATTCATCTTGAGTGTCAACCACAAAACCAATACAAATATTTTTTCCTAGATTGATTATTTTCTTAATGATTCAAGATTAATCCCATTTTTATTGATGTTCATATACATCTGGAAATGTTCTACAAATTTTCAACTCTCACCAGTATATAATAAATTTTTCTTTTGGGTTCACATCCATTAAAACTTTTCACTCTATCTTCGTAGGAGTAGTTTATTGAATATTACTATTTTTTACTCCTGAATGGTGAATTATTTTCTTTTATAAATTTATACTTAAATATTTGTGGTCGTCTTTTAATAGTGGCATGTGATTTTTCTTTACATGTATATATCAATAGTCTTTCTATCTATGACATCCTCTACTATAATACTCAAACTATTTGCCCTTGTTATACAATTTGTTTCGTATATGAAACATTTTCAATCATTTTGTATGACCTAATTTCCCCCCAGGTTTCTTCTGTACATTAGCTCTACCCCTATATTTGATCCCTTCATGATTTCCATTCATTCTCGTGCTTTTATGGTAGTTTATGGACTTCAATATGAACCACTAATAACAACAATATTTTCCAATAGATCTTCTTATTTTCTCTATAAATATATTATAGCATGATTTTGAGCATTATATTTTCATAATACTTCACCGTTATTTTGATAACTAATTGGGTATATTATTTTTTATACATATATGATCCAACCTTGTAAAATTAGTTGGCGCAGCTAATTTTATCATTCACATTTTACAGGATTTAAATATGAGTTCTGCAATTTTTTTAAACTAGAATCATTACATAATAATTAAGAGAACTATCTATTAACTTATCTATAAAAATTATATTGATTGATATATAGAGGATATATATCATTTTTAGGAACCATTTTGTGTCTTATTTGATGTAAGAGTCCTTTATGAAACATGAGTATCCACTTTCCTCTTCTCAGTTGATTCAAATTAATCTTCATTATATATTTATAGATTTATTATATCCATATCTTACTAAAGTCATATTTAATTCATAATATACTTATATTAATAAACTTTTTCTCCCTTCAATTTCAATTTTCATCAGTTTCATTATACTCATGCTTTTAGATTACCTCTAGTATAGACTAATCCATTTCATTTATTCTATGGGATTTAATTCCCAACATATAGTTGTTGACATTCATATAGGTTCTATATAATTTATATAATCCATGGATTACTTAAAAAATACTTTATCACTTACCACCTTCTAACAAATATCACTTTTCAATTATTTATCTTCTATATCATATATTTATTCACAAATTAATAAATATTCATTCTTAAATTTAAAATATTTTTAAGGTTATTGTACATCCCCCATTTTAAACTAATTTATCATTCATTTCATAATCCTATATTTTTATCTATCAATATCATTCATCAAGTCTCATTAGGAATAAAAATTTGTGAGTGACAAAATCAATAGAATCATTCTTCAAATAGTCCTCAATTTCAAAATAAATAACATTGGGTGATTCATTAAAACAGACTATTTCACACCTTGTAAATCTGTAATCAACATAGGAATTATCATAAAAATATTCCTCTCATCATCTACCACTATGATATCCTTTTACTAGAGATTTTTACTCTCTCTTATTTTAGGGTTTACATATCTTATTTACTTCAATTCTAATCCTTTTTAACATTTTGTGATAAACATCAAATCTTTTACTTATAAGAATGAAAACATGATTTTCCTTCTAAGGAACCCATGAAATTAATTTAAATATAAAATTAATACAATTATGATAAAAATAACTAGTTATTAAATGATACATCCAATAATATGGATCCAAGAGATTTGATAACCCTTGTTATTAGGTACAAATTGGTGAATATACATAGGGTTGAATCAGGTGAATCTATATATTTTTCGAAATTTCAAATATTCTTCCAATATTTAACAACCACATTAATTGAACCTATTTTTTGGTTAGGGAATAGGAATATATTTTATTCAACAAAAAATAAACACATAAATGTAATGATTTGATGATAACAAAGAGCAACACATTGTTTTTTCAATGATTTGTGTTAATGTGGGAAACCTACTCCTTTTATTATTAATTATTATTTTCATCTTTTATTTTCTAATAATAATGTTTTGATCTATTAAATTTATTTGGTAATATATTATAATAAACCCATGTGTTTAACCTACACAAAAAAGGAAATAAGGTATCATCCACTACTATTGATACACCATCTCATTGTGCTTTTATTTCCACTATCCCACTAGTATTTTAAGATCCATAACACTTCAGTATTCAAGACTAGTCTTATAAAATTGTGACCACATCAACGAGATACTTATTTAGTATGTAATATCACTACATGAAATTATTTAGATATTCCTATCCCCAATACAGAGTGTTTGATTGTAATTATTTCTTAAATAATATTATCAATCATATAAGTCAAGGATTTATAGCCCTAATTTCATATCTTATAAGAAATTTGTTTATTTCATTATATCACTTTTTACATCTTGTGATCTTCTAAAATCAGAAATATCATTAAATTTAAATACTTAAAAAATAGGTGAGAATATAATTATATTTTTTGTCCTCGCAGTCACTCATATTCTTCATCATTCTCATATATTTTACAACACAATGTTGGAGTTGCATTCTCGTATAGATTTGAATGAATTTTATTTGAATACACCGTTCATATACTTATTATTATTTTATTTCTAGAAGGCCTTAATCTATGATACTATATTAGGTTAATTTTGTTCTCATAGAGATCTCTTGGCTCTTTTAAATAACTACTTCAATAGATCAAATATTTTCCATCTTCAACACATAATTTTATATCATGTATCATCATTAATAATTCTTTAAACAATATATAAATTTATATTTACATATTTCAAGATTCTTTTATCTTAACCTCGTTTTCATCAATTCCTTGTATGTGGTTTTCCCCCAAAATATCTGTTTTCCTTTCCCATTAATTTCTACATGGGTGTCTCACAACACTCTAAATTCTTTTTTTCCTCAAAATATATCTTGAATGTAATATCATGAAATATTTTTCCCATTATATATCACATTTTTTATTGAATAAACAAATATATTTGAAATCTTATAATAGCCACGATTGGTTTATTAGATAACATTTAACAAAAATATACAAATAAATAATTCATCGTATATTTTTTATTAAAAAATATCAGTAGCAGTATTCATTTTCATGAAAATTTTATTCACCACATGATTACATCTGAAACACCATAGAAATTTATAATTTATTCAAAAATATATTCTGTTCTAGATCCTCATAGTTTCCATAAATAACCATAATAATGTTTTTAAAATTTTATCATATAAGAAAATCACATACATTGGTAATTTTCATTTCTATATGTATTTAAATGGATTTTTTTATTTTATCAAAATTTATTTTCCCATAAGTTTATATAAATTCTATCTTATTCTTATAATTCATGATGAACAACATCCTCATTTAACCATCTTGAGTTATAACAATTTTTTATGTTTTAAATAGTCAGAAAAATCATCAATAACATCTGGTTATATTCGTGTTGATCACCAATATTGATTTTCATATATTATTATTTGAAAATAAAAATATAATCAAACAAGGATCTTCACTCTTCTTTTCATTACATCATCATCGAATAAAATAATTAATCATGAATAACATTAAATATTGATATCTAAATATTCAAGGAAAAATATTATCATAAAAAATATTTCCATATATAGAAAATTAATTTTATAATATTAGGTTTTTAATTATACAGATTTGACAAATTTTAACAATGGAAGGAACTCTATAAACATATCATGTCTATAAAACATCCTATGTACCTTTTCCTGTCTTCATATAGTTTAGTTTACTCAAGGGTTTTCTATAGGGTTTATTGACCCTTATAAAGGTTGTTTGATGTTATTTCATGTCTATGCCTCGTTGATTATATGTTACTTTGTTTTAATAAAACACAATGAACACCACCATAGGACTCAAGGATTTACCAAAATCAAATAACATTCTCAAATACATATCATCTCTCTAATTTAACTTGTGAAGTCTGAAAGGTACTCTATAATAACTATTAGAACTACATTTTCCATGCTTAACTATAAAAAACACGAACTCATCCAAATTAAACACTACAAGGGTATGTTAAAAATATGATGTGTGAAAGATTAATAACTTATTGGATTTTCACCCATTAATTAAATAATACCAAACATCCTAAAATGACATCATATCCTCCAAAATCCATATTGGTGACTTTTGAAACTATTCAAATAAACTAAAAACACATTTATTATTTGATTAAATGTTGTCCTAACACTTGGACAATGTTAAGAAATATTATTGCAACACATAATCTCATCTTTGAGTTATTCAATATTTCTCACATCCACATCATTTTAGGTTAACATATTCCTTTTAAAAAATTTCATCCATGTGTATTTCATTATTGATTCCTACATCCCTCAATCTACGTACTCGGAGGAATGTTTTTATTGAAATATAACACCTTGTATAGAAATTTTAATGACTTTTTAACTTTAAACCACAATTATTAAGACTATCAATCTTAGCCTAATCAATAGTATATATCTTTAATCTCAACTCCTCCAATTATATTAAATGGTTTTAGATTGTACAACATAATTTATACATATCTGTTATATAAAATTTATCTCATAAAACATCTAATCTACATAGTCTCTATATAGAATCGATCTAACTAGGTATACCATCATTGAAACCTCACTCTAAATTATCTACCCATAAATGTATGTGTAATAGCTTCATGTAATATATTAGGTAGATACTTCACCCATAACCCAACACACCTGGTAATATATTGACATGCTCATTGATAACAAATACAATCAAAAAATAATTGGAACTTCTAAAATTATAAAGACAACTTTTATTAAAGGGTTATTCTTATTTCCATCTACTAAATTCAAAATTCAAAATAATCTATATATAATAAACTATAATTTATTGGAGTTAAAATAATGTTCTTCATGATTATTCATAGTTAAAAATTATTCCTTTTATTAATATTTATAATAGAAATATGATTTCTTATGAAAATTATTCTTTAGTGACATTCAACATACTGATTTTTTTCACTAGATATGTCAATGAAAAATTATTCCAAAATATATTATATTTCAACTATTTTGTAAACTTCATTCACATATCTATTCTATATTTTTATACTATATATATATATTTTCAAAATACATATCATACAAATTTTTATGTTGATAGTGATATATAAATTTAATGTCACTAAAAAAATTTGGGTACTCAATTATAATTTCCTTCGCAAATGTCGTGTCTACAAAATTCATATTTGGAAATATTTATTTATAATTAATATAAAAAAATAATTAATAATAAATTATTGAAATAACTAAAACTTTCTACATTTATGTATCCCATAAAAATAAGTTAAACCAAACATGAATTAGTTCCCATGTTTTTATCCTACAAAATTTATGTAAGCCAAAACCTCAAATTCTAATATAAATGAAAATTGAAATGATAAAATAATATATAAATAACACCAGGTATCACATATACGGTTTTTTAAATAAGGATTAAATATTACACAACATACCTATAACAACCATGACTTTTTTAAAAAAATGAACATTTCATCCTTAATGTATATGTGAGTGATATTTTAGCATAAGTTATAATATAAATCTTATACACACCATACCAAATAATAGTTATTATTATTGACATATATTATTACATATAATGGATTAAAACATAGATTGATAATTTAAAATAGCATCATACTATAATAAATACATGTAAATAACTTGTAAAGACCCCTAAATTTCAAGGGAATTTTTTTTAAATTATTTGGGATTTTACTAGTATGCAGTTTCTGACGGAACCTGATTCGGGGGCCCGGTGTGCCCGGAATCGATTTTCGAAGTTTTCCTTGGGTACGTTCAATGAAAGAACGAGTGGGTTCTCTATCTTTAGAACCGGTGCTTATAATTGAAATCTGAGGGCATCGATGGAACCGCATCACCAATAATTGCTTAAGAGGACCTTTACTGGAGATGTGTTTGCTTTAGATGAGTTGTTAAAAAAAATGGATTAATTAAAAAGGGTGAATAAAATTTGTGGTACAAATTTTATTCCTAACTAGGTGGTTTTATACAACATGGGATAGTTAGGGTGGGACCCACTAACATCATAACTACTCACGTGAGGATAAATGTGAGGTGGGGCCCGGACAAGCCCCAACCCTTCACATTCCTTAAACCCCCTTAAACCCCCCCATTGAACCTCTTGTAATTAATTGGGTAACTCCTTCTCTACCCACTCTCCCACATTAAATCATTCCAACACAAATTGATTTAATTAATTTAATCTCTTCAATTATTTGAGTTATGTGTTTGAATTTTGGAAATTTGAATACATTACTTGAATTAATAAAATAAGATGAGGCTTATTTTATTTTGGGGTTAGCTTGTTGTGTTAAGAATTGTGAAGAGAGCTCTAGTTCGTTCCGCGAAGAACATCACCCTTCGATGAAGAACACTGTCACCACAAGGAGATATGACGTCCCATTCCATCATCTCTTCATAGCTAGGGTGAGATGACGTCCCCTCCTTTGACACATGATAACACCGTCTTCGAAACCTCACTCTGCGATGCCATCTTCCGCGTCTCCGGAAAACAACAACGTTTATCGATTTAGGGGTGTGTTTATGAATGGGAAGAATTGTTATTTCCTTCCATGTTATTGGTTCTCTCTAAACCATTTTCTATCGAATTAATAAGGAAGGAACCGGACCAAACTGACACAGTATGATTCATCCGCCATTCTTGTTGTATGGTGTTCTCTTACCTTTCTCGAGCGGTGAATCAAGGTAAGTTTTCAGAGCTGATAAGAGGCCTGAAAGCATCAGAAATGGCCTCGGAACATCGGAATGACCTAGGAATGGGAGTTTCGTAGAAAACAGAGCATCGGAACGAAGGACGGACGCCTCGGGAGGCGTTCTGGCCAGAGGTGTCGTTTCTGGAAAATTCTAGAATACACGGCGTGTCCTTCAAAAGAACACGCCGTATAGTACAAGTGTTCCGCGACAGAAGTAACAAACATCCGAAGAAGTGACACAGGGCGTGTGACACCGGTCACACGGCGTGTACTATCTACACACTTTGATAGAGGATACTTCGATGGACATGGCATGTATTAAAGGGAAATACACGGACACAGACATAAATACACAGCCACGAGGCACATCGTGTATTTTCTTCTTTGAATGGTAGAAGCTGCTTCACGAGGTTCGACGTGTAATCTGGGAGATACACAGACATTGGCAGAACCACATGGCCACGTGGAATGACGTGTACTACCACCACCATGGATGAAGCGGTTTCGTGAGGCTCGACATGTAATCTGGGTGATACACAGACATAGGCAGAATCACACGGCTAGGAGGCATGGTGTGTTTTCCGAAAACACACAGACACGGTGTGCAGTACACGGGAATGTACTCCACTACAGGGCCTTGTACTCCACCACACAGCCAGACATGTGCAGCGCACATGTAACTGACTCTAGAGGTTTGGACATGGCGTGTAACTATACTACACGTTGTGTACTGACTTATCTACACGACCAGCCCTGCGACATGGGTCGTTTCACACGGGCAGTACCCGGTGTCTGATGACACACCATCCATCGCTTACCTAAATGCCATGTACTTTAGTGAAATGGCTTGGTCGTCATGTTCTCCGTGTCTCGGAAACGTTTTGTTTAGTTTTTCCCCTATGATGTGGGACAGAACTACATGATACATGAACTCTAGTCTTCGTTACAGTTGATGTATCTATCTTTGACTCGCGGAGCGGACCCTCTGGAAATCGAGCATGTTGTGTGTGGGAACCCTAGAGCTGGCTGCGAATATGACGACGATGGTGACTGTACCTGGATCCTACATGGGTTCAGCAGTGAGGAAGACTGTACTTGGATCCTACGTGGGGTCGGTAGTGATGGTTACTGTACTAGGAACCTACGTGGGTTCGACATCGATGACTTATGTACTTGGATCCTATGTGGGTTTGGCAGTGGAGATGATTTAGAAGCTACATCTATCATCTCCACCTCTCTTCGTGAGTAGAATACCTGTGTGAGCTGAGTCTTGACTTTCAATCATTATCTATAGTATAATTGACTTGCTTTCCTGTGTGGATTGGGTTGTGCTTTCCTGTGTGTATTGGGTTGTTCTTTCCTGTGTGGATTGGGTTGTAAATTCCTATGTGGGATGGGTTGAACTTGGGCTTGGAAGTTGGAGCAAAAATGGAATTGTTGACTTAGGTATATTTATGGGAATATACCTAAGTAGTGTTGGTTGATACTTCGTATATGTATCTTTCCTTTTTGGTTTATCCTTTGTGAATACTAGGAGGCCTTCAAGGGTCTTGGGGTCCCTACTGAGTATCGTATACTCACACCTGTACGGGCTATACCCGCACTACATTGTGTTGGTTGCAGACGACAGAAAGCACTGATCTTGGTTGAGGCCTGCGGAGCCAGACTGTACCCGGAGGTGGACTATCAGGCGGGACGTACACGGAGTGGACGGTCGGACCCGAGGAGCTGAGGAGACCATCTGTACCCACCCTTCAGGTGGGATAGCCGGAGGATGACTCGGTGGTTGATAATTTACTTTACTGATGCTATACATTATTTTTAGTTGTACTGTACTATCAGTTGGGTTTTTATTCTGGCCCATTTACTTTGTAGCACTTAATTTTAACTCAGTTTACTTAGTGTTTACTTCAGCTTGCGGACTCTCTGGTTTTTTTTCTTATATAAAGGCAATGCCTTCCCTTTTATCAGGATTTATAGATTTGATGCTAGTAGCCAGCCCATGGCCTATGGAAGGCGGGATTGGGGTAGTCACGACATGGGCCCCAACGATGGGTCGTGACAAATTGGTATCAGAGGAGTCGGTTCTACCACATAACTCAGGACTTTGATAGTTTCTTCTATATGAAGGAATAATGTTAAGGGTATTGAGTGTGGTTATAAATTCAGGGAGTCCAGTGTTGGTGCGGCGGCCGACATATCCATACACCAGGACCCTGACATCAGATTTCGGACTCAGTGCACGAAAACAATGATTGCATGTGTGATTTAAAATTTTTCTCTATGATTACATTGTATCAGTTCACCATGTATACTGTATTAACCGTGGTGCACCTCTTTCTTTTCAGGATGGCCCCACGACGGCAGCCATCTAGAGTTCCGAGCTTTCTGGGAGATGGTAGCCCACCGAGCGATGAGGCCTCGGTGTAGGGCCCCAATACAGCGGAGGAACCAGCGACACCTCTACCCACCGAGCCATTGATGCCACAAGCCCTAGTAGCTGAGAGTGCACATCGCCTAAGTGCACAGCACGAGTTTCAGTGTCAGAGGCCGACTAGGTTCCACAGAGAGAAAGACCCTCAGGCAGTAGAGGATTGGTTAGAGGTTGTTGTCCGAGTCTTCAGATTAGTAGGGACACCAGCTGACCTCTTGGTGATCCTTGCTGCGAGTCTCCGGCATGCAGCAGCAGGTATATGGTAGAGCCTGATCCTCTATGTGCACGACGAGGAATCTCTCCTTTGGTTGGAAATCGAGAGGCTTTTTCTCTTTGAGTTTGTTCCAGGCACCCTCCGTGCGGTGCATATTCAGGAGTTGCTACAGCTGTGGTAGGGAAACATGACAGTAGCCCAGTACTCAGTGAGATTTTCTGATATCTCACGCTACGCCACAGACATGGTACAAGACCCATTCTTTCAGGCCCAGACCTTCGAGCATGGATTGAGGCATGAGATCAGGGCTTCGATGATCTCCCTCAGTATTCCGACATAGGCAGGAATACTGGAGCGAGCCCTTCTTATGGAGAGCTTTCTTACTGAACCTACACCAGTAGTGAGACCTACCACAGGGCGGGACATAGCAGAGTCTTCTGCAGCAGGCAGTAGACATACGTCGCGGATGTCCAAGCGGACCGGGCCATCAGGTGGATGACCTTAGGACACTGGTTCAGATGTGCGGGGAACACTCAATAGAGACAGTCATATGAGAGGAAGAAAGTTCTATGCATACAGAAGACATGGCCACATGGCTTGGGACTATCCAACCCACCATGCAGAGGAGCAGCAGACGATTGGGGGACCACCCAGGAAAATGTAGAGGCTCGACCATGGTGGTTTACATGGAGCATGAGGATGAGAGAGAGGAGCTGGCCGAGCTACGGTTTGTGGGCGACACTTTGAGTCTCTACCACCACAACCACCAGGAGGTCCACCCCGACCACAGGGAGCTGGCGGATAGAGGCAGGCTCAGCTTGAGGCAGTAGAGGACTACGACCACGGCACACCTGAGATGATATGAGGTACTATATTTGTCTACTCCACCCTTGCTATAGTTCTTATAGACATTGGATCGAGTCATTCTTTCATTGCTGCTACCCCTGTTCAGAGCTCATAGATTTCAACGGAGTCGTTGGCTCGATCCTTACGGCTAGAGAATCCTACGTGAGTAGACATGACGATTACGCACTGGTTCCGAAAGTGTGAGCTTACTCTAGGAGGCGAGAGCTTCGGATGAGATCTTCTTGTAGTGGCGTCGAGGCCTTATGACGTCATCTTGGTCATGGATTGGTTGTCTACGGTACATGCACAAATTGACTGTATTAGGCACAAGGTGCGATGTGTCCACAATGATGGGAGCAGGTTCACCTTCACCGGCGAGAAGGGAGGCTTTGCAGTGCAGGATGGACTCATGCAGATGAGAGGACAATCGATCACCCATCAGTTGACTAGTCTCATCCTAGGAGCACTTTATGTGAAGAGTCTGAGTTTTCCTATTGTGGGGGAACAGTATGCAGACGTTTTTCCTAACGACATTCCAGGACTACCACCTCATAGATAGGTAGACTTCTATATTGACATGTACCCTAGGAAAGCCCTGATATCTACACCATCATATCGGATGGCTCCCACTAAGATTTGTGAGGTGCTGGTACAGCTGGAGGACTTGTAGGGAAAGGGATTCAACCGACACAGTGTTTCACCCTGGGCTTCCCTGATTTTTTTTCACCAAGAAGAAGGACAGGAGCATGCGACTGTGTGTCAACTACTACCACCGGAATCAGGTGACTATGAAGAACAAGTATCCACTTCTGAGGATCGACGACCTCTTCGATCAGCTGAAGGGATCACAATGGTTCTCGAATATAGACCTCAGGTTGGGCTATCATCATCCCAGAGTTGGAGATGAGGATGTACAGAAGACAGAAATTTAGTTTCCAGTATGGCCACTATGAGTTCTTGGTTATGCCTTTCGGTGTAACCAACACTCCATCAGTGTTCATGAGTCTCATAAATATGATCTTCTAGACTTAACTCAATCGATTTGTCATAGTCCTCATCGATGACATATTTATTTACTTGACTACCGAGTAGGAGTATGCCTACCACTTGCGGGTTGTACTTGACACACTCCGAGAGAACCAGCTATATGGTAAGCTCTCTAAGTGTCAGTTTTGGATTCGAGAGGACCACTTCTTGGGGAACGTCATCACTGAGGTGGGAGTTGCAGAGGATCTTGCGAATATCGAGGAAGTGCTGGCTTGGGAGCCACCTCGGAGTGTGACGGAGGTTCAGAGTTTCCTAGGTGTGGCTGGATACTATCAGAGATTTGTGACATACTTCTCTAGAGTTGCAGCACCACTCTCATCTTTGACGAAGAAGGGGAAACCATTCGTGTGGTCGGATAGATGTTAGTAGAGCTTCAAGGATATGAGACCGATATTGACCTGTGCCCCCATCTTGAGGCTACTGGAGGAGGGCGTAGGGTACGTAGTTTATGGCGATGCATCAGGGACCAGACTCAGGTGTTTCCTGATGTAGGAGCGGGCATTGATCGTTTATGGTTCATGACAGTTGAAGAAGCATGAGCAGAACTATGCTACCCATGACCTGGAGTTAGCAGCAGTGGTCTTCCCCTTGATGATGTGGTGGCACAATCTGATGGGCGAGCTCTATACAGTCTACTCTGAACACCAGAGTCTCAGGTACATCTTCTCATAGAAGGATCTGAACCCGAGGCAACAACAATGGCTCGAGTTCCTCCAGGACTATGACTTTGAGACAGTCTATACTACTGGGAAGGGGAACGTTGTAGCTGATGCTCTCAGCAGGAGGTTGGGAATCAAGCTACTTGGATAGGCGACAGATGAGCTAGCCGCGTTGTAGATATCCTTCATGTATATAGATTGGGAAGCCTTTCTACAGTTGCTCACAGTCACTCCTCCACTACTGCAGCGGGTCTGAGAGGCACAACGTGGGGTCGTTGACTGTAAGACATGATGTGCATAGATATCTTCAGGACAGGCACCTGATTGATTCTATATAGGAGGAGAGAACACCGTTCTTTTCATAGGACATACCATGGTACTAGTTCCATTACAAGAGTAGGTACTGAGAGAGTTTCACACTTCCCCATTGGTGGTACATCCAGGAGTAGCAAAGATATACCATGATCTCAAACGATAGTACTGGTGGCCATGTATTAAAAAGGTTATGGAAGAGTTTGTTTCACGATGTCTCACCTGTCATTAGGTGAAGGAAGAGCACCAGGTACCAGTAGGCTTGGTACATCCCTTGGAGGTCCCGGAGTGGAAGTGGGACATGATATCTATTGATTTCATGATAGGTCTTCCACGTACTTCCAGGGGAAATGAATCCATCTAGGTGATCGTAGACTGACTCACCATGTCGGCCCACTTTCTACCTATCAGAGAGCAGGGCTTAGTGGAGAGCTTGGGACACCTCTACGTTCAAGAGATCGTACGACTTCATGGCGTTCCATTTACTATCGTCTCTGATCGAGATGCTCACATTACTTCTCAGCTTTGGAAGGGGTTGTAGGAGGCATTTGGGACACAACTATACCTGAGCACCACCTTTCACCCACAGACGGATGGTCAGATGGAGAGGACCATTCATACTCTCGAGGAAATGGTTTGTGCATGTGTTCTCGACATTGTTCGTAGTTGGCAGGATCACCTACCCTTGTTGGAGTTTTCTTAAAACAACAGCTAACACTCAACCATCAGGATGGCACCATACGAGGCATTGTACGGACTACCTTGAAAATCACCTCTGTGCTGGATAGACCCTGGGGAGTCAGCACATGTATGACCATAGATGGTCTAGGCCATGACCGAGAAGGTGTAGATCATCCAGGAGCGGATGAGGACTGCTCTAAGCCGACAGAAGTCCTATGCTGTCAGGAGGCGAAGACCACTAGAGTTCGAGGATGGAAACCACATTTTCTTATGGGTCTCATCTCGACATGGATTATGGATATTTTGCAGGGGCATCAAGTTATCTCCATGATTCATCGGACCATTCTAGGTTCTCAGCAGGATTGAAGAGGTGGCTTATCGCCTGGCTCTTCCACCTAAGTTGCACCGGGTGCACGATGTCTTCCACGTATCTCTGCTGAGGAGATACGTGCACGACCCAATGCATATCACGGATCACGGGGAGCTGTAAATCGATGATGGGGTGACTTTTACAGAGGTCCCGGTGGAGATCGAGGATCAATAGGAGTGGGTCCTATGTGAATGGTCAATTCCTCTAGTGCGCATCAGGTGGCAGCACGAGAACCTCCAAAAGAGCACATGGGAGCGAGATGCTCAGATGTGTGCACATTACCCTCATTTGTTTCCATAGTTTTTTATGTATCTTTAAGGGGACGTAAATCCCTAAGGTGGGAGTAATGTATAGACCTGTAAATTTCAATGAATTTTTTTTCTTAAATTCGTTGGGCTTTTATGAGTACAAAGTTTTTAACATCACCTAATTCTGAGGCCCAGTGTACTCGGAATCAATTTCCGAACTCTAGCTCGGGTACGTTCAGTGAACGAACGAGTGGGTTTTTCTATCTTTAGAATCGGTTCTTAGAATTGAAAAATGAGGGCACCGATGGAACCACAACGCCTTTAATTTCTTTAGAGGACCTTTACCGAAGATGCGTTTTCTTTAGAAGAGTTTTTAAAAAAATGTGGATTAATTAAAAAGAGTGAATAAAATTTGTGGTACAAATTTTATTCCTAACTAGGTGGTTTTATCCTACATGGGTTAGATAGGGTGGGACCCACTGACATCCTAAATACCCATGTGAGGATAAATGTGTGGTGGGGCCCACATGAGCCCCAACCCTTCACATTCCTTAAACCCCCCCCCCATTAAACATCTTGTAATTAATTGGGTAACTCTTTCTCTACCCACTATCCCACATTAAATCATGCCAACACACATTGATTTAGTTAACTGAACCTCTTCAATTAATTGAGTTATGTGTTAGAATTTTGGAAACTTGAATGAATGAATTGAATTAATAAAATAATATGACACTTATTTTATTTTGGGGTTAGCTTGTTGTGTTAAGAATTGGGAAGAGAGATCTAGTTCCTTACGTGAAGAACGTCGCCCTTCTACGAAGAACATTTTCACCACAATGAGAGACGATGTGCCATTCCTTCATCTCTTCGTAGCTAGGGTGAGACTTCGTCCCCTCCTTGGACGGACACCAACGCCGTCTTCGAAACCTCACCCCGCGATGCCATCTTCCGCATCGCTGGAAAAGGACATCATTTATCGAGGTAGGGTTGTGTTTATGAATGAGAAACATTGTTTTTTCCTTCCATGTTATTGGTTCTCCCTAAACCATTTTCTATAGAATTAATGTGGACAGAACATGACCAAACTAAAACGGTCTGATTCCTCCGGCATTCATGTTTTATGGTGTTCCCCTACCGTTCTCGAGCGGTGAATCAAGGAATGTTTTCGGAGCCGATCGAAGGCCCTAAAACATCAAAAACAGCCTCAGAACATCGGAATGACCTAGGAGCGAGAGTTATGTCACAAACAGATCATTAGAATGAAGGACGGATGCCTCAGGAGGCGTTGTGGCTAGGGGCGTCGTTTCTGGAAAATTCCATAATACACGACATGTCCTTCCAAAGCACACACCGTGTAGTAAAAGTGTTCAAAAACAGAAGTAACAGACATCAGAAGAAGTGACACACGACGTGTGAAACCGGTCACACGGCGTGTACTATCCACACAGTTTGATAGAGGATACTTCGATGGACATGGTGTGTATTCAAGTGAAATACATAGACATGGACAGAAATACACGGCCCCGAGGCATGACGTGTATTATATTCTTTGAATGGTAGAAGTGGCTTCGGGAGGCTTGGAGTGTAATCTGGGAGATACACGGACATGGGCAGAACCACACGGCCATGAGGCATGGCGTGTACTACCACCACCATTGAAGAAGTGGCATCACGAGGCTCGGTGTTTAATCTGGGTGATACATGGACCCGGGTGGAATCACACATCCAAGAGGCACGACGTGTATTCTGGAAATACATGGACACGAGGTGGAGTACACGGGAATGTACTCCACCACACAACCAGACATGGCCAGAGCACATGGAACTGACCCTAGAGGATTGGAAACAGCGTGTAACTATACTACACAACCTATACTGACTTCTCTACATGACCATCCCTGCGACATGTGTCGTTTCAAATAGGTAGTACCAGGTGTCTGATGACACGACATGTATCGCTTACCTACATATCGTGTACTTTAGGGAAATGGCTTGGTCATCATGTTCTCTTTGTTTTGTGAACGTTTTGTTTAGTTTTTCCCCTATGACGTGGGACAAAACTACATGATAAATCAAATTTAGTATTCGTTATAGCTGATGTATCGATCTTTGACTCGAGGAGCAGACCCTCTTGAAATCGAGAATGATGTGTGGGGGAACCCTAGAGCTGGCTGCGACTGCGATGATGATTGTGACTGTACTTGGATCCTATGTGGGTTCGGGAGCGAGAATGACTTTACATGGATCCTACGTGGGTTCGACAATGAGGATGACTGTACTTGGATCCTACATGGGTTCAGCAGCGATGGTTACTGTACTAGGATCCTACGTGGTTTCGGCAGCAACGACTTTTGTACTTCGATCCTATGTGGGTTTGGCAGGGGAGATGATTCAGAGGCTACATAGATCATCTCCACCTCTCTTCATGAGTAGTATACCTGTGTGATCTAAGTCTTGACTTTCAATCACTATCTATGGTATGATTGACTAGCCTTCCTCTGTGGATGTGGTTGTTCTTTCTTGTGTGGATTGGGTTGTACTTTCCTATGTGGACTGGGTAGAACTTGGGCCTGGAAGTTAGAGCCTAACTGGAATTGTTGACTTAGGTATATATATGGGAATATACCTAAGTAGTGTCTGTTGATACTTAGTATATGTATCTTTCCTTTGTGGTTTATCCTTTGTTGATACTGGGAGGCCTTCGGGGGTCTCAGGTTCCCTACTAAGTATCGTATACTCACCCCTACATGGGCTATTCCCGCACTACGTTGTGTTTGATGCAGACAACAGACAGCACTGATCTTGGTTGAGGCCTGAGGAGCGTGACGGTACCCAGAGGTGGAATATCAGGTGGGACGTACACGGAGCGGACAGCCGGACCTGAGGAGCTAAAGAGACCATATGTACCCACCCTTCAGGTGGGATAGTCGGAGGATGACCCTATGGTTGCTGATTTACATTACTGCTGATGTACTTTCTTTTTAGTTGTACTGTACTATCAGTTGGGTTTTTATTCTGGCCCATTTACTTTTCAGCACTTACTTTTGTACTCAGTTTACTTAGTGCATACTTCAGCTTGCGTACTCTGTGGTGTTTGTTTTCTTATATAAAGGCAATGCCTTCCCATTCATCAGGATTTACTCCTTTGGTGCTAGTCGCCAGCCCCTGGCCTATGTAAGGCGGGATTGGTGTAGTCACAACACGGGCCCCGAGGACAGGTCGTGACATAACTGGAAAAAAGTTAAAATTCCAGTGCTTCGCTATGACTAAGAACATTCACACTGGAAAAAAAATTATAAATAGAATTAGAAATATAATCAGGATTTTTTATAATAAAAATTTTTAAATTTTAATAGAATTTTATAAAAATTTGATAAATATAATGATAGTTATTTATATGAGTTATTGAAAATTCCATTCGGAATAATATTTAAATTTTTGGAATATTAATTGAAAATTGAATATTTTAACTGAATTTTAAGAATATTTAAAAAAATAATAAACAATATTTATTTTTATTAAAACATTTAATTAAAAATATTATAATAACATAATATTATTTCATTCCTTATATGACCTAAATGATTTTTAAGTGATTTTTTTAATAAATCATTATTTTAGATATCTTTTAAAAAAAATTAATACTTGTTAAAATTAAAAGATTACAATTTTCTAAAATTAATTTTCACGATGAAATTGATTTAATTTTTTGAATCAGTTAGTTGAAATTTTATTATTGGAAAATTTTAGTATTCTTATAAAAAAGTGCAATATATAGTGAATTGGAAAAATATATTTTTACAAATATGATATGTTTTATGACATCATAGTGATGTTAAAATGGCTCAATAATTAAAAAAACTTAAGTAAATTAGAATTTATTTTGAAATTTAATTCTTTTATAAATAATTAATATAAATTCGAAACCTCTAAATCATTTTCCACAGCTTAAATTATATTATATTATAATAAAATATTTTTTGGAATATTTTTTTTAATTAATGTATTATAATGAAACATTTGTTTTGGAATTTTTGAATGAAAAAATACATTGTATAATAAAAAAATATTATTATTCATAATAATGACTAATATTCATTTCCTTGATCTATGAAAATAAGAAAATATATATTTTATTCGAAAAATGACCCATCTTCTTCACATATAAATGATTCATTCCTATGAAAATTCCTATTAACATAAAAAATATATCCCAGGACCTTGTAGGCCATAATTACTCCCTAAAAAGAGCATGTTTTGGAGTTTCGATCTAATGAAAATTCAAATCATCATAGTCATATGATAAAATTTTAACTAAGTCATTTCAATAGAGATAATTTTTTTCAAAATACTTAATTTTTGTTTAATTCACTTCCTACACATAATAAATGCCACATTTAAACACCCATAATAATACGAAAATATTATAATTCTTAAGTATTGATACAATTATAAAAATCTATTGATTATTTTTCTTCATTTTATTTTATTATTAGATAGCCTAGTATTATTGTGGATCATTTATACCTCCGATATGAGTGATGAAATTTTGATTCACTTACGTTATCTTATGGTTTTAAAAATAGTTATATAGAAAAATTTTAATATCAATAAAAAAATTAAACCATCTTTACGATTTTATGATTATAAAATTACCATAATATTATTGATATTAAAAATAAAACTTCATACACAATCTAATTCCTCAAAATTTTCTTTATAGAGGTACACATTAATAGTTTATGTGTATTTTTATTATCAGGATAACTATTGAAACATTATATATTTGGATGAAATATAATTTTACATTGACACATCTTGAACTCATGGAACCATTTAATGAGCACTGGGGACCGATATCATCCTATTGATGAAAATGTGGATACCTGAAACAAAGGTCATGATATTTAGCAAAAAATAATAAGAACTAATAGATGAATAGATTATGTATAAAAATGATTAATGGTAAATGAATAAAAAATAATTTATTTCAAAATATATTAACTAATAAAAAAATTTATTAATCAAGAGTTTAGAGGATGTATTCAAATAACATCAGACTCAAGGTAACAGTTTCATTACACATCATTGTTATTATTTATGAATTATTTCACTTTTTTACATCTTATATCCTCTTCTTGATAAATTCATGATTTCATAATTAGACCCTATATTTTTTTCTTTATTTTTCCAATGATGCTTATTTTTATATGATTCTAATAATTTTTTGAAAACCTGTATTATTATATATGTGAAACACTTCAAATTTAATTCATCCTCAAATCAATGAGAAAATATTTTTTCCACTATCAGTATCAAAATATCCATTTACTAAAATCCTTTACTCTATGTTCAAAATGATCACTAATATATAAATTGAAACGTATCCTCTATATATTAGAACTTATGATATTCATCACCTAAATATTATCTATGAAAACAAAATTTTACCCATATTCTTTCTATGAGTTTATTTCATGCTTCCTCTTTGTGATTTATTTATGTTACATTTTCTTCATATATAAATGAAGTTCTATTATGATATATGTAGCCATAAAATAATGTATCCCCATAATATATTCGACAATGTTTCATATTAATAGATACAATATATAGTTTGTAGGAATTAATCCTTTCAAATTATGATACAATGTATTGGAAGTGTGAAAATTTTATTTTTAACATGTTTTATGTTGTTCCAAAATAACATTAATCTCTTGATTAACATGCTATTCCTATATAAAATTCCCTATATTCCTTTCCTCTATGTTACTACTTATGATTAATCTTTTATAATGACACTATTATTGATGAAATCAGATATATTTTTTACATTGATTAACCATTATTTGAATTCCAACTCACAACTACATTATATATGTACCTAGGACATCCTGTATAGTCATAATAGTGAATTGATATGTTGGGTAAAATGAAGATAAAAGAGAAATATTGTGTATATTTTTAATAAATTGTTTCTAATATCATTAAACCACTTGGCCTTAGTATTTATTTGCGTATTTTATAGAAGTTATGCTAAATTGATATAATGATATATGAACGATATCAAGGTTATCATAATTGGTGTTGGGGAAAAGATTAATTTTTTAGGGATTAGGATAGAAAACGTAATAGGAAGTACACCTAAAATGAAATAAATTGAGGCTTATAATGTAATTGTTTAGGATATATAAAATATATTTATGATTTAGTGTTTCAATGTTAATTATATCCCATTTAGGTTCTTAAAACATGATTGTTATACTCTGTAACTTAACATTGTTTAGTAAATGGATGGATATAAGTACAAATATGTCAATAACCAATATAATTGGAAACGAAACAATTTCCTATGTAAAATTCATAATATTATGAGAGTAGAAGTTGATAACATCATTATAGTAAATGGTCAATTGACTCGGGTTATGAATAATAAATTAATCCTTGTGGAGATCTGTGTATCCCCATTTGGGGAAAAGGATGTATTTGATTTGCTTATGTGATGGAAAAATTCATGTTATTGTGAATCTATTAATATTTTAATAATGTAGAAATTGATCTGTTTGATTATGTATAATTTTTATATCATCGGAATGATCCAAGAATCATTAGAATTACTAGTTGGTGTATATTATACACTAATAAAGGTGATAAGTGTAGATAAGTAAGTTTTTCTCTCTATCAATTATTTATACCATAAAACAACACTAAATAGACAGAAATTAAAGGGAAATAATGATTTAATGGGGACACCCTTAAAATTGGAAGGCTATTATTTCGTATGATTTGGATTCCACCAAGATCATGCTATAAACAAGTATTAACATTTTATTACAAATGGGTAGGGATAATCCTTGTACAAATATTGGTTCCATCACAAAATCAAGAGAATACCTGTATATGTTTATACTACCATCATAATATTTTCATGGTTATGATACAAAAACATATTAGTATTCTTTATAAATCCTACAAGGTAATTTATACACAACTATCCTTCTATTTTTTACCTTAACACCTACACAACAACATTAAAGGGTTTATTATTCTTTATGAATAATTTAATTCACACTGTACCTTGTATTTATATTAAATAATGGTCACTTCCTATCAAACATGAATTTAAGACATGTTTCAATATATCATTTACAATAAAAAACATTTACACATCACCTATTATTCTCATTTGCTTCATCAACATCATTAAATAATATGGTGTACCATAATTTTTCACTAGCTTCAACGTGAAAGAATTTATCTTTCCAAATATTGTATTATATTTTGTTTTCTTCACCACCATAAACACATAGAGTGGTTACAAAAATATTTTTTTCATATATCCCTTCATATCTATTAATAGAGATTTAAAATTTATATTATAAAGTCCCTCTTATGTTTATTTATTGATATTAAAAATCATATTCACAAAAAACTTCTCATACGCTAATACTTCATCATGTAAAAACATAATTTTAAAATACTACCCTCAAGATAAATATTATCTTAAACATTTCTATATATCATTAGTCTATTCATACCATCCATGAACATCTGCTCAAATTTCTATGAAACTTCTAACACATAACTGCTCATGGTAAAATGCTTCTCAGTTATTTTAATACATGAATAATTCAAATTAAACCATATGAGTAACGTAATAACCTCCTTCAATCTCTATAATGGATTGTGATATTTAAATCACGACACGTTGTTATGAATCATTAAAGAACTATTCAAGAATAAACTGATTCATTTTACTTGAAATCATCTCATCCTACAGTGAATGACATTTCACCATGGCCTAGTGTAAACCTATTGTCCTTTTTCCTCAAAAATATTTAATACCATGGTGTAGAAATCTATCTTTAACTATTTTTAGTTTTTTGTTCACATGTAAACCAATACCTATATTACTGTGACTGTGGTTTGTCTTGTTTTGGAATTCAACCCTACCTGTATACCACAACATGTCAGAACACTAGAATTGTCACATGACACATCACATTTTTGGATTATAACACCTCATATCAATTGTATAAATCAATGGAAAATACCACAAACAGAGTGGATTTCCCACATTGTCTAGGTATAATAAAATATTAAATAAAATCTACAAAAACTATATTATGTTTTATTCTAACTATTGATGTACATTTTGAATAGTGGATCATCAAGACACCTTTTATCATGGATGTGGCCTTTCCTGGATTTTATGATATGCCCTCCACCAAGGGAGTGGGATTCCTACCTTTTTACTTCATTATTCCAAGATCCTTAAATAATTAAATAACCTTCTATGAACCATCTAGGTTATTTTACAATACATAAATTCTTGAATAGTGATAATATAAATTATGATATTTCCAAGTAAACATCATTTTACATGGAATCATTTAATTTAGAAAGGTGTAAACATCCCTGGAGGAAACTCCATGTAAATATTTCAACATGGAGATAAATTTATCACCTAATTTGAAAAAAAATCTTCAAATCACTATTTCATTCAATATATTGAGTCATTATAATGAAATAGAATTAATATTAAAAATAACTAACAATATAAAGGGTTTTTCATCAAATCCTAAAATATATGTTGACTACTTCTTTGTAAATTCATATATAATTAAATAAGAATGGATACATAATATAATATTTACTAGATCATAATCACCATGATAATTATTCAGTTATTTCCTTTATCAAAATGTTTATTCATCAATATTTTGACATCAATGAATGTTCCATATTTTTTAAAAAGATATTAAAAATAAGAAAAATTCAAAAAAAATCAGTTTAATAGACTACACTTTATATTTATTAAAATTACCAATAATATTGATATTTCAATATGTGGTCTTCTAATATAATTAAAAAAAATGTCATTTACCACCATCATAATCATCAATATTATTATTGTATATTCTACAGCCCTTATTGAAAATAAATACAATGTATTTGAGAAAAGGTATCGATTAATGACTAGAAAAATTATATTAACTATTCCAAAATTAGTCCAGTAATAGATGGTCGATGTATATGATAATATGATTCAATTCAAACAAATATATTGTCCATAATAGATTTAACTTGACACCAATAATAAATAAAACCACTAACAATCAATATTAAAACATTTTTCATATTATATTCAGGGCGAGACATGTATTAGATATAAATTATCAAAGGATATGTCTACCCTATATTTTTTATTTCACATGAATAAAGAAATTATAACATTTTGAATATATAATGTTTTGACAAGAGTCTGGAGAAATTTCCATTTTAAAACATTAGATAAAATTATCCCATTTTATTTTACAAGATTTTTATGATTTTAAAGGAAGATTGATTATGATTACATTTATTTCCAATGAAACCACATTGATGAACTTTCTATAAAATTTATATTTTCAAAGATAAAATTTAATAGTAGAATAATTATAATTATTCACTTGACTCCCCCTCAAATAAAATAATCCAAGATATCTTCATAATGGTGAAATTATTCAATAATGGATTTCAAGATTTTATAATATCGATAATAATCCAAATTTTATTCGTTTATGTGGTTTTCAAGATTTGAAATCTTCTATATCATCAATAAGATTTATGATTATTAATATATTACCATGAAATAGTTATATCACTCCAATATGGACACTTCAACTTATACATATCTAGATAGAGTTCCCCACTTCACTTGTATGGTTTTCCCTTGAGAACATTTTTCTCCTTCAATTCAATACATTTTAAGTGAAAAAAATACATATTTGTTAAGGGAATAATGTTAATCTCCTATTACATAAATTTTAATAGAATGTTTGATATATTATCAACCATGTAGAACTATTTTATTGATTATTAATATTTAAAATTTTATTTTACATCTAACTTACCAATTAAAATAGTATATCTGACCACATTAACAATTTTACAGGGTGAGATATCCACATTTATTTTCATTATTGCATGAATTATTTTCAAGGATTCTTTTTCTGATTAAAATTGTCAAAAATCCTTTATAATTGTTTTTGGTAATCTTGTATCTCCCAAAAATCATATCTAACAAAATATGTTTTATTTATATATAACCTCTGATGAACTTAAACTTCTTCATATGGATCCCTCTTTTCTCTATTAACATTTTACATTTCATTTATTTCTTCCAATTTCTTTATTATCAAAATATGTGTTCTAGATTACATGGAAGTCATTACGAGAGTTGAAAGTATTTATGTAGTATCCCCAGTTTATTTTGTTAGTGTTATTATTCACATAATATCATTTTGGAGTGAAAATTCACTTAATCTCATAATATATATTTTGAGTATAATTTTAATTTTTCTTGCTATCAAGGTATTTCTTATAAATTTCAAACTTCTTTGGGGTAAAATAACATGTAACAATTTTCTATTTTAATACAAAGAATGATTTTAATTTATTAAACAACTTTTGTTGGATACAATTATAATTTTTAGTAAAAAAAATATTGAGACGAACAAGATTTACCTCCAGGACCACTTCTACTATAACTTCCTCAAAGATCCCCAAGATTCACAAACATGTTTGGGATTGACAGGTTCTTATGAATATAACATTGTTACATATTCTCATACATACTATATATTTAAAAATAACATATTTTTTAATTAATTAATTAATGGACTATAACATCACTCCAATGCTTAATTTCCAAATCTATTGTGACACAAAAAATCATCAAAAACCAATGATATTTTCTTATCCATTTTTTTCCCTAGAAATTAAAAAAATGTGTCTACATTATTTTTTTGGGGTTTCTTCACCATTTTTAGTTGATATTGGGTATGTTACACTCATATTTAACTTTACATATACCAATAACATGGTTGTAGTATATTCATATGTTATTCTCATCCATTCTTCTAAAATATATACATATAAAATTGATGTTTTTAGAAAAATTGATTCATCATGATTTGAAAAATTCGATATTTATGGTACCATATTCTTTGATATTTATTTGGGGAGATCATAAAATGATATAATGATATTTGTGAAACATAAGGGAGGTATTTGAAAACAATAATTATCCATAAATGTTTTTATGATATATGTTTCATAATTACTTATTTGTGAAGCCTTAACATGTTTATTTTAATTACTATATAGTTATATTTCCAATCCATGCCATCTCATATTGAGGGAATTATTTTTCTATTAAATAATCACTATTTTATCTTAATAATCCTTCCTTATCATCCCATAATATAAATCATTAATTTTCATCTTCTTATTTAACAAAGTGTCAATATACACTATCTAGTTGGATTTAATATCCACTTGTGAATTTTTGACATCAATGAAACTTTTTATATTTACAAATAATGCATATATCTTATTCAAAAAATCATTGGTTTCCTCATCATTTTCATGGATAGTGTGTAATCACCCTTCATAAAATTTGGGTCATCATACTATAATCTCATTGTAATTATCATGTTTTAAAATAAATGGTTTTGAGAAAATAATGCATGTGATAAATCATTCTCTCAAAACCATCACTATGGTATCTATATCAACTTAATGTTGAATGATCTATTCCTACTGAAATTCTTAATCCCTTGAAATTAGAGAAATAATTTCCTTGGTAATGGAATGATACATATCATTCAAATCATTTAATGAAATGTTAGTTGACATGTGATCAGTTACACTAATGCTTTATTCTTTATCAGTATAGATTGAATAACAATTAACAAAAACACATTATCACTATAATAATATGATCCCACTAAGGTAGAAATGAAATTCGTTTGCATGGTTATTGAAAAAAAATTTCCATCTCTAACAATTTTTTAACTAGAATCCTAATTTTTTAAATGAATTGAATTATAATCTTATTTGGAAAAGAGGGACATCTTCCATATGCTCTACTTTTCACTATTTTTCATGATCAACATAGCCTTTTCATAAATTATATTTTCGTTCAAAACAAAAAAAGAGTATCTTAAATTAATGTCCATAATAATTACAATAGATAAACTTCAAATATTCAAATAAAAAAATCAAATTGAGAATCCAAATAAAGATTATTTCCCAATGATACCACTTGAGGGGGATAGTTTGGTATGTTTTACACTTGATGGGGGTGGAACTAGTATCGGTTAGAAAATTAACTAATTTTATAATCTCTTAAAAACTTTACCCCTTTAAAATTTCTTGATGATTTTTTTATTATATATATCTATCAAATATTCTATACAATGTTATTTATTCATTTAATAAGCATTGCTAAACATAAACTCATTAGTGAAAAGAATATGTATAAGTCTCACCTTCTAAAATAAATTTCTCTTCCTCGGTTTGTATTAGATTCCATCAAAATCATACTATCATTTTGTATCAAAATTTGAATAGAAATAAGAAGCAATTATCCATGTAACCATGTTTGATACATAATGTACTCTATAGAATCACACTACATGTATTTACCTCCACTCTGATATTTGCATGTTTTTAGAGACAACAACCAAAGTGTTCCCTCTAGAAGTTATACAATGTTGTTTATGTGATCCTTCTCTTATTATTCTTCCATTTTTTCTTGAATAGCATCATATAAGGATTTATTCTTTTGTATGAAAATATTAATTCCCCAAATTCCATCTCTATAAAACATAAAATATTCACTTCCTATATTTTATGTTTTTAAGACTTATTTATTCTTTCTATGACCTAAAAAATACTATTATATAATACATAATCTTCTTATTTTCTTTATTGGCATCAGTTCATAACAACCGATAACACATTTCTTTATCTTATTTAATGCACAAGAATCTCACTTTTCAACTAATATGTTATATCATCTTTTCTTCAATTCCTTCAGCACATATAAATTCTATAACAATATAATTTTTGGGAAATATTCATATATTCTGATTAGATATATGTATGTATATAATCGAGACACACTTATATTCATTCATTGACATTCAATAGGTAATAAGAAATGTTCAATTACCCTATAAACACATTATTATTTATAATAATCTATTTCAAATTTTAGAATCTAGTTCCTTAGAATTTGATACTTGTCATCATGTCATTAGAACATTTGAATTATCCATAAAATTATCTAGAAATTTCTCTATAACTACCACTACATAACTTCTCATGGTTAAATACGTATCTATTCTTATATAGTGATAATTAATCCGTAATTAGCCCATTTATGTAATCCCACATGATCTTACAAATTATGGAATAGATCATGGTCTATAAACTAAGAAAAGTGACTATGAATCATTAAATAACAATTCAGGAATCACATGATTGATTTCACTTGAAATTATATTACCTTATATTAGAACACCATACACTATAGGTTGGTGAAAAATCATTGGATTTTTTCCTCCAAAACATTTATCAAAATTGTGTAGTCATATACCCTTTTCCATTAATGTTACTAATTTACCTATTGTCCACCAATATTGTTATTATGGGAGCGGTAGATCTCATTTTTCCACACATCCCTACTAGTGTACAATGGCTAGTCATGCCATGGAAATGATCACCATCTGCAAACCATTTTGTTCTGAAACACCACTTGTCTACCACATCCATCAAAGGAAACCAACACATGAAGAGTGGTTTTTCTACTTCACATAGATATAATGGAAGAGCACTAAGAAATTTTCCATGTCATCATCAAGACATTTTACTTCTTGTTTTCTCCGTTTCAAACCATGTATCATCAAAACCCATTCTTCCATAGGTGTGACCTTTTCTATATTACCTATCTTTCCCTTTACTATGAGAATGGTCTTCCTATATTATCCCTACATTATTACAAGATCCTTTAAAAAACTATAACCTTCTACCATCTATCATGGTTCTTTCAATATTCATAATGTACATACTCATGATAAACTCTATCTTGTTATATATCATTGGAGATAATTTCCCCTAGAATTTTCTATTTTAGATCCATCTAAACATCCATGGATGAAATTTGTGAGAACACATTCATCATAGAGAAAGTTATATCATCTCCATGGAGCTTCGAATCTTAATATCCATTTTTACTTAAATATGTTAGTTACATTTAAGAAGTGACCTTAATGTTTAACCAATTAAATATTATATAGGGGTTTCATCCATTTTTAGATGATATATGAACACATTATTAGTAACATCTTCACTACTTCCATAAGCTAGGACACATTAATAAATATTATACACATCATAACAAATAATCATTCTGTCAAAATAAATTCCATAACTACTAATCTTCTTTTTCCACATTTTAATATTAATTATTGTACCTTATTCATTAATAATATCATTAATAATAATTATAATACACACAATGTTGTTTTAACAGAAGATGAATTTATATTGGTTTTATATCCAATATATGTATAAGTTGATAACTGGTGGACAGTGTAAATGAATACAAATACCATAATGGAAATTAAATAAGTGGTGTTGGAAAAATATAACAAAAATATTTTCAAAAAACCTTTTCCTCACACACTTATTTTAAAAATGAATGTGAGTTTATAGGGTGGTGAAAATTTATGATGAATTAATTGGTTCATATGAGTAAAACATCACATGTATTTTCATGTATCTATTTATGCATAAAAACATATAGAATATTGATCTAGAAGGATGGTTTCCAACGGATGTTATTTCTCAGAAAATAGAAAATGTTTCACCCATCCCTCGACATACAAAAGTCCATAACATGAGGCCTCATGGAAACCCATTTCACCTGAGCATGAAACTATTTTTTGAACCCCGTTTACTTCAATAAAGGGAGGTGATAAATACCAATAATCTCACCATTTTAGGGTATATGTATATTATATCATTTAAAGATTTCAAAATGTGTCCACACATAAAACCTCAAAGTTTCACTCCTCACACAACCCAATACAAGAAACATCACTTAATTCATATAGTTGAGAAATTATATATGAATTATCTCAAAAAATATCTTTAATGATTTGAAATCACATAAAGATATTTCATGAAACAATGTCTCTATAAATATCACATCTCATATAAGGGGACAATTACCCATTAATTTCAATGATCCACACAACACATTAATTGTGTGATATTACTATTATGAACAACCATTCAATTCCATCTTTATATAGGAAAGAATTAATAATTGAACATGAGATTCATTCTCAACTAATCCAAAATCACTCATTAGAAATATAAATACAAGAATGAAACTATGAGACTTTACCCGTGAGCTTTTTTTCAATAGACAAAGGATTGTAATAATTTTCATAATCTTTACAGGTATCCTTAACACTTCTAATAAAAACCTGGAAACATCTATGTAATCCACACACACATAAATATTTTATACAAAAAATTTTTTGTTTTTATTTTTGTAAGCCCCATAATATATTTTATATATCCAATAATGAAATGGAAAACAATAACATAAGCCCCACACATATCAAGGCAATATACAAGAAAGATTCTTATAACCACTTCAGAACCCCACACACATTTTCTTTTCATATAAAATAAATATCTTTGTATCTCCATATGTAATACACAAAAAAAACCATTATTCTCATTCCTTTCAAAAAAAAGTGTATTTAACACATTAAAATAATCTAAAATGATTGAGTTTTTTTAAAACCTCAAATAATGAAATTTTAAATATATGAGTTTTTGTTTTTGTTTAGAAAATACATTGGATACCACTTTGTGGTTCAATAAATATTAACATCCCACCACTCATGTGAAATGAATTATTCCATTAACATTATAACATTATTTGAGAGAATCCCCAATATACTCTAAACGATGAGTGTCCTCACGAAACTATAAACCTTGTGCATTCCATTTGGACTCTAAACTGGAATTACCCCCACTATACTCTAAATCAAAAGTTCTTTATTACATGCATATAAACCCATAGACCCATTCTTAAATATGTGATGTTAATCAGATAACCCTAAATTCCTTATATAATGAGTATGAGATCATTTAACTTTATTTATGTGAAAATAAAAAAGATCATCAATATTTCCATATGTGATGAGAAAATGATGCCTTCATTTACTATCATGAGGAAGACATAACAACTCCAAATATACCCAACACAGTTAGCCCTATGACCATATTGTCTTCAACATAATATGGATTAATGTAATGAGATTAACCGATTTAAAAAATGATGAAATTGGTTATAGGTTCATTAGTATTTATTAAATCTATGATGGTGTCCTTGAAAAGATAATTGTCTCATTTGTGAGATAAAAAGGACTCCATACTCTCAGTAGAATAACATTTACCATTACAATCACCCATGGCTGTGAAATGTTTACTACCATTTAAAAGATGGAATAGTGGATGTAATCCTTACCATTCTACACAATATAGTGGTATCCTGGAGTAAATAATTATAAATATAAGTGGAATCCCTAATGTGAAAAAATCTTATTTAATTGTTTGTAGATGAGTAATTTTGGTTATCACTAGCATCAGGCATCTAATAAAAGTTGAATTCAACTAATAAAGAATTACACCCACTTGGTATCCTGAGAGATTTTCCCATGGCACTGACAATAAGAAAAAATGGAAGAGGGATTCCCTTGATTCTACTAACAACAATAGGTTTCCACATTAGGTAATCTTATATACATACACCATTGTTGAAACTACTGCATTTCCCATGACTCTTCTGTTCCATCACCTCATTTCCCCAATGTTATTTTTATAATATAGGGTTATCAATTCCCTATTAAGTCGATATGTAATTGAATTCATCATACATAACTGATAGTTGCATTGGGTTTCACTTCAGAATATTTCACAATTCCAGTAATCTTGATATTGGACAGCTCAATAGGGTAATGAACCCAAACTCACCACTACCTACAACATTAGGATTGCATCCCTAGATTTTTTCAACCCTTACTTCCCAAAGAAGTTGGATGTAGAGTAATTTAATGGTATTATTAATGTAGTTTCCATCAGTGATTCTATAAAGAGAGGTATTTCCATACAAGCGTCCATCAATGTAGGTCTTCCCAGGTAACAACAAAACATTCTCATGTTTCTTCTATTTGGGGTACCCTTGTACATGATCGACATCACCCATGACTCCCATGATTGAGGAAGGCCGTCATAATTGATATATTAGTGTAAAAAATAAATCTTCCACCACAATATCTACCATCACAACTATTCCACTATTGTGTAGGTTATTATTTCCCATCTAAAACAAATTGAATTCCAGCATCCACAGAGTGTGTCATATCGACTCTTCTGGCTAGTGTCACAACAAAAAACCATAATAGTGTACTTCCATGTGATGAAGATTTATAACAATAAAAGGGTCCTTCCTAATGTGATGTGACATATGGAATTCATGTATGTACTTATTTTAACACTAATTGTGACCCTCATGAAACAATACCCTCAAATATAATGAATCTCGGAGATGGAAAACATACATTTTACCGCCATAATTCTAATTAGGGAATGAATGGTTGATTAAATATAATATGTTTTAATCCTTTATTATAAAGGATTCATATGAGATAATAATTCCTCAAACACCATGACCCTATGTGAGAGAACCTAATGACTGAGGATATCAATTCTGTATATCGTGGTGCACTTGATCTTGAATACCCATCACAAGTACACATGTTTAGAGAATTTGATTTCTTCATTTTATAGAATATAAATGATTCATCCCTAGTGAAATCTATTTAATTTACATATGACTATTAAATTTATTAAGAAAAAATATCAAAATTCTGGTCAACAATTTTTTATGAGAAGTTGTATTTTGAGGTGTCATAGGTAGCCAAAAATATCCTTCATGATGTGGATGCATGGTCTCAATCATGAACTGTTTTTTTACTTCATCCTAATAGAAATTTGTTGGACATATCATTATCTCTAGGATTTATTTTTTAGATCAAATTAATATATTAACACTATGTGACATTAAAATATATTTTATTTCGAATAAATTTAATGTCTTCAACAGTTTGATGTAATAAAATACCCAGGTCATTATGATCTATAAAATAGTATAAAATTAAAAATGACCCATGAAATTTAAGTTAATGAATAAGAATAACAAAATTATGAAAAACATATGTTTTACAAATTAATGTAATAAATTCATTGGTTGTCAACTGATTATATATAAAAATAATTACTATATGAAAGAAAAAGAATTTGTTTTCTCAAAAGATGTATTTTTTTAACAAAATGGTACCGTAATTTTTTTTTGAAATTTTGATAAAAATAATTTTTTTAAATAGTTAGATTGTTTTTTAATATTCATGTTAAAATGACCTTAAATTAAAAAATTTATAATTTTCTAAAACAAATAAATTTTCAAATAAATAGTGAAAAATAATAAATTTTATTGAACATAGGCAATTTACATAAATCATTTTGACGATATATTTTATTTAAAAGATATATTAAAAGTAAAATTATTTAAATTATAGAATAATTATTCAAATTTTATTCTTTGCAATCAATTACATGGTTAATTTTGATATCAAAACCTTTTATACATTTGAAATATTTTCTTTTACAATCACCATTTTTCATCAATTAAGTGTGTTTAATTTGAAATTAAATTTTACAAATTATTTGAATTGGATATTTTAAATTTATAAATAAAATTAAAAATAATATTTAATATTTTATTATAATTTCAACTTAATTATCAGTCATTACTAATATTAAAAATTATAAAAATTAATTCTCATAGATTACGTTAAATCTTGCTTACTAGGGCATAAACTAATAAGATAATGGTAAGGATTTTGTTGATTATTTTAAAATTCCTGTTATATGTGAATATTTAGACCTTATCAGATCTAATGTTTGAGAATGATTGAATTATTAATCTTTTTTCACATGAAAAAACATATGTATAATTTATTATTTGACAAAAATTGAAAGTGTATCGTCCCCATCCACTTATAAATACACAAAAAATATCCTATCTTATCTACAATTAAAAAACATTATTTTCAGAAAATCCATACCCATAAACATTAATTACATCCCTCCCCTAGAACTTTTTAACCTGTTTTTCTCATAAATACATTATATGAAGGATTTATATTTAAAACTAATGAGATTTTCTAAAGAAGTTGATATTTGTTAACCATGAATCTTTATTTTATATCTTCTTATACCCATATAAAATCATCACCAAATATGTTAAAATAATAAATTTAGTATATCATAAATATAATTAAGTTATTATGTTAATTAAATAACCTATATCCATATCATATTCAATAAAATGGGAAATGAACCTGTCGATTTTTTTTATAGTGAAACGATGTAATTCATTTTCCATCAACAAATCTCAAAGATGGATATAATGATCGATGTAATTTTTATAAATGATATTAATGAGATAATTATAAATAAATAAATATCATATCATATCTATGTTCAAGAAATCAAATCTATTAGAAAAGGATAAGATCACTTTATTATAGATGTGGACTACCGCCTCCACGAAGATATATGATTCAGTTTTTAATATTATATTAACATGGATGGTAATAATAAAATCTTTAATGAATATATATGATATATGTGATATTAAAATTATTCTTTAAAATGTAATTGTTACTTACCTTTCATTCATTCCATCCATCAAAAAAATTAAAAAATAGTTTATACATACGTATGAACTACAATATCCTTGAATGGTGTACGACCTTTTTATATCCCCAAAATTTGAGGAAAATTAAATTTTTTTATATATTGGATATATATGATATTTTTATGATGGTAAAATTTTATATATAATGCAACATTAATCAATATAGAATGATTGAATCTACTAAACAAAAACAAAAACAGAAAATGAAGTATTTATCAATGGTAATAATAATTTTAATAAGGAATTATTTATAAAATATTGATAAAAAGTATTATGTAAATAATATATTTTATGATATATATGTAAATTTTTGGAACATATTTATAATAAATCTATATTTATTATATATGCCTTTTATACACGTTCATAAGAAATCATACATGGTGTAAGGGTTTCTCGTGTCAATTTATCTTCCGTGATACATATTCTATATTAAAAATTAATTTCTTTTCTGTGTTGTATATAATTACTGTCACGAACCAACCCGGGTCGACCCTCAACCGGTCACCCGAGCTGGTCCGCGACATGGCCTGAGAGGCGTTCCCGATCCTCCCGGGCTGGCGACAAGCGCCATGGAATCAACATAGGCTATGGGAACGATTTCACCCAATATAAACAAATAAGACTGCAAAAATAATACAGAGCAGCGCTGGAAAGATAAACCAAACAAGGTGACTAAACAGGAATAGAAGAAAATAAAACTGACCAAACACGACGTCCGAACAAACTCTGTGCGACCTCACGGGTCGCTCTCCGACTCAATGATCAAGTGTCACCCTAGACGACAGCACTCAAGCTATAGCCTGCACAAACACTAAAAATAGAAAAGAACTATAGGCATGATAATTAAAACACAGTAGGCTAGCCCGATATCTATTACCAATGCACTACCTTTAAAATATAAGAAACATCATTTCAAGTTTGAACTACAATTTATAAAATTATGTTTTTCTAAATATTCTACTTAAAAACAAAGTACAAACCATTACCCTTTACCATTTCCAAATTTTGGTTCATTTCATAGTGTCAATGGCTTCTTAGGAAAAGGGAAAGTGATGTTTATATTTTCAAATTTGTTTAAAGAGGATTAAACACTTTCATTTGAAAACCATTTTTAGGATCCTAATCAAAAGCAATTTACAACATGCCAAGGAAAATAATACACCAGAATGCACAAAGTAAAACACACAACAAGGGCAATGTAGGTATAAATGTGAGCATCATAATCATTACTGCAAGCTACAAAAGATGAAAGGCATGGGTGAACCTAGGAGATCGAGAATAAACCAGAAGACACCAATACATGAGAAATCATCCTTATTGACATGTCACGATGAAATCAAAACACACAATACGCTTGACCGTCCTCTCTCAGGCAGGTCGAGGGCAAATCCCATAGTAATAAACCCAATATATCCACCTAATATGGGCCACTGGTAAGTACCATAACCTACCAGTGCAGCAATCATTCTTAGAATATTCTCTCAATATGCCAGATTCCCATGTCTCAAGTGTTGAAAAATGGGGTGAGCCAACCGATGCCAACCGAGCATCCAATCAGATATATCTATATATAAAGCACAACAGGCATTACCCCAAGTCACTCCATAGGAAAACCTCTTACCTTTAACTACTCAAGTACCTGGGATCCTCTAAGCACGGACTCCCAAACAATCAATTGGGACCAAGGCATGAGAGTTGTCCTAAGAGGGTTTTTATCAAAACATTTTCATCTCTTTCCATAAAGTTCCAAACGAGCATTAAATAAATTTCACAATCACTACTCAAAAAATGTACAACTTCTTTATAAGAAAAAACCCAGTTTAAAACCATTTAAAGAACCCCAAAAACACTACTTCACAGGCTGACAATATTTTTATAAACCAAACCAAACCAAAACATTTTATTTTTCCAAATAACCTTTAAGATCCAACCAGACAACTTCTCAAAAGAACCAAAGTACTTGTTCACGCTTCAAAAGAAATAATTTCTCATTAAAACAGAACACTATATTATATTCCGTAAATTATGTTTAAAATCCAAATGGGCATTATTTCATTATTGGGTGTTCGCTCGTCAAAAGGATGTTTCATGTGTCGTGTATAAAACAAACGGATCTTTTTAAACTAAGTAAAAATTAACTATCTTATATTAAAAATTAATTATTGTATATTATCACATATTTATTAAAATTAATAAAATATTTATTTTGAACAATTTGGGTGTGCAGACAGCATGAAACAATATAACTTAAATCTTAAAAGCAGTGCAAAGGGAACCTACCTCAAGATCAAGCGCGACGAAAAAACATCCTCAGAACCAAGGCGCGATGAAACACCGTGTGTCCGAAACCATGTGATAAATTCCAACACTATTTATAATCAATATCAAGGACTCAGACACCAATAAAAAAACCCACCAGAACACGCGAAACTAAGCGGCCGTGAGAAACGCTCACCTCGAAACTGAAGCGTGACGACGATGTAAACTCAGAATCGCTCTGTGTGGGTTGTAAAACAATGATCCTACCAAAAACAATCATAAGTTTATAATCCTCTGACAAAGAAAAGGCCAAAGCAGGAATACTAATAATAATAATAATAATAATAACAAAAACAACAATAAGATTAATAATAATATAAACAAAAATAACAACAACAGCATCAATAATAATAATAATAATAGAAATAATAATAATAATAATAATAACAACAAAAATAATAAGATTAATAAAAATAATAATAATAAAATAGCAATAATAATAATAAAATAGCAATAATAATAATAATAATAATAATAACAACAACAACAACATTAATAATAAAAATAATATTAATAAAAATAACAATAATAATAAGAATAATAAGAATTATAATAAGAATAATAATAAAAAGAATAATACTAATATTAATAATATTAATTATTATTATAATAATAACATTAATAGTAATAAATGTAAAAAACAAAATTAAAATACATGTTTCAAGGGGGGTTGTTGTGCGGGATGCAGTCAGGGGAGGTGGAGAAGTGTCCGAGCGGCTGGATGGGCAGTGGAAAACAGAGGAGAGGGAGCAGTGGCAAGCTGCTGCAAAGGGGAGGAGGAGAGGAGTCGGGTTGTGTGGGGGTACAGGAGAGAGCAAAACCAGGGCAGGGGGCACTACAGGAGAAAAGAAAGAAAGAAAAAACACGCAGCATGCAAGGATGGCTAATGGGGAGAGGGGTGCGTACCTGCTGGGAGTTACGGAGGCAGGGAACCGGAGCTCTGCCACTGGGAGAAGGAGGTCGGGTCTTCAAGTGTGATGGAAGGTTGCTGGTAGATGACTGGGTCTGAGGGTGCTGGAAAGAGCGATGGGCAAGGAGGCGGCCAGGAGAGGAAGTGCCGGGTGTAGGTCACGCGGGGAATAAAAGGAAGGGGGGTCGCGCGGCCCGACTGGGTGCGTGGGTTGTGTTGGAGAAGAGGGGAGCTAAGGTGAGGGGAGGGGACGCAGCCAGCAGGGAGGGAGATGCAGGGCAGGAGGGATGGAGGCTTCACAGGAAGAGGTGAGTTGCGGCCTTTGGAGGTAGCAGGGAAAGAGGGCGCTTGTGGGATGCTACGGCGGACTGAGAGGAAGGCACCGGGCAGCAGCAGCGGACACAGAGGCCAGTTGGGGAGGTCTTGCGCCGGATGGTTGTGTCGGCTGAGCGCTACAAGGAAGGAGGGAACGCCAGTATATTTGAGTGCGGTAATGGAGAGGAGGAGGGAGCAGGGTGCGGCCGGGTGCCAGGCCGAGAAGGGTGGCGGCGCACGTGGGAAGGGAGCGAAGAGAAAAAAAGAGGGGGCAGCTAGGGTTAGGAAGGAAAAAAAAGAAGAAATAAAAACCATAATAATAATAGTAATCATAATATTAAAAATTCATTTGAAAATTCATTTCATTTATATGATTTAAAATAAAAAAATCATAATCATAACTTTTACAATCTTATTCGTAAAATTTAATAACGATAATAATAATGATAATTGAAATTCCAATAACTTAATAATAATAACGCAAGTAGTCAAACGGGTACCGGGCTTACCGCCCGGATTCCGCTAATCGTGTGGTGCCCGCACACCGAACCAAATAATAACAACCACAACAACATGATGATAAAAATAAAAAATAATAAATAAATTTATATCATATTTAATAAAAATAAAATTAACAAAAGGATAAGTAATTTCATGGGAGAATCCGCGCGGCGTGGCGCTCCGCCCGCGCGTCCAACGTTGTCAAACCTAGATGTGCGTTTTTTATCGAAGACTTAAAAAATCTGATCTGAGACTGAACGCGAACCAGAGAAAAATAATTTAAAACCAAAGAAATCATAAAATAAAATAAAATCACGGTTTGGGGTGCGACAATTCTCCCCACCATAATGCTTTCCGCCCCTGGAAAGCCACAACATTTTCCAGCCGATCGATCGACACCTAAGGATTATACATTAAAAAGATCCAACCTCTTAACCAAAAGGACTTTTCATCAACCATCTACGGGACTCAACCCCCTTTCCCAAAACAGACCAACAGTAGAGGAGAGGGCTGAATGGACTCCCCACCATAAGGACTCCACTACCACCTAATAATGACTTAAAAGAAAACTCAAAGAGACTCATGGTGGGTCTCCCCACCATAAAGATCCGACCTACTAGCGACCAACCAGAAATCAATTTTAGGCCAGAACCGGGCCTTACGCAAGTAAGCACAGCAAAAACATTTAAACCACTTACTCCTGTCCGAAGAGGATAAAATTTCATCTGAAGGGTCTGCACTAACCAAAATCTCCTTACCCCAAGGGCGGGGAGGGAGGGCCCAAGGATCGGATCACTGAAACTACGATGGACGACTACTCATGACCCATCAATTCATGATAAACACAAACCAAAGCTGTAGCCGATTTACATCGGTGGTCCATGCAAGGCCACTAATCGGTGACTGGAATCCCAAAAAAAGCACCATTACTGACATTGCGTGAGGGATAAGTCTATCACACCGCTTTTTCGACAAGAGGTGAATTAAAACGACAAAGAATCCATAGAAACTACACCAAAATGGTCTCACCACATAGTAGAGTGAAAGAGCGTTGTCGCACGTGCTCTCAAAAGAACTTCAAAAGTGAGTTACGTTGGATAAAACTCCAAGCACAACACTCTATGAAGCTAATGTTTAGTTTACTTGGTGTAGCATAGGGGGCTAACCAAGGTCGTCTCTCAAAGGAGGAAGTGAATTAAAACATCTTATTAGAGGTAATCTAAAAATAAAATAAAAGGGAATAAAAACACTACTTTAAAGGATTGGGGTTTGTTGTAGTTTATGAATCTAGAAGAAGTTTGCTGGAAGAAGATTGTATAATTTTTTTTTGTTTTTAATTTTGAAATGAATTTCAATTTAAATGACACAACAAGAAGATGTTTTTTTTAGAAATCTATTTAAAAAGCGTAATCGATCTAACTCTACCTCTTCACTTTATTATTAATCATTATCATTTAAATTAACATTAACTTAATTATGATCCCTTAATTTGTTAAATCCCGAACCCTACGAGAATTAACTTTACCACAAAGATGATGTGAATTTAAACCTAGGCTAACTTTGGAACGTGCAATCGCAGCACCCTGCTTTGATTGATGTTCTAAGATTAGCTTATGATCAGTGGTAAATTAAGGCACATATCCATTCTGGAAATGAGGATGAATTGTGTTTAGGGATTATATTTGAACTCTACAAATTTATCCCAAGTGGTCTTGTATTACCGATTAAGCTCGCACTCTCACAATTTACACAAAATCTCGACCTCGCGTGTTTTTGTATTAATTGTTCAATTGCTTGCTTAGTTTCTTAAAATTTAAAAACATAATTCATGGATCATATTAAGTGAATTAAAGTAGGCTCAATGATTCAAAATAATTAAATGAAGAGGGTAGAAGATAGATCGATCACTAAAAATTACTCTTCCATGGGTGGCGTAATCATCGTAGAAGCGTTTTGCATGTGCAAAGGTTTATAATGGGTATAACCCAATATCGCTTCTACTCAAGAATTCCAGCCCCAAGAGGAAGATTAAGAGAAGAATAAATTTAAATAAAACAGAGGAAAAGAGAAGAAATAAAAGAAGAACAAAGAAGTTTATTACACAAACAAAACAATTACAACATGAAGGAGAGAAGGAGGCTTCGATGAGAGGATCCTTGCTTCAAGAGCTACCTCTCTTACAATGGTTGTAGAATTTGGTTGAAACCAATTCTCCTCTGCCTCCAATCTCCTAATGCACGAACCAGCCTCTCCAAATGAGAAAATCACTAATTTATAGAGTGGAGGGGAGGCTAGGTTTAAAGTGGTTTCAAGTGTGAATGCAAAATCTCGGCCAAATATTTTAATGAAACTTGCACCGCCCATTTGACCTCCAAAACGCGTGAATGGACCGGCCTTACAGAAGGATGAGTTGTGCCACATCATGTCCCCGAGCTTTCCTCAAAATTTGGGCTCAATCCAAGCCCGTATGTAGAGGATATGGCCCAAATACAGAACCTTCTCCATTCTGGCGAGCCCAGCCCAACTTTGACTTCATGGCCCACTTTCAACAACCAAATTAACTCTTTAGCTTTAGTGTCCTGAATAAAAGTTGTAGATACTTAAGTTAGGAACACTGTTACAAAATTTCAAATTCAAATAATAAATATAAAAATATTTATCTTTGAAATAATACAGTGCACTATTAAGGGTAAAACTGGAATTTTCACCAAATTTTCAAATGAATGATCAAATCCCAAATATTTTATAAATAAACATATTTAACACAATGTGAGGAAATTATATCATTTATTATCAATAAAATATTCAATGAAATAGTGTTTTATCAACTCCCCCACACTTACCCTTTTGCACACCTGGGCAAAACCTCATATCAAGTAAACATCAATATCAAATCAAAACCAATTTTAAAACACATATCTTCAAGATCAATCAATTTCACACCAAGAAAAAAAAGATATCATGCCTCATAAAAAACCTTATTTCAGGTTCTCCATTTATATCATTCAATATATTTCCACTTCATTTATCCACCCATGCACAAAACACTTACCTCGCTTGAATTTTCTCTCATCACTCAAATATCAATTTTTTTGCAATGTCTTTCTCATCCAAACTCATACAAGGGTCACCATAGGCTTGATAGATTCCTACATCGCTACCCGATGTGAGTCAAGGACATATGTTTATCATGAGGACTTTTCAGGGTTGTTCTGTGGCTTTCGGTTGGTAGGATTAAGATGTGAAAAACTCTGAGGCTGAATGAGGAGGGCTTGACTCTTTTAAAGCAAAATTGCATTAATCTAATTTTCACTTAAATATGGTCTTCTCTTCAATCCTCATAGTATCAATTCAGCTCCATCATCACGAAAAGTCATGAAAGGTTTACACCATTCATCATTTCAGCATAAAAAATGTCAATCTTCTAGAACATGATTTTCTTGAAAGCTCCAGATGGGCACAGCTTTCCACCTCAATTAGAAGCTCCAGAAAAGGCACAGCTTCACTTGTCATGAAAGCTCCAGAAAAGGCACAGCTTTCAATATAATGACTTTCTTTAGCAGCAAACACATCTCTTCAGAATTTAATTTTCCACCCAAAGTATCACATAATGTGGTGGCACAACACAAGACAGCTTCCCCCACACTTAAGCTCAACTAGATTATGCAATTTCACTTCAAGAGTTGGTTGGATAGGGAAAATTGGCTTGTAATGTGGCTTAACCTAACAGGATGTGCATGGCTTCTAAGGGCTACAAGGATTAAATATTCAAGGTAGGCCATTGTAAAAAAGGATTATTTGAAATTGGGGTTTTAATACCAAACAAATGCCTCAATCATTTAAACACAAGTACCTCAAACCCTCAAGTTTTGACAGGAATAGATCAAATTCTGGTTAAATCAAGTATGGTTTGGCTCTCTCAAGAAGTGAGGTGAATGTAAAGAATATGAAAATAATGGTTTAGAAGCCTCACAAGAAAGTGATTTCAAATATAAAGACAGTGAGATTGGCATGGGATTCAAAATTCAGCGTACTTTGCATGAAATTACTAAATATTTGAACTTGAAACAAAGTCATTTCAGCATTCATTTAAGCTTAGTTTCAAGGGGTAAATTGTTTCACTTATTGATATGGATTTAAAAATGGTGATGAGAATCATTTCAGCTCAAAAGTTTCAAAAACACACAGAAAATTGTAAAATAAACACACAAATTTTGAAAAACACACAATTTTTGTTTTTTGGTTTTTTTTAACAGGAAAACAATTGAAATTACTAAACTAAAAGGTTCCCTCCCCCACACATAAAATATTGCATTGTCCTCAATGTGAACCCGTGAGATGATATATGCACATGAAATGCAGAATTTTTAAATAGGACAAATAATATAAAAGTGAAAGGGTTAGGAACAGCCTGATGTGATCAAGTGATGATGGGGTCATGCAGTGTGATAAAATCCACTGCATCAGTAGGATGTCCCTCAATGTATCTCTTCAAACGTTGCCCATTGACTGTAAAGCTCCTTCCAGTGTCCTCTTGTGTGATCTCCACTGCACCATAAGGAAAAACATTAGACACAATATAAGGACCTAACCATCTGGAACGCAACTTACCAGGCATCAACTTCAGTCGTGAACTATAGAGAAGGACTTTCTCTCCAATATGAAACTCCCTTTGTTGGATCATTTTGTCATGAGCTGCTTTTGATCTTTCCTTGTAGAGCCTTGAGTTCTCATATGATGACAGGCGAATCTCCTCAAGCTCTTGAATTTGCAACTTCCTTTGAATTCCAGCTTGGGCCAAATCCATGTTACATTTCTTTATAGCCCAATATGCCCGATGCTCGACTTCCACGGGGAGATGACACGCTTTCCCAAAAACAATCCGAAATGGGGACATACCAATGGGGGTCTTGTATGCTGTCCTATAAGCCCACAATGCATCATCCAAGCGCTTACTCCAATCCTTCCTATTTGGCTGCACGGTTTTCTCCAAGATTTGTTTCAACTCACGATTTGAAACCTCAGCCTGGCCATTTGTTTGGGGGTGGTATGGTTTTGATGTTTTGTGTGTCACCCCATACTTTCGAAGGAGGGAAGAAAAATTCCTATTGCAAAAGTGTGTCCCTTGGTCACTGATGATGGCCTTTGGTACTCCAAACCTACAAAAAATTTGTGCTTTGACAAAGTCCACAACAACATGAGAATCGTCAGTCCTGGTGGCCTTGGCCTCCACCCATTTACTCACATAATCAACAGCAACCAAAATGTACAAAAAACCAAATGAACTAGGAAAAGGACCCATAAAGTCGATGCCCCATACATCAAAAATCTCACAAAATAGTATGGGTTGTTGGGGCATCTCATGTCTCCTAGAAATGTTCACAGTGTGTTGGCAACGAGAGCATGACTTACAAAACAAATGGGCATCATGGAACAAGCTAGGCCAATATAATCCAGAGTCTAAAACCTTCCTAGCTGTCCGTTGGGGTCCAAAGTGTCCACCACAAGCAAGTGTATGACATAAATGCAAAACAGACTCAAACTCATGATCGGGAACACACCTCCTAATGACTTGGTCACTACACATGCGCCAGAGGTAAGGATCATCCCACACATAAAACCTAGACTCAATTTTTAATTTTTGGACCTGATGTTTCTTTAAATTTGTAGGGATTTCAGAAGCAACAAGGTAGTTAACTAAATCAGCATACCAAGGATGCGTACCTGAGATGGTATAGAGATGCTCATCAGGGAAAGTGTCCCGAAGTGGTACCTGATCCAAGGTGTCACCCTCTAGTGTGTGAGTAAGCCTACTCATGTGGTCTGCCACCAAATTCTCTGACCCCTTCTTGTCTTTTATCTCAAGGTCAAACTCTTGAAGAAGTGGCATCCAACGGATCAGTCGTGGCTTTTCATCTGGCTTCTTTAGGAGGTACCTCAAAGCTGCATGGTCAGAAAAAACAACTACTTTAGAGCCTAATAAATATGAACGAAATTTATCTAAAGCAAATATAACAGCAAGAAACTCCTTTTCTGTTGTGGTGTAGTTTGATTGGGCTGAATCTAGTGTCCTCGATGCATAGGCGATCACATGTGAACGTCCCTCCACCCTCTGAGATAAGACAGCTCCAACCGCGAAGTTGGAGGCGTCACACATAAGCTCAAAAGGAAACTCCCACCGTGGGGGCTGTATGATCGGTGGAGTGGTCAGACACTTCTTTAGCTCATCAAATGATACCCTGCATGAATCATCAAAATTGAAGTCAATATCTTTTTGAAGCAATCGAGATAAGGGTAGAGCGATCTTACTAAAATCTCTGATGAAGCGTCGATAAAATCCAGCATGTCCAAGGAATGATCGAACATCACGCACACATGAAGGGTAGGGTAAGGATGAAATGATGTCTACCTTAGATCTATCAACCTCTATCCCATGTTTTGACACTACATGCCCTAAGACAATGCCATGCTCTACCATGAAATGACACTTTTCAAAGTTCAGGACTAGATTCTTCTCAATACAACGATTCAACACATTTTCCAAACTACTTAGACATTCATCAAATGAAGATCCATACACTGTAAAATCATCCATAAATACCTCCATGCAGGTCTCAATAAAATCAGAAAAAATACTCACCATGCATCTCTGGAAGGTACCTGGGGCATTGCAAAGTCCAAATGGCATCCTCCGATAGGCAAATGTCCCAAAGGGACAGGTGAATGTAGTCTTCTCCTGATCCTCCGGAGCTATAGGAACCTGAAAATATCCAGAAAATCCATCCAAGAAACAATAGTGTGTCTTCCCAGCTAGTCTCTCAAGCATCTGATCAATAAATGGGAGGGGGAAATGATCTTTGCGAGTGGAATGATTTAGTTTCCTATAATCAATACACACGCGCCAACTGTTTTGTACCCTCATTGGAACTAACTCATCTTTCTCATTTTTAACAACAGTAACACCACTTTTCTTAGGCACAACCTGAATAGGACTTACCCACTGAGAATCTGAAATGGGATAGATTATACCTGCCTCGAGCAATTTTTCAACCTCTTTTTTAACAACCTCCAGAAGGGTTGGATTGAGTCTCCTTTGTGGTTGCCTCACCGGTTTAGCTCCATCTTCCAAAAGAATCCTATGCATGCAAATGGAGGGGCTAATACCTGATATGTCAGCCAAGGTCCACCCGATTGCCCTGATGTTCTCCCTCAAAAGAATCAAAAGTTTTTCTTCATGTTCAAAAGAGAGATTGTTAGCAATGATAACAGGTAATTTTTCACCACTTAACAAGTATGAGTATTTGAGATTTGGTGGCAATGGCTTTAGTTCCAGTGATGGTGGCTGTTGAATGGATGGAAGCATGAGTGGCGTAGACATCTGTGCACAATCATACATATCATCTGAATGAGAGAACAATGCATCAAATCCATCAGAAAAATTAGCAGCCATATCATAATCAGAGTATACATGCTCAGAATTCGAATATGATTGGACAAATGAACCAATCCCAAGATCAGAAAGATCATGAATTAAAGGGGATGAAGTAGAATGAGACATCAAGTTGGACCCAATACTCATTATTTCATTAAGAAGTGAATAGTCCCCAAGAGATTGGGAATCAAAAATAGAGGGACTATCACATGGAGACTCAGAATGAGAGAGAAAGAATGCTGAGTGTTCCTCTGGTGGGTACTTCATAGAATCCAGGATTTTAAACCTCACGATTTCATCCCCGAATTCCATGGAAAGAGTACCCTCATGAACATTGATAATGGTCTTAGCAGTTTTGAGGAAGGGTCTACCAAGAATGATAGGGGCATGAGAACTTACCTGGTCATCTTCCATGTTTAGTACATAGAAATCAGCAGGGAAGATCATGTCCTTTACCTTTACCAACACATCTTCAAGGACACCAGCCGGATATGTTGTAGCTCTATTCGCTAGCTGCACCACTACCCTTGTAGGCTTGAGCTCACCAATCTGCAATGAAGAGAAAACAGAGTGAGGCATCACATTTATTGAAGCTTCTAAATCACAAAGAGCATCAGAGAAGTGAAACTCCCCTATGGTGCATGGGATGGTGAATGTCCCGGGATCCTTGCACTTTGTTGGCATTGCTAGAGTTGGTGTAATGAGTGCTGAGACATTCCTCCCAAGGTTGATCCTCTCATTTCCCTTGAGCCCTCTTTGATTGGTACAAAGTTCTTTTAAGAATTTGGCATACCTTGGGATTTGCTTAATGGCTTCGAGTAGAGGAATGTTGATCTCCACACGCTTGAATGTGTCCAAAACCTCCTTTTGCATTGCTTCTTCAGCCATCTTCTTGGTTTGAACAACCCTGTTTGGAAAAGGAAGTGGTTTAGGAGGAACATCATCAATCTTTTTCTTACCTTTATCTTTCTCCTTGGATTGTTCATCAGTTGGTATGGAATGTGGCTTCTCTGAAGTTGAGGTGAATCCCGGTGGAATGGTAGGTACAGCTGTATCGTTCATTTGCTTCCCACTTCTCAATGTTATGGCACTAACATTCCCCTTTGGATTTGGAGTGGGTTGGGAAGGTAGATTTCCAGAATTCTTACTTACAAGTTCATGGAGGGCGGTCGCAATCTGGCTCATTTGAGTCTTCAACTCCCTCAGCTCCGAACCTTGACTTTTCAGCTCATTCTGTTGATTAAGAACAATTTGTTTCAAAAGATCATCAGTGTTAGAGTCTACCTTGGGTTGGAGATTCCCTTGTTGCTGACTTGTTGATGTTTGAGCTTCAAATCTCCTTTGGGGTTGTTGGAAACCCTGTTGGTAAGGTGGAGGCTGCTGGAAGATTTGTTGAAAGGGGGGCCTTTGTTGTTGTCCAGAGCCATACCTCATGTCCAGATGATCTTTCCACCCTTGGTTGAATGTTGGATCAAACATCTTCTGGGGATATGGTTGTTGCTGCTGCTGCTGATATGGTCTCCCAGGGAACACTGCTGCACAATCTTCTGTTTCTTGGAGTTGTGGGCAACAGTCAGTTGGGTGGCTTGTCTCAGTGCAAATACCACAAGGCCTTGAAGGAGGAGGTAAAGATGTCTTTTGTGCCAAAGCAATCTGCCTTACCATAGTTGTCAATTCTTCTAACTTGGTATCAATCAAATGACTCTCAAGAGAAGAAGGACTTACCTGATGTACTCCCCTGACATGTAGTGTACCTCTATCGCCAAATTGTTGGGAGTTTTGGGCCATCTTGTCAATCAATGCACGTGCGGCTATTGGTGTCTTGTCCACCAATGCCCCTCCAGCTGCGGCATCCACCATGCTTCTATCCATAGCTGTGAGTCCTTCATAGAAGTACTGAATGAGGAGCTGCTCACTGATTTGGTGATGTGGACAGCTTGCACACAACTTCTTGAATCGCTCCCAATACTCATACATGGACTCCCCTTGTGCTTTCTTGATACCCGATATCTCCTTTTGAATGGATGTGGTCCTTGATGCTGGAAAAAATCTCTGCAAGAAAAGACGTTTCAAATCGTTCCAACAAGTTACATCTTCGGGTTGTAAATAATACATCCAATCTTTCGCAGCTCCATCAAGTGAGAATGGGAATGCTCTTAGTTTGATTTGATCTTCAGAGACATTTCTAGGTTTTAGGGTTGAGCAAACCACATTAAATTCTTTCAAATGTTTATTGGGATCCTCACCAGAGAGGCCATGAAACTTTGGAAGTAAGTGAATTAACCCAGATTTCAGTTCAAAGTCCGATTCGAGATTTGGGTATGCAATACAATTTGGTTGATAGTTAATATCAGGTGCAGCCAATTCTCGAATGGTTCTATTAAGTTCATTTCCATTATTATCAGCCATTGGTTCCTCTTTTATGTTTGAATTTGAATTGCTTCCAATTTCAATGTTCTGATATTGGAGTAATTCTCCAACTGGTTGAATGTTGAAACTTCCCGTAGACTGAGAATGTCTGATTCGTGCCCTAAGGCTACGTTCAATCTCAGGGTCAAGATCTAAGAGATCTTCGGGATTAGTTCGTGTCATAGATCAAATAAAAATGAAAAGAAAGAAGGTGGACCATAGTAAAATAAAAATGAGAAGTTTGAGTTGATGGTCCACAAAGAAGTAGGAGAAAATAAAAGAAGAGGATGAAAAATCAGATTGGGTAAAGAAGGAAGAAAGAAGAGAGGAAAATAATAAAATGTAAAATAAAATAAATACCTCTAGTTTGTTGAAATAATTACTTGCCTCCCCGGCAACGGCGCCAATTTGAAAGAGCGTTGTCGCACGTGCTCTCAAAAGAACTTCAAAAGTGAGTTACGTTGGATAAAACTCCAAGCACAACACTCTATGAAGCTAATGTTTAGTTTACTTGGTGTAGCATAGGGGGCTAACCAAGGTCGTCTCTCAAAGGAGGAAGTGAATTAAAACATCTTATTAGATGTGATCTAAAAATAAAATAAAAGGGAATAAAAACACTACTTTAAAGGATTGGGGTTTGATGTAGTTTATGAATCTAGAAGAAGTTTGCTGGAAGAAGATTGTATAATTTTTTTTTGTTTTTAATTTTGAAATGAATTTCAATTTAAATGACACAACAAGAAGATGTTTTTTTTTAGAAATCTATTTAAAAAGCGTAATCGATCTAACTCTACCTCTTCACTTTATTATTAATCATTATCATTTAAATTAACATTAACTTAATTATGATCCCTTAATTTGTTAAATCCCGAACCCTACGAGAATTAACTTTACCACAAAGATGATGTGAATTTAAACCTAGGCTAACTTTGGAACGTGCAATCGCAGCACCCTGCTTTGATTGATGTTCTAAGATTAGCTTATGATCAGTGGTAAATTAAGGCACATATCCATTCTGGAAATGAGGATGAATTGTGTTTAGGGATTATATTTGAACTCTACAAATTTATCCCAAGTGGTCTTGTATTACCGATTAAGCTCGCACTCTCACAATTTACACAAAATCTCGACCTCGCGTGTTTTTGTATTAATTGTTCAATTGCTTGCTTAGTTTCTTAAAATTTAAAAACATAATTCATGGATCATATTAAGTGAATTACAGTAGGCTCAATGATTCAAAATAATTAAATGAAGAGGGTAGAAGATAGATCGATCACTAAAAATTACTCTTCCATGGGTGGCGTAATCATCGTAGAAGCGTTTTGCATGTGCAAAGGTTTATAATGGGTATAACCCAATATCGCTTCTACTCAAGAATTCCAGCCCCAAGAGGAAGATTAAGAGAAGAATAAATTTAAATAAAACAGAGGAAAAGAGAAGAAATAAAAGAAGAACAAAGAAGTTTATTACACAAACAAAACAATTACAACATGAAGGAGAGAAGGAGGCTTCGATGAGAGGATCCTTGCTTCAAGAGCTACCTCTCTTACAATGGTTGTATAATTTGGTTGAAACCAATTCTCCTCGGCCTCCAATCTCCTAATGCACTAACCAGCCTCTCCAAATGAGAAAATCACTAATTTATAGAGTGGAGGGGAGGCTAGGTTTAAAGTGGTTTCAAGTGTGAATGCAAAATCTCGGCCAAATATTTTAATGAAACTTGCACCGCCCATTTGACCTCCAAAACGCGTGAATGGACCGGCCTTCCAGAAGGATGATTTGTGCCACATCATGTCCCCGAGCTTTCCTCAAAATTTGGACTCAATCCAAGCCCGTATGTAGAGGATATGGCCCAAATACAGAACCTTCTCCATTCTGGCGAGCCCAGCCCAACTTTGACTTCATGGCCCAATTTCAACAACCACATTAACTCTTTAGCTTTAGTGTCCTGAATAAAAGTTGTAGATAATTAAGTTAGCAACACTGTTACAAAATTTCAAATTCAAATAATAAATATAAAAATATTTATCTTTGAAATAATACAGTGCACTATTAAGGGTAAAACTGGAATTTTCACCAAATTTTCAAATGAATGATCAAATCCCAAATATTTTATAAATAAACATATTTAACACAATGTGAGGAAATTATATCATTTATTATCAATAAAATATTCAATGAAATAGTGTTTTATCATAGAGGCACAACTTTAACCAGACTCCTTAAAATTTCCCCCGAGGATCCTGACTACGCACCGTCTTCACTCCAAGACCTTTTGGATGGAGCTCCGATGGATGAAGTATCTTCTACATCACAGTCAAGTTCTGATAAACCCAACAAGAATCATTTATCTTTTGATTTGTCAAAGGATATGACCAAACTTTAAAATTTAAAAACATACCAGCATTTCAATTCGGAGTTCATCAAAAGACCCATGACATTGCCATACATTTCAAACCCAAAACACCATCAGTACAACTACAACAATAAAAGATCCCTTAAAATGAAAGGAAACTTACACTAGAAACTTTGAACAAAGACCCAAAAACACAGTACTTCCCAGAACTTCTTCTGTGAAGCTTTCTTGCAATGCCCCGACAAAAGCGTCGCAAGTGACCCAGGCGTCCACAGCCCTGGCAGGGCTTTGGAGTGCTTGGGCACGATGACTTCTTATGACCCCACTTGCCACACTGATAACACACAATAATCTCTCGTTCTGAAGAGGTTGATGAAAGATCCCGAGGCCTCTTGAATCCATGACCTGATCCATCCGCTTCCATTTTCTTACTCATTTCCTTTCCAGAATCTTCACCACTGATCATAGGGATCGAAGGAGGGAGAACCACTTCGAGAACTCCTACCATCGCAGCTTCGACATGAAAAGCTTGTCTTTCCACATCGACAAAAGAAATTAGGTTGGACTCTAAAACCTGCGACTGTAGATCAGGGCAGAGACCCGCCTCGAAGCGTCGAGCCTTCATGGGGTCATTCATGGAATACTCTGAATCATAAGGGACTAGATCCACAAAGCGATGGAAATATTCAAACACGGATCTGTCGCCCTGCTGTAGACAACACATTTCCATCCCCTTTCTCACCCTTTCTTCCTCAGAGAAAATCTGACGAATGAACAAAGCCTTGACGAAATCCGAAGTAATCTTTTAACGGGGCTTGTTCTGAGACACTGACTTCCACCACATCCACGGTGAACCTTCAAGCATGAAGGTCACAAACATGACATTCAATGACTCGGGCAACTAAATGAGGTTAAAGTCCATTTCAATCTTCCACATCCACTCCTATGCCATGGATGTTTCTTCTTGACCATAGAAGAGAGGTGGATCGAGCTTCCGAAACTCAAGCATAAAATCCTTAGGTTGATCAACCGCACTATGATCACCCATCGAAGCTTCAAAGGGATAACTGCTGGACCAGGAAAAGTCAAAAACCCAATCAAGACAACTCAACGTGTGAATAAAAACCTCAAAATGAAACACTGCATAGGGGATAAGTTCAAAACACAAGGAAAAAAGTTATCATAACATCAAAACTTTTCTCTTTGAAAACATCTTTAATTAAAAACAATCTTAGTGGGTTAAACCCTCGCCATTGGTATCCCATTGAGTCTCACTCACATGCATGTATTTGTGCCACCCCGGGCATCCATCCACCATACCAAAAATCCGTCCACATTTCTAACATACCACTATGCATGTGAGCACTCATAGGAACACCAAGGCCAAAACAACGAACTTCATTTTCCCAAAACAAATTATTCTTACCACTTCTAAAAAAACTACAAATTAAACATGTCATTCAAACAACCATTTTTTTACAAACCAACTTTTCTGATTCAAACCACTTTCAAAAATCAAGAGAAACCCAAAACAACTCAAATAGGGGACTAGTGTTAGTGGGTTACTTGACCATATGGTTGGCGGCCATATGCCAAACACGTCACTGACACAGATAGCCTTCTTGGACCGTTCCCCTAGCTCTGCATGGCTTTCCAGGACGTGCGGGTTAGGAGGAATAGTGGCCCAAACTCCCTTTGTCATATCCCAATCACAAAACATTTCCATAAAAACCCAAATAAACAAATTAAACCTGACTTCCCATGGAAACCCAAGAACCAAAATGAGAAAGAGTTCGCGACGCTCCTCTCGTACCTACCCCTCAAGTCCCGACACTCCTACCCCATCTACCTCAACATCCTAAATAACAATGGGCACTCTGAAAAGTAAGGTTTCTAAGATCCAACGCCTCTGATACAATTTTCTCACGAAACAACCCGGGTCGACCCTGAACCGGTCACCCGAGCTGGTCTGCAACATGCCCCGAGAGGCGTTCCCGATCTTCCCGGGCTGGTGACAAGCGCCAAGGCATCAACAGAGGCTATGGGAACGATTTCTCCTAATATAAATAAATAGGACTGAAAAGATAATAAAGAGCAGCGCTGGAAAGATAAACCAAACAAGGTGACTAAATAGGAATAGAAGAAAATAAAACTGACCAAACACGACGTCCGAACAAACTCCGTGCGACCTCACAGGTTGCTCTCCGACTCAACGATCAAGTGTCGCCCAAGACGACCGCACTCAAGCTATATCCTGCACAAACACTAAAAACAGAAAAGAACTATAGGTGTGAGTATTAAAACTCAGTAGGTTAGCCCAATATATATTCCCAATGCACTACCTTTAAAATAAAAGAAACATCATTTCATGTTTGAACTACATTTTATAAAAGTATGTTTTTCTAAATATTCTACATAAAAACAACGTACGAAACATTTACCATTACCATTTCCAAATTTGGGTTCATTTCATAGTGTCAATGGCTTCTTAGGAAAAGGGAAAGTGATGTTTATATTTTCAAATTTGTACAATGAGGATTAAACACTTTCATTTGAAAACCATTTTTAGAATCCTAATCAAAAGCAATTTACCACTTTCTATGGAAAATAATACACCAGAATTCACAAAGTAAAACACACAGCAAGGGCAATATAGGTATACATTTGAGCATCATAATCATTACTGCAAGCTACAAAATATGAAAGACATGGGTGAACCTAGGAGATCGAGAATAAACCAGAAGACACCAATACATGAGAAATCATCCTTATCGACATGTCACGATGAAATCAAAACGCAAAATACGCTGGACCATCCTCACTCAGGTAGGTCGAGGGAAAATCCCATAGTAATAAACCCAATATATCCACCAACTATGGGCCACTGGTCAGTACCATAACCAACCAGTGCATCAATCATTCTTAGAATATTCTCTCAATATTCTAGATTCCCATGTCTCAAGTGTTGAAAAAGGGGGTGAGCCAACCGATGCCAACCAAGCATCCAATCAGATATATCTATAAATAAAGCACAACATGCATTACCACGAGCCACTCTCTGGGACAAACTCTTGCCTTTAACTACTCAAGTATCTGGGAGCCTCTAAGCATGGCCTCCCAAACAATCAATTGGTACCAAGGTATGAGAGTTTTCCTAAGGGGGTTTTTATCAAAACATTTTCATCTCTTTCCATAAAGTGCCAAACGGGCATTAAATACATTTCACAATCACTACTCAAAAAAAGTACAACTTCTTTATAAGACAAAACCCAGTTTAAAAGCATTTAAGGAACCCCAAAAAAACTACTTCACAGGCTGACAATATTTTTATAAACCAAACCAAAACAAAACATTTTATTTTTCCAAATAACCTTTAAGTGCCAACCAGACAACTTCTCAAAAGAACCAAAGTACTTGTTCATGCTTCAAAAGAAATCATTTATCATTAAACCAAAACTCTATTTTAAATTCCGTAAATTATGTTTAAAAGCCAAACATGCATTCTTTCATTATTGGGTGTCTGCTCGTCAAAAGGATGTTTCATGTGTCGTGTATAAAATAAACGGCTGTTTTTACACTAAGTAAAAATTAACTATCCTATATTAAAAATTAATTATTGTATATTATCTCATATTTATTAAAATTAATAAAATATTTATTTTGAACTATGGGGGTGTGCAAACAGCATCAAACTATATAACTTAAATCTTAAAAGCAGTGCAAAGGGAACCTACCTCAAGATCAAGCGTGACGACAAAACAACCTCGGAACCAAGGTGTGATGACACAACGTGTGTCTGAAACCACGTGATAAATTCCAACACTCTGTATAATCAATATCAAGGACTCAAACACCAATAAAAAAACTCACTAGGACATGCGAAACTAAGTGGTGGGGAGAAACGCTCACCTCGAAACTGAAGCGCAATGACAATGTAAACTCAGAATCGCTCCGTGCGGGTTGTAAAACAATGATCCTACCAAAAACAATCATAAGTTGATAATCCACTAACAATGTAAAGGAAAAAAGCAGGAATAGTAATAATAATAATAATAATAATAAGAAAAAAAACAATAATATTAATAATAATATAAAATAAAAATAACAACAATAACAATAATAATAATAATAACAACAATAATAAGATTAATAATAATAATAATAATAATAATAATAGAAATATTAATTATAATAAAAATAACAACATCAATAATAAGATTAATTACAATATTTATAATAAAATAGAAATTTTAATAATAATAATAATAATAACAACAACATTAATGATAATAATAATAATAATAAAAATAACAATAATAATAAGAATAATAAGAATTATAATAAGAATAATAATAAAAATAATAATACTAATATTATTAATAATAATTATTATAATAATAATAACATTAATAGTAATAAAAGTAAAAAAACAAAATTAAAATAAATGATTCAAGGGGGGTTGTTGTGTGGGATGCAGTAAGGGGAGGAGGAGAAGTGTCTGAGCGGCTGGCTGAGCAGTGGAAAATAGAGGAGAGGGAGCAGCGGCGAGCTACTGCAATGGGGAGGAGGAGAGGAGTCAGGTTGTGTGGGGATACAGGAGAGAGCCGAACCAAGGCAGGGGGCACTATAGGAGAAAAGAAAGAAAAAAACATGCAGCATGCAAGGATGCCTAATGGGGAGAGGGGTGCGCACCTGCTCAGAGTTACGGTGGCAGGGAACAAGAGCTCTGCCATTGGGAGAAGTAGGTCGGGTCGTCAAGTGTGAAGGAAGGTTGCTGGTGGATGGCTGGGACTGAGGGTGCTGGGGAGAGCGATGGGCAAGGTGGCAGGCAGAAGAGGGAGTGTCGGGTGCAGGTCACGCATGGAAGAAAATGCAGGGGGGTCGCGCGGGCCGGCTGGGTGCGTGGGTTGTGCGGGAGAAGAGGGGAGACGAGGTGAGGGGAGGGGATGCGGACAACAGGGAGGGCGATGCAGGGAAGGAGGGACGGCGGCTTCACAGGTAGAGGTGAGTCACGTCCTCTGGAGGTAGCAGGGAAGGAGGGTGCTGGTGGGTTGCTTCAGCGGACTGAGAGGAAGGCACCGGGCAACAGCAGCAGACACAGAGGCCAGTTGGGGAGGTCCTACGCCAGATGGTTGCATCGGTCGAGCGCTGCAAGGTAGGAGGGAACGCCAGTCTATTTGTGTGCGGCAAGGGAGAGGAGGAGGGAGTAGGGTGCAGCGAGGTTCCAGGCCGAGAATGGTGGCGGCACATAGGGGAAGGGAGCGAAGAGAAAAAAAAGAGGGGGCTGCTAGGGTTAGGAAGGAAAAAAAAGAAGAAATAAAAACCATAATAATAATAGTAATCATAATATTAAAAATTCATTTGAAAATTCATTTCATTTATAAGATTTAAAATAACAAAATAATAATCATCACTTTTACAATCTTATTCGTAAAATTTAATAACGATAATAATAATGATATTAGAAATTCCAATAACTTAATAATAATAATGCAGGTAGTCGCACGGGTACCGGGCTTACCGCATGGCTTCTGCTAATCATGCGGTGCCCGCACACCGAACCAAATAATAACAACCACAACCACATGATGATAAAAATTAAAAATAATAAATGAATTTATATCATCTTTAATAATATTAAAATTAACAAAAGGCCAAGTAATTGCATGGGCGAAGCCACGCGGCGTCGCGCTCCGCCCGCGCGTCCAACGTTGTCGAACTGAGATGTTCCTTTTTTATCGATGACTCAAAAAATCTGATCTGAGACTGAACGCGAACCGGAGAAAAACGATTTAAAACCAATGAAATCATAAAATAAAATAAAATCACGGTTTGGGTGTGAAAAATACCCTTAGATACTGTAGATATATTTATTTAAATTTATTTCTTTCATGGGGATTATGATTCAAAAGTTACCAATGTGGTAATCAATTATTTCACAATCTCATCATTATTTGAGATTGTTTTTGTTGAAGTCTCCATTGGGGAAACTGATTAATATTTATATATTAAATATAATATATTTTATTATTCTATGGTTAATAATGAAAATTTCAAATAATAGAACCATTATATATCTTTTTATGATAAAATGTAATAGAAAATATTTTTCTGAAAATCTAACTTTATTTCCCTCTTTGGTCGAAAATCCATCTTTTTTCATATTCACATTTTCAGAATATATTTTAACGACTGATTTAATCATTCATAATATGATTAATTAAATAATTTTTTACCCATTTTTTAATATTTTTTTAATGGAATCATATGTACATTTTTTTATCAAGGAACTTTTATATGTTATTATAATAGTATGAAAAGAATATTTTTACATTTACGATAAGTAAGTAATTATCTTCCATCATTACAACTCAAATTATTTAATGATTCCATTACAAATGTTTATTATTATTTTGAAATAAAACTTTTTCCCAATTTTTTTTGAAATTTTTAGTTTTTAATATACATTTTATATGTCAAAAGTTTATATTCCACTAAATTGTTTTAATTGATTATTTATTTTATTTCTATTTATAAAAGTCTATAACCATTATTTTAGGTATACTCTATTGGGAATATGTCTTAAATATAGAAACCATTTTATTTATATTGGGTTTTTATAGTATTATTTAATGGGGATGTAATATTTTATACCATTATCTATATTACATTGAATGGTTTCTTATTATTTTTATTGAATACGAAAATAATAAAAAATTATATGATAGTTTTTCGATAATAATGATTACATTTATTTTTAATCTACATTTCATATGTGGAAATTATTGAGCATTTTATATGATAATTGTGGCCCACTATATCCCATAGATAAATCCATAGGACTCATGAGACAAACTAGATTAGGGTATTTGACTAAGGCCATACACATTTATGTAATATGTCTAGGAATGATGCACTGATGGTATATTTATGATGTCTTACAATATGTATTCCCTCAGTGTGTTATTTTTTATTTAGGTAAATATTTTATTTTGATATGTTTTTAAATCCATGGATATATTCTTATCTCATAGGATTATTTATATGGCATTACATGATCATCATTTATTCCTTCCATATTACTATTCATGCTAATGTTATTGATTAATGTAAATGTGTTTTTATATATTTTTGTTTTTATATTGATTATCCATTTTTATCGATTATATCATTTGATGTGTGAAGAACCTTACTTTGAATTTAAGCTCACCCATTTATTATGCATTAATTCCCTAGGATTTGAGGAATTTTATTATGATTGATATGAGAGGATATTCTATGTGTATTAATGATGTTATAAATGGAAATATTGTATTATATTTTTCATTTTTCAATTGTAATTTGAGATTCAAGTATATATATTGTTTTCCAAGTCTGCTAAACTATTTAGTACTTTGAGATGTGATTCCTTTTTTATTGTTCCAATTTAAAAATGTAACCATCTACCCCATGGTACTATGACTAGTGACTTTACAATTTGTATTATTGAATGTTTATTTTGATCATTGGGAACCATATTTTGGAAAAAACTTCTTAGATAACATATCCCTATGTAAAATTTTATAATAAGTTTATTTAGAGGATAATATAATATTGTTTTGTTAAATTAGATATTATGAGGTTTACCTATAAATACATACCTACCAAGATAATACAAGTCGATATGGATATGCTAAATTTTTATATAGGGGTAATAACTCTAAAAAGGGTTTATTGAGCTTTGACTCAATCAACACGAAGTAGATGATAACATGGATTGCTACACAACTAGTTTAAAATATCCCAGGAGAGATTCTTGGGCTAATTCTAGTTTTATTTATAATCCATTATAAATGTTTTAAATTTTTTATGATTTGAAGATATTCCTAATGAAACCCTATTTTTTATTATGAGAATATCTTTAATTAAATTTTTATTGTTATGTTAATTTTTTAACTAGTATTTTTATTATATATTATGTTTCATAATTTTATGATCTATCCTAGTGAATCCTGTTGTATAGAAATGGATTCTATGTTATTTTTTGAGAACTATATGAATTCATGTAACCCATTTGAGGAATTTCCCTACTAGGAATGATAATGAAGTCGGTGATAGAACTATAGTTGCAATTAATCAAATAATAACCCTATTGGGGTGTTTACATAGGTTATGGGAAATAATCCTACCTTTATGGAGTAACCAACCTATCTAAAATGTTGTGTAGTAATGTTATACCACATCATTAATTAAAACTCAGTTTCATTTATTAGAACATGAATTCATTTATAGATGATTAATATAAATGATCCATTGAGAATATATTTCTCACATTGGAAAATAATGTAAGGGATATGGTTTTCTGGAAATTTATCTTCTATTAAGAGATCCAAACGAATGGTTGAAATTGATTGAAAACACTATGGATGAATATGAAATAAAAAGTATGGGGTGGATGTTTTTAAAGTTACACTTCATTGAAAAATATTTTCCTCTTGATAAATGAGTGGATATAGAGAGAAAATTCATGTAATTAAGTCAAAAGGAAGTGTGAAATGTTGATATGTATAATGAAAACTATAAAATGTTATCAAGCTATGATATAGAAAATGTATGTAATCAAAATATGAATATTGACCATTTATTTTAGGAGATTAATCCAATCCATTTATGGGAACTACTATACCAAATAGTATCATCATATGAGGCCATATTATCATGTTCTATTAAGAGAGAGAATCTTTTTCTCATGTAGTATGAATTAAAAGTGAATTAAAATAATTAAAGTGATGATAAACACTAAAAAATAAAAGATAGGAAAATAGAATAGGGGAAGGGTGGAGTTTCAATCTTGTAATAAATATTGAAAAAAGATAATATGGAACAAGCTTGATGGGAATGTAATTCTATTGCAAGTGCAGAGACAAGGACCACCAGTCTCATGATTTTAAGGAGAATAACTATATTGTAAATATTTAATGATTCATTTCTAATGATATGAGGAAATATGTAATATATTTTCTTAATATTCAATGTAATTATCCCTAGAAATGGACAAGGGACCAATTCCAATCGTATGAAATCACAAAAATCGAAGTTGAGGTTTGAAAAGTTGTGGGTGGTGGTACATTATTCATATAATTATATTTTCGTTTTATTTATTTTATTATAGACCACAAAAATATTTATAAAATCCTATTTTTCAAGAAAATCTCGTACTTTACTAGAAAATTTGAATGGGTGTAATAAATTGAGAGACAAGGAGGGTGTATCACCTAATACAAGATCTGTTAATACTTTTTTATTATGACAGATACACTTTCTCTAATTTATGAATTCATTGTTATACCTAGGGATGATTTTGATAAAATAATTAATATAGAAAAACATTGAAAATAATATATAAAGTTTATTACAAACAAAAGTAAATTACCATTCATGGTGATGATGTTTATTTATTTATCTTTTGATGGGGTGCTTCATCATCAGATTCAAGTCTATATCTGGACCTATAACTTATATAAATGAGATACTTGGTGAAGAACATTATCAAAAAGGTATAAATGGAATATTTAATATTAAAATTCATGATATAAAAATTATACAAGAATAAATTTATTCATTTCATGATGAATAATCTAGACATAAAATAGAACATGATGAAGAGGTTTCCATTGATTTAATACCCAATTAAATAACAATATCAAATACTCCTTATATAATGGACACATTAGAATTAATAGATTTCAAGAAAAAATAAGATGAGTTGTGAGATGATGGACTTATATTCCATAGGGTTTAACCATGGAGATCCCATGTAGTTTTAATAAAGAAGAATGATAGATATATGAGTTTACTCATCAATTATAAGGAAATCAATGATAATATTTTAAAGAACAATTATCCCCTACCTCACATTGGGTAATTATTTGATAAAATTAATTGATCTAATTGTGTACAATGATTTACCTTCTTATGTGTATCATTAATTTTGAGTAATAAAGGATGTTATTCCATAGAAAACATTTCATATGAGGTATAGACCTTATGAGTTAATATTAATACCCTTTGCAATGACAAATGCACTATCTATATTCATGGATATAATGAAAAATGTATTCAGGGAATATCTTGGATTATTTTTCTATATTTGTTGATGATATCCTGTTGTACTCTAAGATATATAAGGACACTGAGAATCCCATGAGGATCATTTTGAGACTCTTAAAAGAAAATGGTAATGTGGTAAATTTATCATGTATGAATTGTGGTATTATAAAATTTATTTTCCTGTCCATATACTATCCAAGAATGGAATATCAGTATATCCGGTGCTGATAAAGGCAGTCTAAGAATGGAATACACAAACAAACATAATTGATATAAGATTTTTCATTAGTTTCTCATGCTATTAAAGGATATTTGTTCAAAATAATTCCCTATTGGGTTACCCATTAAAAGAGCTTACTTGAAGAGATGTTATGTTCATATAGACAAAGGAATGTGAGAACTATTTTGATGAAATGATATAGATATTTTTGAATGATTTTACATTGACAATACCATATTGAAATAATGGGTTTGTAATATATTGCGACGAATCAATAAGGATACTTGGTTGTTTCCTTAAGTTTAATGATAATGTTATTTCATATAAATCAAGTTAGATATTGATTTATAACGAAAACTAAATGACCCATGATATTTTTAGTGCCCGTAATATATAAATTGAAGATATGGAGACATTATCACTATTGTTAATATTTTGAGATCTATGAATATAAAATGATTTTTAAATTTATAATTTCAAATTAATATCTAAACATGAGTAAAAATAGATGGCTTCAAAAATTGAATAATTATAATTTCTCAATAAAGTACCACCTAGGGAAGAAGAAATAGGGTAGTAAATTCATTGAAAAGGAATAATCATATAGTTCTGACCAAACTATGGATTGAGAGGTATTATATAATCATGGATATAGTAAATATGGATATATAAATTATTATGTTAGGGGAGACATCGCTTCTGTTTCAAATGATTTCATATTATCTTTGTAGGAAATGATAAAATTTTCTAAAAATGATGATGACAATTTTCAAATAAAAAATCCATTAATGATGTAAAATTTTATGATTTTGTTTAGAACTTGGTACTATAAAATTTGGAAATAAAATGTGCATCCCATCAATACCTAAGCTGAATATGGAATTATTTGATGACTTTAAAAACAAAAATTTCTCTATAAATCGTGGTATAACCAAGGGGTATATAGATTTCAAGGATGATTTTTCATGGGATAATATTAAGTGCCAAATTTTTTATTATGTGGATTGATTCACTGTTTTTTAGTAGGTGAAGACTACGATTCAAAATCCTTGAATATTTTTATAACTCTTCCTTATTCCTATATAGAAATCAGAGGACATTAAAATGATCTTCTTCATTACATTACAAAATAATATGAAAAATAAATATGTATTATGAGGTGTTGTTGATAGAATCACCAAATAATCACATTCTCTTTATATTTAATAAGATTTACCTCCCAATATCTCTACAAAAACCTATATTAATTATGTTTTAATAATTATTGAAAACCCACATTCAATTGTGTGTAATCATGATCCATGATTTAGTTCATAATTTTGGATATGTATTTAAAAGGATCTTGACACCATGCTTTGTTTATGAAATGATTATCATCCAAAAACTAATAGAGAGTCCAAATTGAATATTCTGTCATTATAAGATATGTTAAGTTCATTAAATCATGACATTAATGGTTTGGGGAAATAATTTTTACCTTTGGTGGAATTATGAAATTATAATTTCTTTCATTCATGTATTTTGATGACACCATATGAAAAATTATATATAAATATAGGACATACTCAAAGTAGTTGGGATAAAGTTATTGAAAAAACTTTTATAGTTCCAAAACATGTAGAATATACAATATAAAAGGCAAATACTATGAAAACCTATATCAATGTAGTTAAAAGAAAGAAAAATAACTAGTATGATAACCTGGGGAAGGATTTGGATGTTCATGTGGGAGATTTGGTTTTCATGAAATTATCTTCATAGGATGGTGTTATAAGGTTAAATAAAAAAGGAAAATCGACCCCTAGGTATATCAGTCATTTTCAAATCTTGTAATGAATTCGATCTATTTCTTATAATTTTAAATTCCTCCAATTATCTCTAATGTACATAATGTGTCCTAAATATCATTGTTAAGTTGGTACATGTAATACCCAATACTTGTTATCACCTCTAAATAGATAAAATTTTAAATTGATATATCTTAATGTGAAGGGTCTATGTAAATTTTAAACAATATTGAATATGTATTTAGGATTTAAGAAACATTACTAGTAATGTTATTTAGAGAAGTCATAACATTAAGAAGTAAAAAAGGAACCTGAAAATGTTTCGATAAAGAACTACCCATGTATTACCATGAGGTCATATTCCAGAAATTTTTAAGATGGTTTTTTATGAATGATAGATGAATGTAAATACAAGATAATTTACAATAAATTTCTTTCTAAATACATCAACATATTTTATAGCTTGTGGTACACCCAACCATGATTCTAAACAAACTCTAAGGTAGTATACTATTATATCCTAGATATTAAATTTATGGTATGAAAAGGTATAACTAAATTTTAAAATATATATAGTTCAAATAAGTAAAAAAGGAATTTTTTTTCCAATTCATTATAAATTAAAAGAAATATAATTTGAAAATGTCATGTTTTTCAAGAAAATGATATTTTTTAAAGAGCGGAGTCGTCTAATTTTATAAAATTATATTAAATTTAATTTTTACCATTACTCGAAATTTTATAAGAAAAAACAAATTTATTTTTTGAAATCATCATATCCAAATTATCATAATGTGAATATTTTAGAATTTTTGAAAAATTTTTATTCTTGATGAATAGTTATAGATACTAATTTTTATTGAAAAATGAATTTACATTTAAATAATTTTCAATTTCTATTTGTTTTATATTTTTTAATGTACAATTATTTAAACTATATGGTCATTTTTCAAATTTTTAACATTTTAATTAATTATGTGGTGAATTTTTATGTAGAAACACATTGTACTTTTGAATAATTTTCCTTTTAAAAAGTAATTGTTTATCGAATCTGTAGATTTAATTCTAAATTAAATTCTTCCAATTATTTTAATATGGTCTGGTTAAATGTATTAATTTTTTTTAATAATATTAATTAATATCATATAATACCTTAATCATATGATTGATTCAAATTTAATAATAAAAACGTAAGAATTCATTATTAAAGTTAAGGTAAAAATAGATTTACCAGTGAGTTAGACTACGAATATAAGGGTTAAAAAGACCTAAAAACTTGTAAAATTATAATTTTTATAGACATCAATAAACCTTATATCATCTTAATTTTTATAATGATCTGTTTTTTCAATTTTTCTTATGAAAATGATGGGTATAATTTATTCTTTTAAAAATGTTCAAGTGTGTCATCTACCCGAACTATAAAATGAAATCATGGATCCTCTACTATTAACATCTAAAAAGATATTTTTCTCTACTAATACCTACAAAAATCCATTAATTTAATCCATCTCCGAATCTTAGTGTCAGTTTTTCTATTATAAATCAATTATATGAATTATTTAGGTATAATCATAAACCATTTTTATGAATAAGAGGTACAATTATTAACCATCGATATTCACATTATTTATGCATGTATAGAAATAAATTACATTACAACTATGTTAGAATAAAAATATAAATATATTCCATATTCTGATATTTTATTTTTTAAATTTAATAACTTATCTATCTCATCCTCTATCAAATGAGAAATGAAACCGTATATATTGTGTACGATGGACATCTCTTCATGAAATAATGTATTTATTTCCATCAAAACATATAAAAAATGTATATAATGATGTATGTAATGTATATAAATTTATATTATATTTAGGAAATAATAATACTTTCATAATTAAAAATTCACATATACCTTCTTACCATCAAATCCGTTGGAATACTATAACATCACTTGTGCATATGTGTGGACTTCCATCTTCACAAAGATATTTAATTCACAAATAATATTATATTGAAGTTGATGGAAATAATGATATACTTATTGAATATAAATTAAATATAATATAAAATACTTGTCACGACCCGTCCTCGGGGCCCGTGCCGTGACTACCCCAAGCCCGCCTTCCATAGGCCAGGGGCTGGCGACTAGCACCAAGGCATAAATCCCAACAAAAAGGGAAGGCATTGCCTTTGAAAAGTAAACAAGCACCATAGAGTAAGCAAGCAGACAAGTAAACACTAAGTGAAAACTGTAACAAGCTATGCTGAAAGTAAAAGGGGCCGGAAATACAGGCCCAACAGTAAAGTGCAACTGAAAGGGGAAAACAACAAATGAAAAGAAAAGACGCGGCTTCGAGCAGTCCTCTGAAGGTCCCACCTGAAGGGTGGGTACAGATAGCCTCCATAGCTCCTCGGGTCCACCTGACCGCTCCGAGTATGTCTCGCCCTGTGGTCCACCTCCAGGTACCGTCCTGCTCTGCAAGCCTTCACCACAATCAGCGTTGTCCGTCGTCTGCAACCAACACAACGTAGTGCGGGCATAGCCCATGCAGGGGTGAGTATAAGCTACTCAGTAGGGACCCCGAGACCCCCGAAGGTCTCCCAGAATCCACAATGGATAACCACAAAGGAAAGATACAATCACGAAGTAACAACCGACACGACTTAGGTATATGCCCAAACATATACCTAAGTCATCAATTCCCGGTCGGCTCCAACATCCGAGCTCAAGCACAACCCAGTCCACACATGAAAGCTAAATGTATACCCACACAGGATAAAACAACACAATCCAGAAAGGAGAGTAAAAGTAATTCACATAGGATACCTCAACACAATCCACAAAGGAGAGTAAACAGTAAATCCACACAGGATAGTTCAACACAATCCAAAAATAAGAGTAACACAGGATTCAGCTCACATAGGTATACTTCTTTGAATGACGATAAAGATGATCACTGATCCATCTAAGTCGTCGGACCCACAAAGGGTCGATAGGTAACTAACCCCCGCAAGAACCACACAGGATCGGGCCCACACAGGACCTGTAGGCGCTGGCTCACACAGAACCGTTGAGCGCTGACCCACACAGGATCAGACCCACATAGGATCGGGCCCACACAGGACCTGTAGCACTGATCCACGTAGGATCGCTGAGTGCAGTAGTCGCCGCAGTCCACTGAGGATCTCTGCACAGTCGATGTCACAGTGCACTGAGGATCTCTACACAGTCTTCGTCGCAGTCCACTGAGGGTCTCTGCACAGTTGTCGCTACAGTCCACTGAGGGTCTCTGCACAGTTGTCGATGCAGTCCACTGAGGATCTCTGCACAGTCGTTGCTGTCGAATTAGTAGTCACAGCCAGCTCTAGGGTTCCCGCACGCAGCAAGCTCGTTCGGGAGGGTCCGCTCCATGAGCCGAGAGGCTGATACATCAACTGACACAAAGTCCGAGGTTGATGTATCCAAAAGTTCCGTATCGTCAACTGGAACTCAACGTCGCAGACGGCGCGTCAATCAGACGCCCGGTCAGAGAGTTATTGGCTTTTCCGTACAAGTGGCCCGGTTGGTTTTTAAGGAAAAACCAACCCGATCGTACTCCACCTGCATCCAAACCTCGGTCGGAGTATGCCAAATACCCATCTCACTTATAGGAATTCAACGAAGTTGGCACGTCAATCGGACGGCTGAAGCTCAAGATATAAGCGTTTCCGCTCCGAGGGCCCGGTTGGTTTCGTGTACGAACCAACCCGACCGAACTCAAAGTATTCCTAAACCTTGAGTGTGATATACCAAAACGACCGTCTTGAACCAAGGATCGCATTTCCGCGGACGGCGTGTCGTTTGGAGGCTCTTAGCTCATGTTACAGGCGAATGACCGAAAACAGTCCGAAGACGGGGGGTCCAGGCCCGGGCCGACCCGGCCCGACCCCCCAACCCCTTGGGTCGGCCGAACCGGGTCGACCCAAATGGGTCCGACCCGGCAAGACCCGGTCCGGCCCGGCAAGACCCGGTCCGACCCGGCTAGGGCGCGGCCCGGCCGGTCAGACTGGCCTGGCTCGGCTCGGCCGAGCGGCCGAGCAGCTGGACACCGCGGTGCGCCGCCCCCGCGGCTTGGAGGTGTTGCGGCCCTCGAAGGGGCCGCACTGGACAAACAGATGCAGCTTCAGCCGCGTCCCGTGTGGGCGAGCTGGACCTGCGTGGCCGTGGGTCCATTGGCCGCTGCCGCCTCTGGCCGTCGCGCCGGAGACCCACGCCGCCTGCAGCTTCCGCGGACCACCGGAGTTGTTCCGGTGGTCCGTTTTCCTTCCCGTCTACACCGTTGTTCCTCCCGGGTCCCGTTCTTCACTGCGGGATCATCAAAACGCCCTTGCGTCATGATTTTTCGTCTCTCGTCAAATTCGCACAACAACAAAGAACGACGGAGGGTTGTCGGGCCTTGTTCGTTTGGCCTGCACCCTCCGCGTTAGATAAAAACAACGGGAGAATTATATTCAACACATGAAAAAACAATTTTAACAAAATAAAATTGTTCATATGAATTCGGTTCTTTAATTTTAAAAAAATGTTCATGGGAATATAAAAAAGGGGTATTTCCAAAATAAAAATCCCTACCTCGTCAAGTCATCGCTCGCGAGTTCTTCGCGAAATTGGGGATCGTCGCGTCGTCACGGTATCCGGCGCCGCGTCGTCGCAGAAGGGTGTCGCGTCGACGAACTCCGAGGTTCGTGAACAAAAAGAATTAATTAATAATAATTAAATCCTTCTGAATTAAAAATCATAAAGGAAAAAATTAAAAGAAATCTGAATCCCTCACCTCAACGAATGATCGAAGGTTTTTGTCGTGGAGGAAGGAACGTCGTAGAAGAACGTCGCGGGAGAGTAAACGTCGGCGTCGCAGCACACGACGCCGCGTCGTTGATTTCTGTGGGTTCAGCGTTCTTCGTTGGAGGCTGGCGTTCTTTGCGTTCTTCGTGTTCTTCGCATTCTTCATGAGGAAGGGTGAAGGCACAAGAACCTCTGTCAAAAACCTCTCAACGAGTAATCCTCCAAATGTCGTGGTGGTCTTATTTTATTATTACGCCAACAAACGAATAAGAGGTAAGTAACGACCCATTAATTCATAGAATTAATTCAATGAAAGAAACTGCCCATTTAATTCATGAAATAAACCGCCCAATTAAATGGTGCGTTAAGAATTTAAGAAAACGCGTCAGTTGACTTTCATAATGATGGGTTTCTGCGGGTGCGTTACTTAGCGGAAAAGAAACAGCGGGGCTCGTGCGATCCCCACCTCGCAAATATCCTACCAAGAGGGTAGGATATTTTTGGATAGTACCTTATCTGTTTCATCTCAATTTAAGTTGCTTTCAAGTGGATTCAAGTGGCTTAAGTGAAATAAAATAAAGTTTGTTGAACAATTATTTTATTTCTTAACATTAAGCCCAAAAATTAAAAACCACACATGAGAAAACGCAACTCCGGAAGAGGCATTTCTAAGAAAATATCGGCACTGCGATTTCATCGGTGCCCTCAGAATTCAATTCTGGGAACCGGTTCAAATGTTAGAAAACCCCGCTTGTCTGTTCACTGAACGTACCCGAGCAAAACTTCGGAAAATGATTCCCGGAACACCGGTCCTCAGAATCAGGTGCCGTCAGAAACTGCGCTCTTTTAAAATTCCAAAAAAAATTATGAAAACAACTTTCCTTGAAATTTACGGGTCTTTACATTACTCCCACCTCAGGGATTTATCTCCACGTAAAGATACATAAAAAACTAGGGAATCAAAAGTGGGTACTGAGCATGCATCTGAGCCTCCCGCTTCCGTGTTCTCTCCTGGAGGTTCCCATGCTGCCATCTGATGCGCAAAAGAGGAATCGATCACCCACGTAGGACCTGCTCCTGTCGATCCTCTATCTCCACTGGGACCTCTATAATAGTCGCCCCATCATCCACGTCTAGCTCCCCATAGTCAATGATGTGTGTCGGGTCGTGCACGTATCTCCTCAGGTGAGATACGTGGAAGTCATCATGCACCCGGTGCAACTGAGGTGGTAGAGCCAGGCGATAAGCCACCTCGCCAATCCTGCTAAGGACCTGGAATGGTCCAATGAAGCGTGGAGACAACTTTCCGCCTCGGCCAAATCTCTGCAATCCATGTCGAAGTGAGACACACAAGAAGACGTGGTCGACATCCACGAAATCTAGTGGCCTCCGCCTTCTGTCAGCATATGACTTCTGCCGGCTCTGAGCTGTCCTCATTCGCTCCTGGATGACCTGGACCTTCTCTGTCATGGCCCGGACCATCTCTGGTCCCACATGTGCTGACTCCCCAGGGTCTGTCCAGCACAAAGGAGATCTGAAAGGCCTGTCGTACAACGCCTTGTATGGTTCCATCCCGATGGTGGAATGGTAGCTGTTGTTGTACGCGAACTCCACCAAGGGTAGGTGGTCCTCCCTGCAGCGACCAAAGTCGAGGACACATGCGCGGAGCATGTCCTCGAGAGTCTGAATGGTCCTCTCCATCTGACCATCCGTCTGAGGGTGAAAGGCGGTGCTCAAACGTAGTCGCGTCCCGAACGCCTCTTGCAACCCCTTCCAAAGCCAAGAAGTAAAACGAGCGTCCCGGTCGGAGACGATAGTCGATGGCACACCGTGAAGCCATACAATCTCCTGAACGTAGTGACGCCCCATGCTCTCCACTAAGCCCTACTCTCTGATGGGAAAGAAGTGTGCCGACTTGGTGAGTCGGTCAACAATCACCCAAATGGAGTCGTGACCTCTAGAAGTGCGTGGAAGTCCAGTCACGAAGTCCATAGATATCCCGTCCCACTTCCACTTCGGGACCTCCAAGGGTTGTACCAAGCCTGCTGGTAACTGATGCTCTGCCTTCACCTGCTGGCAGGTGAGGCATCAAGAAACGAACTCTGCCACAACCTTCTTCATGCCCAGACACCAGTGCTATTGTCTTTGATCCTAGTACATCATCGCCACTCCAGGATGTACCGCCAAAGGAGAAGATTGAAACTCTATCAGCACCTCCTCTCGTAAAGCGACTGGTACCAAGGTACGTCCTCTGAAAAGGACGTCGTGCTCTACTCCAAGGGAGGAACCATCAGGTGCCTATCCCGAGCATATTTGTACATGCCATGTCTCACAGTCGGCGTCCCCACGCTGTGCCTCTCTAACCCGCTGCAGTAGTGGAGGAGTGACTGTGAGAAACTGAAGGAATGCTGCTCCATCTCTATCCACATAGGATATTTGCAAGGTGGCTAGCTGCTCTGTCGCCTCCTCAAGTAGTTGAATTCCCTTCCTCCTGTTGAGGGCATCCGCTACTACGTTCCCCTTCCCAGGAGTATAGACTATGTCAAAGTCACAGTCCTAGAGGAACTCGAGCCATCGTCACTATCTCAGGTTTAGGTCCTTCTGAGAGAAGATGTACCTGAGACTCTGGTGGTCAGAAAAGACTGTAAAGCGCTCACCCATCAGATAGTGTCGCCATGTCTTCAGAGCGAAGACAACTGCAGCTAACTCCAAGTCATGGGTAGTGTAGTTCTGCTCATGCGGCCTCAACTGACGTGATCCATAGGCATTCACGGCCCGCTCCTGCATCAGGACACACTCGAGTCCGGTCTCTGATGCATCGCAGTAGACTACGTATCCAACTCCCTCCTCAGGCAACCTCAAGATAGGTGCGCTGGTCAATCTCTGTCTCATCTCCTGGAATCTCTGCTGGCATCTGTCTGACCACACGAAGGGTTTCCCCTTCTTCGTCAATGCTGAGAGTGGCGCCGCAACTCTGGAGAAGTCCGGCACAAATCTTCGATAGTATCCGGCTAGACCTAAGAAACTCCGCACCTCTGTCACGCTCCTAGGTGGCTCCCAAGCTAGCACTGCTTCGATATTCGCAGGATCCACAACAACTCCCCCCTCAGAAATGACGTTCCCCAAGAAGTGGACCTCACGTAACCAGAACTGGAACTTCGAGAACTTGCCATAAAGCTGGTGCTCTCGGTGTGTGTCTAGTAAAACCCGCAAGTGGTAGGCGTGCTCCTCCTCCGTGGTCGAGTACACCAAAATGTCGTCGATGAAGACCACGACAAATCCATCGAGGTATGGCTGAAAGATCATGTTCATGAGGCTCATGAAAACTGTTGGAGCATTGGTTATGCCTAAATGCATAACCAAGAACTCATAGTGTCCATACCGACACCTGAAGGCCTTCTTCTGCACGTCCTCATCTCGAACTCTGAGCTGATGATAGCCTGACCTGAGGTATATCTTTGAGAACCACCGTGCTCCCTTGATCTGATCGAAGAAGTAATCAATCCTCGGTAGAGGATACTTGTTCCTCACTATCACCTCGTTCAGGCGACGATAGTCGACACACAGTCGCAAGATCCCGTCCACCTTCTTGGTGAACAATATCGGGGAAGCCCAGGGTGAAACACTGGGTCAGATGAACCCCTTGCCCTGCAAGTCCTCCAACTGTACCTCTAGCTCTCAAAGCTCGGTGGGGGCCATCCGATATGCTGGAGTGGATATCGGGGTTGTCCCGGGGTACAGATCAATATAAAAGTCTACCTCTCTACGGGGAGGTAGCCCTGGAACGTCATCGGGGAAGACGTCTGCATACTGATCCACCACTGCAGGAAAACTATGACTCCTCACGTCAACTGCTCCAAGGATGAGGCTAGCCAACTGATGAGTGATGGGATTTCCCCTCCTCTGCGAGAGTCCCTCCTATGCTGCAAAGGCTCCCATCTCACCGGTGAAGGTGAACCTCCTCCCGTCGGTGCGTACACTTCGCACCTTGCGCCTAAAACAGTCAATCATTGCATGGACTGTAGATAACCAATCCATGCCCAAGATGACGTCGTAAGGCCTCGAAGCCGCTACAAGAAGATCCCAGCCGAAACTCTCACCTCCTAGAGTAATATCACACTGTAGGCACCAGTGCGTAATTGTCGAGTCTTCTCCCGTAGGGGTCTCTAGTCGTAAGGATCGAGCCAACGACTCTGTCGGAATCTCCGAGCTCCGAACAAGGGAAGTGGCTATGAAAGAGTGACTCTCTCATGTGTCTATAAGAACTGCAGAAAGGGTGTAATAGACATATATCGTACCTCGAATCATCTCTGGCGCGCCGTGGTCATAGGCCTCCACTGCCTGGAGTTGTGCCTGTCTCTGCCCACCAGCTCCCTGTGGTCGGGGCGGGCCTCCTGGTGGTGGTGGTGGCAGAGCCTCAAAGCGTCGCCCACCACCTGCTGCTCGGCCAGCTCCTCTGCCTCGTCCACCTCCTCCCTGCGGACCGCCACGGTCAACCCTATACCTCTGCCTGGGTGGCCCCTCCACCGTCTGCTGCTCCTCGGTACGGCGGGTCGGGCAGTCACGAGGCATGTGGCCCTGCCCGCCGCACGCGTAGCACTGCCTGCCTCTCGGAAGACTGGCTCCGCGCTGTGTGCCCCGCAATGCTGAGCCAGTGTCCTGAGGTCGTCTACGAGAGGGTCCGGTCTTCCTGGAACCCTGAGTCATCCATCGGCTACCTGCTACCGAAGACTCCGCTACCTGCCGCCCTACGGTAGGTCTCGCTGTCAACTCATCCAGAAAGCTCTCGATCAGAAGGGCTCGCTTGAGCACTCCTGCCTGGGTCGGGATGCTGACGGAGATCAGCGATGCCCTGATCTCATGTCTCAAGCCCTGATCAATGGTCTGGGCCCAGAACAAGGGGTCCCATACCATATCGGTCGAGTAGCGAGAAAGATCAGTAAACCTCGCCACGTACTGGGCGATCGTCAAACTTCCCTGCCGCAGCTGAAGAAGCTCTTGAATGCACACCGCACGGAGAGTGGATGGGACGAACTCTGAGCGGAAGAGGCTCTTGAAGTCTGTCTAGAGAATAGATGCCTCATCATGTACCTGGAGCAACAAGCTCCACCATCGTCCTGCTGCTGCGTGCAGTAGGCTCGCCGCGAGGATCACCATGAGGTCTGCTAGTGTCCTCACTAGCCTGAAAACTCGAACGACCGCCTCCAGCCAGTCCTCGACTGCCTAGGGGTCCATCTCCCCACGAAAACTGGGTGGTCGCTGGCGCTGGAACTCGTGCAGAGCTCCGAGGCAACGTGAATCGTTAGCGGTCGACACTGGAAGCATCAGGGGCTCGGTGGGTAAAGGTAACGCCGGTGCGTCTACTGTCAACGAGCCCTGTACCGAGGCCTCGTCTCTCGGCAGGCTGTCGTCGCACTCTACTCTCGGAACCCTACCTGGATGCCGCCGTGGGGCCATCCTGAAAAGGAAACAAGTGTGCCACGGCCAGAACAGTATACCTGGTGAGCTGACACAAGTAATCACAAAGAAAACATGAAACACACATGCAATCAATGTTTTCGTGCATTAAGTCGGAAATCAGAAGTCAGGGCCCTGGTGTAAGGATACGTCGGCCACCGCACAAACACTGGACCCCATGGACTGATAACCACACCCAATACGCTAAACACTATTGCTTCACATTGAAGAAAGATCAGATTCTGCGGTAGAACTGACCATCTCTGATACCAATTTGTCACGACCCGTCCTCGGGGCCCGTGCCGTGACTACCCCAAACCTGCCTTCCATAGGCCAGGGGTTGGCGACTAGCACCAAGGCGTAATTCTCAACAAATAGGGAAGGCATTTCCTTTGAAAATTAAACAAGAACCACCGAGTAAGCAAGCAAAAAAGTAAACACTAAGTGAAAACTGTAACAAGCTGTGTTGAAAGTAAAAGGGGCCTGAAATAGAAGCCCAACTGTAAAGTACAACTGAAAGGGGAAAACGGCAACTGAAAATAAAAGCCGCAGCGTCGAGCCGTCCTCTGAAGGTCCCACCTGAAGGGTGGGTACAGATAGCCTCCACAGATCCTCGGGTCCACTTGACCGCTCCGAGTACGTCCCGCCCAGTGGCCCACCTCCAGGTACCGTCCTACTCCGCAAGCCTCCACCACAATCAGCGATGTCCGTCGTCTGCAACCAACACAACGTAGTGCGGGCATAGCCCGTGCAGGGGTGAGTATAAGCTACTCAGTAGGGACCCCGAGACCCCCAAAGGTCTCCCAGAATCCACAAAGGATAACCACAAAGGAAAGATACAATCACGAAGTAACAACCGACACGGCTTAGGTATATGCCCATACATATACCTAAGTCATCAATTCCCGCTCGGCTCCAACGTCCGAGCTCAAGCAAAACCCAGTCCACACAGGAAAGCAAAACGTATACCCACATAGGATAGCACAACACAATCCACAAAAGAGAGTAAAAGTAATCCACATAGGATAGCTCAACACAATCCACAAAGGAGAGTTAACAGTAAATCCACACAGGATAGTTCAACACAATCCACAAAGGAGAGTAACACGGGATTCAGCTCACATAGGTATACTTCTTCGAATGACGATAAAGATGATCACTGATCCATCTAAGTCGCCGGACCCACAAAGGATCGATAGGTAACTAACCCCCGCAAGGCCCACACAGGATCGGGCCCACACAGGACCTGTAGGCACTGGCTCACACAGAACCATTGAGCGCTGACCCAAACAGGATCGGACCCACATAGGATCGGGCCAACACAGGACCTGTATCACTGATCCACGTAGGATAGCTAAGTGCAGTAGTCGTCGCAGTCCAATGAGGATCTCTGCATAGTCGTCGTCGCAGTACACTGAGGATCTCTCAACAGTCGTCTTCGCAGTCCACTGAGGAACTCTGCACATTCGTCACTGCAGTCCACTGAGGATCTATGCACAGTCGTCACTGAAGTCCACTGAGGATCTCTGCACAGTCTTCGCTGTCGAAGTAGCAGTCACAACCATCTCTAGGGTTCCCGCACACAGCAAGCTCATTTGGGAGGGTCCGCTCCACGAGCCGAGAGGCTGATAAATCAAATGACACAAAGTCCGAGGTTGATGTATCCAAAAGTTCTGTATCATCAACAAGAACTCAACTTCACAGACGGCGCGTCAATCGGACGCCTGGTCTGAGAGTTATTGGCTTTTTCGTCCCAGGGGCCAGGTTGGTCTTTAAGGCAAAACCAACCTGACCATACTCCACCTGCGTCCAAACATTGGGCGGAGTATTCCAGAATATCTTTCTCACTTAGAGGAATTCAACGAAGTCGACGACACGTCGATCGGACGTCCGAAGCTCAAGATATGATAGTTTCCGCTCCGGGGGCCCGATCGGTTTCGTGTACGAACCAACCCGGCCGAACTCAAAGTATTCTGAAACCTTGAGTGCGATATACCGAAACGACCGTCTCGATCCAAGGATCGCGTTGCCGCTGAAGGTGCATCGTTCGGAGGCACGTAGCTCATGTTACGGGAGAAAGAAAGAAAACAGTCCGAAGACGGGGGTTCCGGGCCCGGGCCGACCCGGCCCGACCCCCCCCCCCCCCCCCTTGGGTCAGCCGACCCGGGTCGAACCGATCGGGTCTGACCCGTTCGGACCGGCCCAGTTCGCCGAGCAGCTGGACGCCGTGGGGCGCCGCCCCCGCGGCTTGGAGGTGTTGCGACCCTCGAAGGGGCCACACTGGATAAACGGACGCGGCTTCAGCCACGTCCCGTGTGGGCGATCTGGAACCGCATGGCCATTGGTCCGCTGGCCGCCGCCGCGCCGACGACCAGCGCCGCAGGCAGCTTCCGCGGGCCACCGGAGTTGTTCCGGTGGTCCGTTTTCCTTCCCGTCTGTGCCGTTGTTCTTCCCGGGTCCCGTTCTTCAATGCGTGATCATCAAAATGACCTTGCGTCACGATTTCCCCTCGCCCGCCAAATTCGCACAACAACGAAGAACGGCGGAGGGTTGTTGGGCCATGTTCGTTTGGCCCGCACCCTCCGCGTTAGATAAAAATAACGGGAGAATTATATTCAACACATGAAACAACAATTTTAACAAAATAATATTGTTCATATGAATCCATTTCTTTAATTTTAAAGAAACGTTCACGGGAATATAAAAAAGGGGTATCTCCAAAATAAAAATCCCTGCCTTGTCAAGTCGTCGCTCGCGGGTTCTTGGCGGAATTGGGGATCGTCACGTCGTCGCGATATCCGGCATCACATCGTCGCGGAAGGGTGTCGCGTCGACGAACTCCGACGTTCAAGAACAAAAAGATTTAATTAATAATAATTAAATCCTTATGAATTAAAAACCACAAAGGAAAAAATTAAAAGAAATCTGAAACCCTCACCTCAACGGATGATCGGAGGTTTTTGTCACGGAGGAAGGAACGTCGCAGAAGAACGTCGCGGGAGAGGAAACGTCGGTGTCACGGCACATGACGTCGCGTCGTTGATTTCCATGGTTTCAGCGTTCATCGTCGGAGGCCGGCGTTCTTCACGTTCTTCGCATTCTTCGCGAAGAAGGGTGAAGGCATAAGAACCTCTGTCAAAAACCTCTCAATGAGTAATCCTCCAAATGTCGTGTTGGTCTTATTTTATTATTACGCCAACAAACAAATAAGAGGTAAGTAACGACCCCTTAATTAGTAGAATTAATTCAACGAAAGAAACTACCCATTTAATTCAGGAAATAAACCGCCCAATTAAATGGTGGGATAAGAATGTAAGAAAACGTGTTAGTGGACTTTCATAATGACTGGTTTCCGCGGGTGCGTTACTTAGCGGAAAAGAAACGACGGGGCTCGTGCGGGCCCCACCTCGCAAATATCCTACAAAGAGGGTAAGATATTTTTGGATAGTACCCTATCTGTTTCAACACAGTTTAAGTGGCTTTCAAGTGTCTTAAGTGAAATAAAATAATTTTTGTCAAACAATTATTTTATTTCTTAACTTTAAGCCCGAAAATTAAAAACCACACCCGAGCAAACGCAACTCCGGAAGAGGCGTTTCTAAGAAAATACTGGCGCTACGATTTCATCGGTGCCTTCAGAATTTGATTTCGGGCACCAGTTCAAATGTTAGAAAAACCCGCTCATCCGTTCACTGAACGTACCCGAGCCAAACTTCGGAAAATGATTCCTGGCACACTGGGCCTCGGAATCAGGTGCCGTCAGAAACTGCGCTCTTGTAAAATTCCAAAGAAAATTAAGAAAAAAAAATTCCTTGAAATTTACTGGTCTTTACAATAGTGATTATTTAAAGGTTAATTATTACAAAACTTTATTTCATCCTGTCATTAAAAAAACGTTGGCGTGGTTCTTGCATACATATAGCCTATCGTCTCTATGTAAAATGTATACATTTTTATATCTATAACTTTTAAGGAGTATAATAAATGCATATATATTTAATATATATGATATTTGTATCATTTATAACATTATGGAGGTAATGGAATCATGATAAATGTACATGTACCGAACTATAAAACCAAAACATATGTGAAAAAACAAGTTTTTACCTTGAATAGTAATTTTAAAAAAGAATATTTAACCAACCACTGATTAAAAGTTATAACTGAATAATATGGGGAATGATATATCTGATCACATTTTTGGATTATATATATTAAAAAGTATATTTATTATATAGGAGGTTCAAACATGTATGGAGGAAATCAAACCGAATGTAAGGGTTTCTCGTCTCACTTTTACATCTATAAGTCATATGAAATATTTTCCACTTATTTATTTTATATTGTGTACATAATAAATATTTTATATTTCAAATAATTACTATATATATATTCATGGTATTTAAAAATTCATTTTTTGTTATTTATTTCTTTTGTCTTACGATTAAAAAGTTACCAATGTGTAATGTGTTTTATTCACAATCTTATAATTATTCAGGATTAATTATGTTTATAAATCCCTTAGGGGAAATGTTTTAAATTTATATATTATAATCAATATATAATATTTAATACTCATTATCCATGAAATTTTTATGTAGTGGTACAATTTTATTCTATTTGGTACTTTAAATTATTGTGGAAATATTTGTAATAAAATATCAAATTATTTCATTCTTCTATCAAAAATCAATTTTATTTCTTATCCATATTTTAGAAAATATATTTTCAATAAATTTTTTCAAAATTATCTAAATTATTTAGTAAATAATTTTGATTCATGCATTAGTTTTTAATTTTTTTAGTGGAAACATTATATCATTATCTGAATTAGGTACTTTTAATACATTTTACAATATAGTGAAACAAATGTTTTTAATCATATATGGACTAAACAGAATTACCCACCATTATATCAACTCATTTATTTAAATATATATTTAAATTTTCCCATGATTATTTTAAATGATTATTTATTTATCTATATTTTAAAAAGTATTAGTTTTTAAAAGTGATTTTCAATGTGAAAAATGATGTTTTTATTTAGATTATTTTAATGAATTTTTCTATAATTCAACTCAGCAATGAAAAAACACATACTTTACATATGATTTATTAGAAATGTTGTGTAATAATTCCATCATTATTATTTAATTAGTCTATTTATAAAAAATTTGATTGAGTATATAATATCTTTATACCATTCCCCATATGTTTTTGAATGGTTTTTTATTATGTTTATTGATTAGACAAATTATTAGAATTTTTTATGATGATTTTTTATTTGAATGTTTACATTTATCAGGTTTCTCCCCATTCATATGATGAATTCATTGGACTTAGAAAATCATGTGTGGGGATGTCCATATACCCTTTATGCATTGATAGGTTTCATGAGAAAAACTATATTTTTATTTGGATAAAGCCTTTACAATTTACATATAATGTAGTTGATGAATTGATTGATGGAATGTTTTTGATGTAAAAAATTATGAATTCCCTCATTATCATATTAGGTATTTATGTACAAGTGATTATTTCTTTATTTAAGATAATCCATGGGTATAATTCAAGATTATGTGATTATTTATATCAATTTATATCATCAACATTTAATTATACAATACATTTATTTATTATTATGATATTTATTAAATGTAATTAGTTTTTAGATTTTTACCTTTCCATATTGATTATAAATTATTTATTCATGATAGCTTCTGATGTACGAACAACCTTATTATGTATTTGAGCCCACATATTTCTTATGTTTCATTTCCATTGTATGTCAGTAAATGTATTTTTAGGGAAATATTTTTATATGTTAAATGGAAATATGGTGTTCATAAATACAATACTATGCTTTATTTTTAGGTTTCAATTGTAATGTGAGATTTATGTGTGTATCTAGTTTTCCAAGTCTAATATTCTATTTTTTTTCTTTGGGATGTGATAAATTGTGTCCATTTGTAAGGAAATAATGTAACCATTTACACTAAGAAACCATGGTCAAGGTATTTACACATCCCAAGAAATGATTTTCTATAAAAAAAACTCAACACAACCAATTTCATATCTTCCTAGAAACCTCTTATTAATTCCATGCATTATGGAGATAAATATGGTTCTTCGGTGAAAGATGATGATAGATATGAGAACCCAAAGGTTTATTTAACAACTAACCAAATTCTAGTCATATTATAGAATTATTAAAGCATTAATTTTTCTATCATAGAGTTTTATAATGAAATATTTAACATACTTATAGATGAATATTTGGATTATATTCAACATAATTTATAGACAACAATTAGATTTTCGTAGAATATATGAAAAAACATTGGCCATTTTTTAGAAGGTATAAAATATTCATTGGACTACACATTTATTGGAATACCATTATATATCATGAAGATGAAATTTTAGCCTCCAGTGATTATATATTGAATGTACTTTAGCAATACATCATATCATTGAAGAGCCATATACTCACATATGTTTCTATGGTGGGGGAAGTAGTCAATAATATATTATTATGAACATAGATTTTAAAATATAATTCTAAAATTATTTTTCTATGATTATGTTGGTGAAACTTCACCGATGAAAAATTCCATAGGGAATGTCATCATAGTCACTTGCTTACTAACCAAGAGCATGCCAACAGTGACAAAGCAGACATGGAATTATTTTTCTTGGAGGACCCATATTGATTGTTGAACCCCATAGAGGTTTCCAAAAATGACTATAGAGATATTCTATAAGAATTGATGGTTCTCATATTATAAAAATTCTAAAAACCTTGTAATTACTCAACAATGGTAAAGATGTTCTTCAGACGTCTTTTTTTCTTGGTGAAAATAAGACAACTTCAATGGATGCTCAAATCACTATTTTCTCTATTAGCATGCATTTTATCAAAAACATGTTGATGATATATTCTAGGGATAATATTCCAATTTATATTATGAAAAACATTTCTTCATTTCACCTCCAATTAAGTTTCATCAGCTATCTTACCTTGGTCGAAAAACTAGAACAAATGAAAGATGTTCTACCAACCCAATGAATAGACTCAAATAATGAGTTTTAGGTTGTTTATTTAAATAGAATTTAGATGCTGTATAATATCACCATTTATTAATGTCATGTTGGTCAATAAAAAAATGGTCTTTTTTGGAACATTAATTTGGTGTGAATTTTTTTGGACTTTGATAATGCCAATGATAAATGGAAGAAAGCATCCAAAATACATATAAAATTGGAATGTCCGTTTTTGATTCACCTGTTTTTCTCAAATTGCGCATATTTATTGTTGAGCAGGGATAGGGAGTACGTTGCACCCCTAAAAAATGATTTTGTTTTTCAAAATTTACCATTCATAGGCCATATTGACCCCATTTTTATTTATCACGTGACGTTAAAATGTATGGTCAACATTCTTCTCATATGATGTTAACATATCAGTATGAAATAATGAAACGAGACAACTCATATGTACCACAAGATTTTAAACATCATGGTTTTCATGATTCATATATAATGCTAAAAATTTTACAACTATTCCAATCACATAAATTTAAACTTTGTGATTTCATAGTGCTCGCCTAATAAGGCACCCAGTTATAGTGGTGTTGGCCTCCCACCATGCTGAATTTTTTGGTATCGTCCACCTACATCACTGACCCTATAAAATATGTGTTTATTGATTATAATTACTCATTATACATAATTATCCCTAGATTCATATCCTTATTGACAAACATACGTTCTAACATCATTTTATCCTAGAATTTGGGCTATGTCTTCAACTTCTATAGATCCCACATTCAACACCCAACAATTAGATGACAACCCTAATTATCCACCCAACTCTTGAGAAAACTATTAAGAGGATTCATATACAATATATATATGTGGAATTATTTCCATTACCATATGATATGTATTGAAACTAAATAACTCATATCATTCCAAGCCATAGACATCACATTCTTACCACTATCTTAAACTGGTGATACAACTTTTAGGAATTCACATGATGATTTAGTTAACCTACTCTCACATGGGTATCCATACATTTATTAAAAAACTTAGGAGATAACATATATATATTCTTTCTTATAATATCTATGTGTGTCTTAATTTCAATTTCATTGGATATTTAGGGAGGTATGTATATCTTATTTCTAGCCTACTGAAAAATATCATATAGCATCCCATTTCTTCTTTTTGTTCTGTTCCCCTTCATTGAGATTCCATATCTAATATAAAAATGATACAACATTATTAAACAAGTATATGTTTAATCAATGAGACATTAAACTGAATCCTTATAGTCCAAGAATCTATATATTAAACTACACACATCCATATATGAGATTTTCTACATTAGTATTGAGATCCAAATTCACGTTGGGTTTACCTTTCCCAAATTGCATTGTAGAATGAATGAACCTTGTGGTCTAACCTATAGAAACAAAAAATCTAAACCCATTAGTAAACGAATTATGAACATAATCATCATGCATATTTCTATGAGATTTTCAACATTAGAATTGGGCACCAAATTAACATTGGGTTTACAATGAACATGTTGTGGTATAAGTAAACCAATTATTTTTTAAAAGTCATTTGACCATAACAATATATCCCCCCTATATATAAAGTTCCATATACAAGAACCAATAACATCTAACCTCTAGTATGAGTTACCTGGCCTTAATCAAATAACACCCCACATATGGCCAAAGATATACAACATTAAACTCCAACCCCATTTCACCATATCTATATGAATATCATTTTTTAGCCCCCAATTAGGGCCAATTTATATAACCTTAAATAATGAAGCCATATGTATCATAACTTTTCCCACATTAGAGCACCATATAACCCCATCATCATATCATTTATAAGGTTTCCATTTTCATTTATCCGAAAACAACACTAGTACACATGACCTTCATCCATTCTAGTGGACCCAATAGATATTTCTGTTTCATGAATAGATATCTCGGGACTCCCAAAATAATTCACGAGTATATAACTATCTTATGAAAACACAATTTTTGTCCCCTAAATGTAAAGATCCATCGGTAACTCATTTCTAAATGAAATCACCTTTTTATTTGGTGAAGAAACATATTACATAGTCAAGGGTTGTCTCCAATCCAATGATAATGTTCTAGTGGAGACAACCTCAGTAACAATAAAATAGAACCCAAATTAAAGATATTCTTATAATTTTCATCATCAACATGATTTTCACAATTTCTGAAGGTATGGTAGTATAACCCACCCATCAAATAGTTTTCTAGAGATCATCTGTAACCTTCTCATTACTTCTCCATAGATCCAAACTCATATATTGGTATGTTAACTCTCCACCAATTTCCCTTAATCATAATTCCAACACCATTGATGTTATTACTATATGAATCCCCAAATGTTAGTGCATATAATCAATCCTATAATAATCAATCCGAACATGGTTCCCATGTCTTTTAATGATGCGTTACAGTGGTTTATATTACACAATGACCACTATCCATCCACCACTAATGTTCGTTCTTGGGTAATTTGAATGATCTTATATGATTTCTTGTTTACTATATCAATCAAAACTCCCATTATATTATATATTATATTTCATTATTTCATTTATGCAATAATGATGTAATGAAATATTAAAATATGAAGTTTAAACGTGTAATAAATAGTAACTTGATAAAGAAATGGAATATTATCCAGAGGATGGATCCTCTCTTACAGTACAATGTTAGAAATGGAATTTTCTGATCCATTAATTGATCATTATTTTTCATCATTTTCTTTGTCTATTCAAAAGAGTATAAATTTCTAGTCATCTATATTGTTTTAAACATTGACTGAGGGAACAAATGCATTTCATTAATGAGGATATTCCCTTAATAATCCCATCACTCCTGTAACGCCCAGACCCCAGCTACCCAGAGTCGGTGCATTACTTTGTAACATTGGCATGATCACAAAAGATCAAGTCTCGAAAGACCGATTAGTTTAGTAGACTTGGAAACACTAGATATATTCATTAGTCTTACATTACATCATAAAGTGAAAAAACTACAATAACAAAGTCTCCATATTCCACACTCATATCCTCTTATGACTATCCCTGCAGGTCATTCATAAACTACTTCTTCACATCCTGGAAAATATTAAAACATTGATAGGGGTGAGCTCAGATGCTCAGTAAGGATAACAATATTGCGGAAGCATTAATCAATAAACATAAACATTTAAGTCAATGTATAACAAAAAAAATCCTTTTAAACTTGAACTTAAACATTATATGGCAAATGTAAAATGAGATAATTCAATTTACTACTTCACATGGATATTCTACTGGTCGAATAATCACATGCAATATCAATAACCACTTTCATAATTATGGAATGCATAATGCCAGAATATCATAACCACGTAGCCAAGGCCTCGTTCTAAGACTATAAATATGATTTTGTCAAGGCCTCGTGCCAAGACACTAGTTTGTCTCATGAGACCTGCCGATGCATCGAGAGCTATAGCGGGCTCCACCCGTCACTTATTATGTCCAATGCAATCCTCATATGAATAGGTTTAAACATATCATAAACCGTAACATAATCGTATCACATAAAACATGCAAAAAGGAAACATAACATTTCCACATTTCAATCACAAGATATCAACACAACATATTGATATAATAAAAACACTTTCAAAACCATTTTCAATACCAAAATAAAAGAAAGTTAAAACATGGTATTTATTTTTCTTTTAAAAAAAGGTATGGCTTGTAGAGGAAGTCGAAACTGAAATAATGGTCACGGCGGCGAAGAAGTCATTGTCGCCGCATACGTACAACAGAAACATTCCCTTCTTTCTATTAGTAAATGCTTCGTATAAAACGATTCATTTTGAATAAACGTAATAGTCAAAGGGGTTTATACACCGTATAAAAGAAAGTTGTGTATAAAACAAAAAATGCCTAAATGAAAGGAGATTGAGATGAAGTCCCTTACAAAGATAATTTTTTATATAAAATAGATATATGATGTGTATTCAATGTAATTAATCATAAAGAAAGTACAAATAAAAGATAGGACATAATAATATCATGACGTAATTTGAAAGTAGGAGATTAACCCAAAGAATGGAAATTGGGTTAAGAAGTTCCCTTACCTTGCGTCCTGTCTTGACTCGACCGTTCTTTAACCTCCTGAATAATAAAATAGAGTTAATTTATAGTTTCTTAATAACATTTTCATGTTTCTTATTCCTTTAATATCACTTATTACCATGTTATGAACATTATGTTATTGTTTAAGTTAATAACGGTCGTTTTGTCGATCATTGGTACTTGAGTCAAAAATAAACTTCATATAATTACAAGTTTTTCATATGGTGAAATATCCATTTTATCCCAAATTTTATTCATGATTTAGATATAATATATATAATATATATCCATTATATTCATTCATTCACAATATTACGTATCATTTAGTGGAAAGAAATGAAATGCACCGTTCATGGAGACGGTAAGCCGTACGTACGCATGAATGCTAATTTCATTTCTATTTCATATTTAATGGAATTAAATCATAATTATATAAAGAAAAATTATAATTCCAGTATAATATCATATATATAATATCATTACTCCATACTTTATACATCCCACTTATGGCATTAACGATTCAAATCCCTTTGAGGGGGCGGTAGTCCGCACTTCCTAAAATGAAATTATCGCGTTTACCCATAATGGAAACCATAAAGGTATACCATTAATGAAAAATAAAGAAGCATAAGTAAAACATAAACATATTATATATCATATATAAATATATTTACATCTTAATGGCCACCTTTGAAGGTGTTATATGAGTGTTGAACAATCATCAATTCGTGAGGTAGAAATTCACCATCCATAGAAACAGTATGTTCTTTTACCATTAGATGTAGGTGTGTGTAAGTGTAGCTAGATTAATTCTTATAAGAACATCCTAGTATATTGAGGATACTTTTTGTGTTACAAAATAAATGAATATAAAGATTTTAGGGGGTTGGATAAGCAAGATAAAACAAAATAACATAAGCGAAGACATTACCTTAAAATCGGGTAACTCTTTTGATTTGAGACAAAGGATTACTTGGGAAGAATTATGACCAAAGTGAGGCATCTAGTTGTAAGTTAGGGATTTTGGGAGAGTATTTGGGCAGAGTTTGGACGAGCCAAATGGCTTGGAATGTGTGAGTAAGGTGGTAGGGGTGGGGGCCTTTTATAAGTGGAGAGGAGGGGCACTCTTGGAATGTAGGAAATGAAACATTATTGTGAGATACTTTTCGGATTTTAGAGGTCCCGAAATTATATATTTTGAGGCTAAGGTGATAGGGGTTCGAAATCGACTCATCCAATAGGCTTTGGACAAGTGTACACTTTGTATTTTACAATATCCTTCCATTTTATTAAAATCATTAATTAATGACGTAATCGCTGCATCATCATGGTGTCATAAATAATTTAATTTATTTAATGTCTAAAAATTATAAAACAATTATAATGATGTAGGAAATATTTTTAGCTTTCTAATGAATATTTATAGTAAAAAATATGACCTGTATAACCCCATTTAAAAATTGTTTTAGTAAAACAACTTATGTTTGTGACATTTTTATTTTAACTTGAAATAAAAGTTATTTATGACATTTTCCTACCAAAGTGGCTACATGGGGTCCCCAAGTTGACCCATGTATTGTATTGGTCTTACATGACTCATCCAACAGGTTTAGGACAAGTGTCAAGGTCATTTCATATTTTTATAATATCATTTTTACCTTAAAATTCACTAATTACCTTTAATCACGATTAATTAAACTTAAAAGTTACTATTCACCAAAAAATTATTTTAATCCCATTGAACCACATTTTACTTCATAATTACAACCATGTATGTCAGATTTTTGAAAATCAAATCACAGAAGTGGTAATGTTTCATTTAAATGAAAAATCAGTTTTTTAACTACCACTTAGTGGTTTCACTATTCATCAAAAATTGAAGTTTTTCAGAACAATGCCAAAATTTCACCCTAAGATATAATTGATATTCCAAATTCAAAAATTGTGTCTATTTTAAAATATTCCAAACATATATGTTGCATTAATTAATTTTATAATTAATTCCCGCTGTCACAACAAATAGCGTGTTTTTAAGAAACAATATATATCAAAATATTGGCAATTGTTTATGTCCAATTTCAATGTTAAATTAATTATAATGACCACAATTGGATAAAATAGTAAAAATATATTCTAATTATACTTTAAAACCAATCAATAGTATAATTTATCACTATAAATTATTTTTATTAAAAAAGTTGTTTTTAATTATTTCTCACTATTCATAAAAAATTCGAAGTTCTCAAAAAAATACCAAAAATTCAACATAGGCTAATTTCGATATTAAGAATCAAAAAATGAAGTCCATTTTGAAATGTAAAATATATATAATTTCAAAAGGTGGTTATTACTATTCATAACTGCTACTTTTATTGGTCGTGGTGTGTTAGAACTCGATGTTGCGTACAACACACGCTGCTCTATTATTCAATGAGGAGCGTACCATGGAAGATTGGGGTGTTATATTATCCCCTCCAATAAATTGCGTCCTCGCAATTTGAAATATTTCTTTGAAAATAAAAGGTTGAAAATAGAAAATACCTTTGTGGAAAACCCACATCGGAAATATGGTTAATAAAAATATAACTTTAAAAGAAAGAAAGATAAGTACAAAGGTCACCCGAGATAGCCCATACTTGGATTATATGAAAATATGGATATGGAAGAAAAACAAACCATCAAGGACTGATGGATAGTTGTAGAAAACTGGATTAGGATAAAGTCAACCATAAGAAAATCACAATCTTTTGATTGGTTAAACAGTCATTGATTCCCCAGTTAGAAAAGTTAACCAGCAACGATTATTGTTTTAAGTTACCTTTTATAAAGTTGAGGAATTTATTTAGGAGATTTACTAAGAACATAATGGAATATACATACTTGTTATGTAGACATTCATTCTTTAATAAATTTTTACCACAAACCCATCTTCCACTCTAAAAGTTAATAGAACTCACAAATATTCTATTTATCCTAATTGTATAAGGTTCCAAATATTAACACATACCATTTAGATTAGTAAAACTATTTTGTAATAACCATGGACTTCCTGTAGGCTAGTGGTAGGTAATAAAGGCCTGTAGCACTATGGTTCTGGGTTCGATTTCTGCAGCTTTGTCCGACGCGACGGGTTATGCCCCACCCTACAGGTTGTCCTTTTCATAAAACTATAGTATTATAATATTCCAAAAATAATCTTCATAAATGTTTTAACCTTAAACAATACTATCCAAAGATCAACTTAATCAATTCCAACCTTTATAGTTATCCAAAATACCTATGTCCAGACTTTCTCTAAAAGGTCTCTAAATTCCAAAATCAATTGTATCATCAGATTCCTCAAACAAGGTAAAGTTTCTCTTATTTTCAAATACAAAAATATGATTAACTTCATCATATTAAAAACTTAATGAAATCAACATGTACTGCAGTAAAATCCATATATATATATATATATCACATTATTCTAATAAACAGAATATAATCCATGAGTCCAAAAGCACTAATACATTAATTATTCCACTTCAACTGTAGTCACAACATACGATTGGCCTTGATCCCTTGCCCTTTTCAGAGGTATGTTTCCCTGACGCTTAGGAAATTCATTGGAATAATGACCCATTTATCTACAATTGTACCATTCAACATTGATAGCCTCTTTCTTTCCCTTGCAATCACGCGCCTGGTGACCTTTTTCTCCACATTTATAACAAACTCCCATTCGTTTTAGGCAAGTACCAGGGTGATTCTTCCCACAATTATCACATAATGGAAAATCATTCTTCCCCTTTTTCCCTTTATCCGTATCTTGTTCCACCGTTCTCTTCTTCTCTTGCTTTACATTATTGTCATAAGACTTAGAGAATTCCTTTTCTGTCTAGATAGCACACGAGACTATATCTTCATATTTTGAGAAAGATTATGATACTAAAGCTCTATAGAGAAATGGTTTTAACCCATCAAAGAAATGATCAATATTACTTCTTGGGTTACGTATATATTTTGTTGCATGCCTCGCTAACCTTGTAAAGATAGCCTCATACTTTGCGACATTCTCATCCTCCTTTTGTCTTAGACTTAGAAATTGCCTTCTCATATCTGCTTGATGGTCATGTGGAATGAATTTTTCTAAGAAAAGATCTTTGGACTCTCTCCATTCCATACTTGCTACTTCTTCATTTTCCTTTGTATTTTTAACCAATGACCACCATTGATCGGCATCTACCGTGAGGTGGTAAACTGCCATGATAACCTTCTCCATTTCACTACTCCCCAATGCATGGAATATTTTCTCTAAGGAGTTTATCCATTGCTCAACTACTAATGGATTTGTACCCCCATTAAATGATGGAGGTTATTGCCTAATGAAGCGGTCTAACATTGATCCTCCATGTTTCGGATCATGGTGCTCCATACGAGTAAGGTTATTATTCATATCCTGAATGAGTTGTCCCAGTATGGTAATAAGTTGATCATCACCAGTTGTATCTCCAGATCAACAATAATTATCTTGAGCAGGAGGGAAATCCCTACACGGAGTTCATGCATTGATACGGCTTCCATTTCTTCCACTAGGCGCCATTTCTAAACAATGGCATAAACTAGATTAGTTTATGAATCAAAATTCATAATTCCATACTTGTAAAATACATAACATAAATTTAACTATTTATGGATATAATCCATAATCATAAAAAATGTTTTCTTTGAGAAGTATATATTCATAACCCTTCGTAGTGGTTTGTAAAGAAAATTAGAATTATACTAAGCATATCCCCCGGGAGTGTCGTAACCAAGAGTGCAGCAAGGCCCGTTGTCATGCACCAGTTCCCGTTCAAGACTAGCTCAAAGCGGTGTTTTCGGGTTTTACCCCTAGGTACATCTGTGCCAGAGCCACCTCTACCTGCTCGTATCTAGATAGGGATGTATTGCTAGGAAAACTCACAAAATCTATATAATAAAAAAAATTTAGGAAATTCTTATATACTAATCTTTAAAGTCTATCTTCGGGCTATGTGCTCTAATCAGAGTTTATCTAAATCTAACTTCCAAGGTTAGTACTAAACTGCCTCTGATACCAACTGTAACGCCCCGACCCCAGCTACCCAGAGTTGGTGCATTACTTCGTAGCATTGGCATGATCACAAAAGATCATGTCTCGAAATACCGACTAGTTTAGTAGCTTTGGAAACACTAGATATATTCCTAAGTCTTACATTATATCATAATGTGAAAAACTACAATAAAAAAGTCTCCATAGTCCACACTCATATCCTCTTCTGACTATCCATGCTGGTCATTCATAAACTACTTCTTCACATCCTATAAAATATTAAAACATTGAAAGGGGTGAGATCAGATGCTCAGTAAGGATAAAAATATTGCCGAAGATTTCATCAATAAACATAAACATTTATGGAAATGTATAACTAAAACAAAAGCCTTTTAAACTTGAACTTAAACATAATATCGAAAAATTAAAATTAGATAATTCCATTTACTAATTCACATTGATATTCTATTGGTCGAATAATCACATGCAATATCAATAAACACTTTCATAATGATGGAATGCATAATGCCAGACTATCATAACCATGTAGCCAAAGCCTCGTGCCAAGACTACAAATAAGAATTTGTCAAGGTCTCGTGCAAAGAAACAAGTTTGTCTCATGAGACCTGCCAATTCATCGAGGAGCTATAGCGGGCTCCACCTGTCACTTATTAAGTCCAATGCATTCCTCATATGAATAGGTTTAAACATATCATAAACCATAACATAATCGTATCACATAAAACATGCATAAAGGAAACATAACATTTCCACATTTCAATCACAAGATATCAACACAACACATTGATATAATAAAAACACTTTTAAAACAATTTTCAATACCAAAATAAAAGAATGTTAAAACTTGGTATTTATTTTTCTTTTAAAAAAAATTATGGCTTGTAGAGGAATCCGAAACTCAAATAATGGTCACGGCGGCGGAAAAGTCGTTTTCACCGCATACGTACGAGAAAAACATTCCCTTTTTTCATTTAGTAAATGCTTCGTATAAAAATATTCCTTTTGAATAAATGTAAAAGTCAAAGGGGTTTATACACTGTATAAAAGAAAGTTGTGTATAAAACCAAATATGTCTCAATGAAAGGAGATTGAGACGAAGTCCCTTACAAAGATAATTTTATTAAATAAAATAGATCTATTATGTGTATTCACTATAATTACACATAAATAAAGTAAAAATACAAGATAGGAAATAATAATATCATGACGTAATTTCAAAGTAGGAGATTAACCCAAAGAATGGAAATTGGGTTAAGAAGTTCCCTTACCATTCGTCCTGTCTTGACTCGACTGTTATTTAACCTCCTGAATAATAAACTAGAGTTAATTTATAGTTTCTTAAGAACCTTTTCAAGTTTCTTATTCCTTTAATATCACTTATTACCATGTTATGAACATTAGGTTATTATTTAAGTTAATAACGGTTGTTTTGTCGATCGTTGGTACTTGCGTCAAAAATAAACTTCTTATAATTACAAGTTGTTCATGTGGTGAAATATCATATATATCCAGTATATTCATTCATTCATAATATTACGTAACATTTAGAGATAAGAAATGAGATGTACCGTTCATGGAGACGGTAAGCCATACGTACGCATGCACGCTACTTTCATTTCTATTTCATATTTAATGGAATGAAATCATAATGATATAAAGACAAATTATAATCCCAGTATAATATCATATATAATATCATTTACTCCATCCTTTATCCATCCCACATATGTCATTAATGATTCAATTCACTTTGAGGGGGCGGTAGTCCGCACTTCCTAAAATGAAATTATCGTGTTTACCCATAATGGAAACCATAAAGGTATTCCATAAATGAAAAATACATAAGTATAAGTAAAACATAAACATATTATATATCATATATAAATATAGTGTCATTTTAATAGCCACCTTTGAAGGTGTTATAAGAGTGTTGAACAATCATCGTTTCGTGATGCAGAAATTCACCATCCACAGAAACAGTATGTTCTTTAACCATTGGATGTAGGTGTGTGTATGTTTAGCTCGAATACATCATATAAAAACATCCTAGTATATTGAGGGTACTGGTGTTTTTACAAAATAAATGAATAAAAAGAGTTTAGGGGGTTGGACAAGCAAGATAAAACAAAATAACATAAGCGGAGACATTACCTTAAAACCGGGTAACTCTTTTGATTTGAGCCAAAGGCTTCCTTGGGAATAATTCTGCCCAAAGTGAGGCTTCTAGGAGTAAGTGAGGGTTGTTGGGAGAGTATTTGGGCAGAGTTTGGCAGAGCCAAAAGGATTTGAAAGTGTGAGTAAGGTGGTAGTGGTGGGGGCCTTTTATAAGTGGAGAGGAGGGCACTCTTGGAAAGTAAGGCAATGTTACATTATTATGAGATACTTTTCGGATTTTAGAGGTCCCAAAATTATATATTTCGAGGAAAAGGTGATAAGGGTTCGAAATCTACCCATCCAATAGCCTTTGGACAAGTGAATTCCTTGGATTTTACATTATCCTTCGATTTTATTAAAATCGTTAATTAATGAAGTAATCGCTGCATCATCATGGTGTAATAAATAATTTAATTTATTTAATGTCTAAAAATTATAAAAAAATTATCATGATGTAGCTAATCGTTTTATCTCTTTAATGAATATTTATATTCAAAAATATTACTTGTATAACCCCATTTAAAAATTGTTTTATTAAAATAACTTATGTTTGTGACATTTTTATTTTAACTTTAAATAAAAGTTATTTATGTCATTTTCCTACCAAGTGGCTCCATGGGGTCCCCAAGTTGACCCATGTATTGTCTTGGTCGGCCAGGACTCATCCAATAGGTTTAGGACAAGTGTCAAAGTCATTTCATAATTTAATAATATCATTTTTACATTAAATTTCACAAATTACCTTTAATCGCGATTAATTAAACTTAAAAGTTACTATTCACCAAAAAATTATTTTAATCCCATTAAACCACATTTTACTTCCTAATTACAACCATGTATGTTGGATTTTTGAAAATCAAATCATAGAAGTGGTAATGTTTCATTTAAATGAAAATCAGTTTTTTAACTACCACTTAGTGGTTTCACTATTCATCAAAAATTGAAGTTTTTCAGAACAATGCCAAAATTTCACCCTAAGCTATAATTGATATTCCAAATTCAAAAATGATTCATATTTTACAAAATTCCAAACATATAAGTTTCATTAATTAATTTTATAATTAATTCATGCTGTCACAACAAGTAGCGTGTTTTTAAGAAACAATATATATCAAAAGATTGACAATTGTTTATGTCCAATTTCAATGTTAAATTAATTCTAATGACCACCATTAGATAAAATAGTAAAAATATATTCTAATTATACTTTATAACCACTCAATAGTATAATTTATCTATAGAAATTATTTTTATTAAAAAAGTTGTTTTTAATTATTTTTCACAATTCATAACAAATTGGAAGTTCTCAGAAAAATACCAAAAATTCAACATAGGATAATTTCGATATTAAGAATCCAAAAATGAAGTCCATTTTAAAATGTAAAATATATATAATTTCAAAAAATGGTTATTACTATTCATAACTGCTACTTTTATTGGTCCCGGTGTGTTAGAATTCGAGGTTTTGTAAACCACACGCTGCTCTATTATTCAATGAGGAGCGTACCATGGAAGCTTGGGGTGTTACATTCTCCCCTCCTTCAATAAATTGCGTCCTCGCAATTTGAAATTTTTCTTTGAAAATAAAAGGTTGAAAATAGAAAATACCTTTGTGGAAAACCCACATCGGAAATAAGGTTAATAAAAATATAACTTTAAAAGAATGAAAGATAAGTACAAAGGTCACCGAAGATGGCCCATACATGGATTCTATGAAAATATGGATATGGAAGAAAAACGAACCATCAAGGACTGATAGAGAGTTGTAGAAAACTGGATTAGGAGAAAGTTAACCATAAGAAAATCACAAACTTTTGATTGGTTAAATAGTCATTGAATCCCCAGTTAGAAAAGTTAACCGGTAACGTTTTTTAAGTTACCTTTTATAAAGTTGAGGAATTTATTTAAGATATTTACTAAGAACGTAATGGAATATACATACTTGTTATTTAGATATTCATTCTTTAATAAATATTTACCACAAACCCATCTTTCACTCTAAAAGTTAATATAACTCAAAAATATTCTATTTATCCTAATTGTATAAGTTTACAAATATTAACACATACCATTTAGATTAGTAAAACAATTTTGTAATAACCAGGGACTTCTTATAGGCTAGTGGTAGGTAATAAAGGCTTGTCCCACTATGGTTGTGGGTTCGATTCCTGCAGCTTTGTCCGATGCGATGGTTTACGCCCCACCCTGGAGGTTGTCCTTTTCATAAAACTATAGTATTATAATATTCCAAAAATAATCTTCTTAAATGTTTTAACCTTAAACAATACTATCCAAAGTTCAACTTAATCCATTCCAACCTTAATAGTTATCCAAAATACCTCTATCCAGACTTTCTCTAAAAGGTCTCTAAATTCCAAAATCAATTGTATCATCAGATTTCTCAAACAAGGTAAAGTGTCTCTTATTGTCGAATACAAAAATATGATTACCTTCATCATATTAAACCCTTAATGAAATCAACATGTATTACAGTACAATCCTTATATATATATATATATCACATTATTCTAATAACCAGAATATAATCCATGAGTCCAAAAGCACCAATACATTAATTATTCCGCTTCAACTGTAGTCACAAAACAAGATTGGCCTTGATCCCTTGGCCTTTTCTAAGGTAAGTTTCCCTGACACTTAAGAAATTCATTTGAATAATGACCCATTTCTCTACAATTGTATCATTCAACATTGATAGCCTCTTCCATTCCTTTGCAATCACGCGCCTGGTGACCTTTTTCTCCACACTTATAACAAACTCCAATTCCTTTTAGGCAAGTACCAGGGTGATTCTTCCCACAATTATCACATAATGGAAAAACCTTCTTCCCCTTTTTCCCTTTATCTGTATCTTGTTCCACCGTTCTCTTCTTTTCTTGCTTTACTTTATTATCATAAGACTTAGAGAATTCCTTTTCTGTCTAGATAGCACACGAGACTATATCTTCGTATTTTGAGAAAGATTATGATACTAAAGCTCGATGGAGAAATGGTTTTAACCCATAAAAGAAGTGATCAATCTTACTTCTTGGGTTACATATATAATATGCTGCATGCCTCGCTAACCTTGTAAAGTTAGCCTCATACTTTGCGACATTCTCATCCTCCTTTTGTCTCAGACTCAGAAATTGACTTCTCATATCTGTTCAATGGTCATGTGGAAAGCATTTTTCTATGAAAAGATCTTTGAAATCTCTCCATTCCATACTTGATACTTCTTCATCTTCCTTTTTATTTTGAATCAATGACCACCATTGATCGGCATCTCCCGTGAGACAGTAAACTGCCATGATAACCTTCTCCATTTCACTACTCCCCAAGGCGTGGAATATTTTCTCTAAGGATTTTATCCATTTCTTAGCTACTAATGGATTTGTACCCCCATTAAATGTTGGCGGTTGTTGCCTCATGAAGCGGCCTAACATTGATCCTCCATGTTTCGGATCATGGTGCTCCATACGAGTAAGGTTATTATTCATAACCTGATTGAGTTGTCCCAATATGTTAATAAGATGATCATCACCAGTTGTATCTCCAGATACACAATAATTATCTTGAACAGGAGAGAAATCCCAACACGGAGTGCATGCATTGATACGGTTTCCATTCCTTCCACTGGGCGCCATTTCTAAACAATGGCATAAACTAGATTAGTTTATGAATCAAAATAAATAATTCCATAGTTGTAAAATACTTAACATAAATTGAACTATTTATGGATATAATCCATAATCATAAAAAATGTTTTCTTTGAGGAAGTATATACTCATAACCCTTCATAATGGTTTGTAATGAAAATTAGAATTATCCTAAGCATATCCCCCGGGTGTGTCGTAACCAAGAGTGCAGCAAGGACCGTTTTCGTGCACCAGTTCCCGTTCGAGTATAGCTCAAAGCGGTGTTTTCGGGATTTACCCCTAGGTACATCTGTGCCGGAGCGGCCTCTACCTGCTCGTATCCAGACAGGGATATATTGCTCGGAAAACTCACAAAATCACTATAATACCAAAATTCTAGAAAGTTCTTCTATACTAATCCTTAATGTCTATCTTCGGGCTATGTGCTCTAATCAGAGTTTATCTCAATCTAGCTTCCAAGGTTAGTACTAAAATGCCTCTGATACCAACTGTAACGCCCCGACCCCAGCTACCTAGAGTTGGTACATTACTTCGTAGCATTGGCATGATCACAAAAGATCAAGTCTCGAAATACTGATTAGTTTAGTAGCCTTGGACACACAAGATACATTCATAAGTCTTACATTACATCATAAAGTGAAAAACTACAATAACAAAGTCTCCATAGTCCACATTCATATCCTCTTCTGACTATCCCTGCAAGTCATTCATAAACTACTTCTTCACATCCTATAAAATATTAAAACATTGAAAGGGGTGAGCTCAGATGCTCAGTAAGGATAACAATATTGCCGAAGCATTAATCAATAAACATAAACATTTAAGGCAATGTATGACTAAAACAAAAGCCTTCTAAACTTGAACAAAAACATAATATGGAAAAATTAAAATGAGATAATGCCATTTACTACTTCACATGGATATTCTATTGGTCGAATAATCACATGGAATATCAATATTCACTTTCATAATGATGGAATGCATAATGCCATACTATCATAACCATATAGCCAAGGCCTCATGCCATGACTACAAATAAGATTTTGTCAAGGCTCGTTCCAAGACACTAGTTTTTCTCATGAGACCTGCCGATGCATCGAGGAGCTATAGCGGGCTCCACCCGTCACCTATTAAGTCCAATGCATTTCTCATATGAATAGGTTGAAACATATCATAAACCATAACATAATCGTTTCACATAAAAATGCATAAAGGAAACATAACATTTCCACATTTCAACCACAAGATATCAACACAACACATTGATATAATAAAAATACTTTTAAAACAATTTTCAATACCAAAATAAAAGAATGTTAAAACTTGTTATTTATTTTTCTTTTAAAAAAAGTATGGCTTTTAGTGGAAGCCGAATCTCAAATAATGGTCACGGCGGCGAAATATTCCTTGTCACCGCATGCGTACGACAAAAACAATCCCTTTTTTCGTTTAGTAAATGCTTCGTATAAAAATATTGCTTTTGAATAAATGTAAAAGTCAAAGGGGTTTATACAACGTATAAAAGAAAGTTGTGTATAAAACCAAATATGCCTCAATGAATGGAGATTGAGACGAAGTCCCTTACAAAGATAGTTTTTTTAAATAAAATAGATCTATTATGTGTATTCACTATAATTACAAATAAAGAAAGTACAAATACAAGATAGGAAATAATAATATCATGACGTAATTTCAAAGTATGAGATTAACCCAAAGAATGGAAATTGGGTTAAGAAGTTCCCTTACCTTGCGTCCTGTCTTGACTTGACCGTTATTTAACCTCCTGAATAATAAAATATAGGTAATTTATAGTTTCTTAAGAACCTTTTCAAGTTTCTTATTCCTTTAATATCAATTATTACCATGTTATGAACATTATGTTATTATTTAAGTTAATAACGGTCGTTTTGTCGATCATTGGAACTTCAGTCAAAAATAAACTTCTTATAATTACAAGTTGTTCATGTGGTGAAATATCAAATATATCCATTATATTCATTCATTCATAATATTACGTAACATTTAGAGATATGAAATGAAATGCACCGTTCATGGAGACGGTAAGCCGTACGTACGCATGAACGCTCCATTCATTTCTATTTCATATTTAATGGAATGAAATCATAATGATATAAAGACACATTATAATTCCATTATAATATCATATATAATATCATTTACTCTATCCTTTATACATCCCACATGTGGCATTAATGATTCAATTCACTTTGAGGGGCGGTAGTCCGCACTTCCTAAAATGAAATTATCGCGTTTACCCATAATGGAAACCACATAGGTATTCCATAAATGAAAAATACAGAAGCATAAGTAAAACATAAACATACTATATATCATATATAAAAATATTGAAATCTAAATGGCCACCTTTGAAGGTGTTATACGAGTGTTGAACAATCATCGTTTCGTGAGGCAGAAATTCGCCATCCACAGAAACAATATGTTCATTAACCATTAGATGTAGGTGTGTGTAAGTGTAGCTCGAATACTTATTATAACAACATCCTAGTATATTTAGGATACTGGTGTTTTTACAAAATAAATGAATAAAAAGAGTTTAGGGGGTTGGATAAGCAAGATAAAACAAAATAACATAAGCGAAGTCATTACCTTAAATTCGGGTAACTCTTTTGATTTGAGCCAAAGGCTTCCTTGGGAATAATTCTGCCCAAAGTGAGGCTTCTAGGAGTAATGGAGGGATGTTGGGAGAGTATTTGGGCAGAGGTTGGCCGAGCCAAAACGCTTTGAAAGTGTGAGTAAGGTGGTAGTGGTGGGGGCCTTTAATAAGTGGAGAGGAGGGCACTCTTGGAAAGTATGGAAATGTTACATTATTATGAGATACTTTTTGGATTTTAGAGGTCCCAAAATTATATATTTCGAGGAAAAGGTGATAAGGGTTCGAAATCTACCCATCCAATAGGGTTTGGACAAGTGTAAGCCTTGGATTTTACATTATCCTTTCATTTTATTAAAATCGTTAATTAATGAAGTAATCGCTGCATCATCACGGTGTCATAAATAATATAATTTATTTAATGTATAAAAATTATAAAAAAAGTATCATTATGTATCTAATCTTTGTATATTTCTAATGAATATTTATATTCAAAAATATGACTTGTATAACCCCATTTAAAAATTGTTTTATTAAAACAACTTATGTTTGTGACATTTTTATTTTAACTTTAAATAAAAGTTATTTATGACATTTTCCTACCAAAGTTGCTCCATGGGGTCCCCATGTTGACCCATGTATTTTCTTGATCGTCCATGAATCATCGAATAGGTTTAGTACAAGTGTCAAAGTCATTTCATATTTTTATAATATCATTTTTACCTTAAATTTCACTAATTACCTTTAATCGCGATTAATTAAACTTAAAAGTTACTATTCACCAAAAAATTATTTTAATCCCATTGAACCAAAATTTACTTCATAATGACAACCATGTATGTTCGATTTTTGAAAATCAGATCACATAAGTGGTAATGTTTCATTTAAATGAAAAATCAGTTTTTTAACTACCACTTAGTGGTTTCGATATTCATCAAAAATAGAAGTTTTTCAGAACAATGCCAAAATTTCATCCTAAGCTATAATTGATATTCCAAATTCAAAAATGATGTCTATTTTAAAAAATTCCAAACATATAAGTAGAATTAATTAATTTTATAATTAATTCCCGCTGTCACAACAAATAGCGTGTTTTTAAGAAACAATATATATGAAAATATTGACAATTGTTTATGTCCAATTTCAATGTTAAAATAATTCTAATGACAACCATTGGATAAAATAGTAAAAATATATTATAATTATACTTTAAAACCACTAAATATTATAATTTATCACTATAAATTATTTTGATTAAAAAAGTTGTTTTTAAGTATTTTTCACTATTCATAACAAATTGGAAGTTCTCAGAAAAATATTAAAAATTCAACATAGGCTAATTTCGATATTACGAATCCAAAAATAAAGTCCATTTCGAAATGTAAAATATATATAATTTCAAAAAGTGGTTATTACTATTCATAACTGCTACTTTTATTGGTCGCGGTGTGTTAGAATTCGAGGTTGCGTACAACACACGCTACTCTATTATTCAATGAGGAGCGTACCATAGAAGCTTGGGGTGTTACATTGTACCCTCCTTCAATAAATTGTGTCCTCGCAATTTGAAATTTTTCATTGAAAATAAAAGGTTGAAAATAGAAAAAACCTTTGTGGAAAACCCACATCGGAAATAAGGTTAATAAAAATATTACTTTAACAGAAAGAAAGATAAGTACAAAGGTCACCCGAGATAGCCCATACTTGGATTCTATGAAAATATGGATATGGAAGAAAAACAAACCATCAAGGTGTGATGGAGAGTTGTAGAAAACTGGATTAGGAGAAATTTAACCATAAGAAAATCACAATCTTTTGATTGGTTAAACGGTCATTGAATCCCCAGTTAGAAAAGTTAACCGGCAACGTTTTTTGTTTTAAGTTACCTTTTCTAAAGTTGATGAATTTATTTAGGAGATTTACTAAGAACGTAATGGAATATACATACATGTTATGTAGACTTTCATTCATTAATAATTTTTTACCACAAACCCATCTTTCACTCTAAAAGTTAATAGAACTAAAAAATATTCTATTTATCCTAATTGTATAAAGTTCCAAATATTAACACATACCATTTAGATTAGTAAAACAATTTTGTAATAACCATGGACTTCCTGTAGGCTAGTGGTAGGTAATAAAGGCCTGTCGCACTATGGTTGTGGGTTCAATTGCTGCAGCTTTTTCAGACGCGATGGGTTATGCCCCACCCTGCAGGTTGTCCTTTTCATAAAACTATAGTATTATAATATTCCAAAAATAATCTTCATAAATGTTTTAACCTTAAACAATACTATCCAAAGTTCAACTTAATCCATTCCATCCTTTATAGTTATCCAAAATACCTCTGTCTAGACTTTCTCTAAAAGGTCTCTAAATTCCAAAATCAATTGTACCATCAGATTCCCCAAACAAGGTAAAGTTTCTCATATTGTCAAATACAAAAATATGATTACCTTCATCATATTAAAACCTTAATGAAATCAACATGTGTAACACCCCGAGCTTCCACGATACGCCTCTCTTTCAATAATGCAATAGCTTGCATTGTACGCAAGTTCGAGTTCTAAAACACCGCGACTAATCAAAGTAGCCGTTATGAATAGTAATAACCACCTTTTAAAATTATAGAAATTTTATATTTCAAAATGGACTTCATTTTTTTATTCGTAATATCGAAATTAGCCTATGTTGAATTTTTTGTATTTTTCTGAGAACTTATATTTTTTTATGAATAGTGAAAATTACTTAAAAACAACTTTTTTAATCAAAATAATTTATAGTGATAAATTATACTATTTAGTGGTTTTAAGGTATAATTAGAATATATTTTTACCATTTTATCCAATGGTGGTCATTAGAATTAATTTAACATTAAAAATGGACATAAACAATTGCCAATCTTTTGATATAAATTGTTTCTTAAAACACGCTATTTGTTGTGACAGCGGGAATTAATTATAAAATTAATTAATGAGACTTATATGTTTGGAATTTTTTAAAATAGAAATCATTTTTGAATTTGGAATATCAATTATAGCTTAGGGTGAAATTTTGGCATTGTTCTGAAAAACTTCAATTTTTGATGAATAGTGAAACCACTAAGTGGTAGTTAAATAACTGATTTTTCGTTTAAATGAAATATTACCACTTCTGTGATTTGATTTTCAAAAATCCGACATACATGGTTGTCATTAAGAAGTAAAATGTGGTTCAATGAGATTAAAATAAATTTTTGGTGAATAGTAACGTTTAAGTTCTTAATCGCGATTAGAGGTAATTAGTACAGTTTAAGGTAAAAACAATATTTTAATAATATGATATGAGCATGACACTTGTCCTACTCCTATTGGATGAGTAATGGCCGACCAATACAACCCATGGGTCAACTTGGGGACCCCATGGAGCCACTTTAGTTGGAAAATGACATTAATATATATTTATTTAATGTTAAAATTAAATTGACACAAACATGAGTTGTTTTACTAAAACAGTTTTTAAGTGGGGTTACACAAGTCCAAAAACTTGATTATAAATATTAATTAGAAATATAAAAAGATTTCCTACATCATAGAATTTTTTTTATAATTTTTATACATTAAATAAATTAAATTATATATGACATCATGATGATGCATTGATGACCTCATTATTTGACGATTTAAATAAAATGAGAAGATGATGTAAAATCCAAGGTTTACACTTGTCCAAAGCCTATTGGATGAGTGGATTTAGAACCCTTATCACCTTCTCCTCTAATTATACAAGTGTGGGACCTTTAGAATCCGAAAAGCATTGTATAATAGAATAAAATTTCATTACTTTCCAAAAGTGCCCCTCCTCCCCACTTATAAAAGGCCCCCACCTCTTCCACCTTATTCACACCTTCAAGCCATTTGGCTCGGCAAACCCCGGCCCAAATACACTCCCAACTTCCCCCTATTACTCCTAGAAGCCTCACTTTGGGCAGAACTCTTCTCAAGAAAGCGTTTGGCTCAAATCAAAAAGAGTTACCCGATTTTGAGGTAATGTCTTCTCTAATGTTGTTGTGTTTTATTTTTCTTCTCCAACCCCATAAACTCTTTTTATTCATTTATTTTGTAACAACAACATTATCCTCAATATACTAGGATGTTGTTATAAGAAGTATTAGAGCTACACTTACACACACCTACATCTAATGGTTAAAGAACATACGGTTTCTGTGGATGGCGAATTTCTGCCTCACGAAACGATGATTGTTCAACACTCATATAACACCTTCAATGGTGGCCATTAAGATGTCACTATATTTATATATGATATATAATGTGTTTATGTTTTACTTATGCTTCTGTATTTCTCATTTATGGCATACTTTATGATTTCCATTATGGGTAAAACGCGATAATTTCATTTTAGGAAGTGCGGACTACCGCCCCCTCAAAGTGATTTGAATCGTTAATGCCATATGTGGGATGTATAAAGGATGGATTAAATGGTATTATACACTATATTATACTGTAATTATAAAATAAATTTATATCATTATGATTTTGTTCCATTAAATATGAAATTGAAATGAAAGTAGCGTTCATGCGTACGTACGGCTTACCGTCTCCATGAACGGTGCATTTCATTTCTTACCTCTAAATGTTACGTAATATTATAAATGAATGTATATACTGGATATATAATATATATATGACATCTAAATCATGAATATAATTCTAGAGATAATGGATATTCTACCACATAAACAACTTGTAATTATATGAAGTTTATTTTTGACTCAAGTACCAAAGATCGACAAAACGACCGTTATTAACTTAAATAATTAAATAATGTTCATAACATGGTAATAAGGGATATAAAAGGAATAATGAACATGAAAAAGGTTCTTAAGTAAATATAAATTAACTCTAGTTTATTATTCAGGAGGTTAAAGAACGGTCGAGTCAGGACAAGACGCAAGGTAAGGGAATTTCTTAACCCAATTTCCAATCTCTGGGTTAATCTCATACTTTCAAATTATGTCATGATATTATTATTTCCTATATTGTATTTGTACTTTCTTTATGTGTACATATAACGAATACGCATAATAGATATATTTTATTTTAAAAATGATCTTTGTAAGTACTTCGTCTCAATCTCCTTTCATTGACGCATATTTTGTTTTATACACAAATTTCTTTTATACGGTGTACAAACCTCTTTGAATTTTACATTTATTCAAAAGGAATCTTTTTTATACGAAGCGTTTACTAAATTACAAAAGGGGATGTTTTTGTCGTACGTATGCGGCGACAACGACTTCACCGCTGCCGTGACCATTATTTTAGTTTCGGCTTCCTCTATAAGACATATTTTTTTAAAAAAAATAAAAATAAATACAAAGTTTTAACTTTCTTTTATTTTGGTATTGAAAATGGTTTTGAAAGCGTTTTTATTATATCAATGTGTTCTATTGATATCTTGTGATTGAAATGTGGAAATGTTATGTTTCCTTATGCATGTTTTATGTGATGCGATTATGTTACGGTTTATGATATGTTTAAACCTATTCATATGAGGAATGCATTGGACTTAATAAGTGACGGGTGGAGGCCGCTATAGCTCCTCGATGCATCGGCAGGTCTCATGAGACAAACTAGTGTCTTGGCACGAGGCCTTGACTACGTGGTTATGATAGTCTGGCATTACGCATTCCATCATTATGAAAGTGGTTATTGATATTGCATGTGATTATTCGACCATTAGAATATCCATGTGAGTAAGTAAGTGGCATTATTTGATTTTACTTTTTCCATATTATGCTGAAGTTTAAGTTTAATAAGGCTTTTATTTAGTTATACATTGTCTTAATTGTTAGTTTTTATTTATGAAAGCTTCTGCAATATTGTTATCCTTACTGAGCATCTGAGATCACCTCTTTCAATGTTTTAATATTTTCCAGGATGTGAAGAAGTATTTTATGAATGACCTGCAGGGATAGTCAGAAGAGGATATGAGTGTGGACAATGAAGACGTTGTTATTAGTTTTTCACTTTATGATGTAATGTAAGACTTATGAATGTATCTAGTGTTTCCAAGGCTACTAAACTAATCGGTCTTTCGAGACTTGATCTTTTGTGATCATGTCAATGTTACGAAGTAATGCACTGACTCCGGGTAGCTGGGGTCGGGGCGTTACAGTTGGTATCAGAGGCAGTTTAGTACTAACCTTGGATGCTAGATTTAGATAAACTCTGATTAGAGCACATAGCCCGAAGATAGACTTTGAGGATTAGTATAGAAGAACTTCCTCGAATTTTTGTATTGTAGAGATGTTGTGAGTTTTCCGAGAAATACATCCTTGTCTGGATACGAGCAGGTAGAGGCGGCTCTGGCACAGATGTACCTAGGGGTAAAACCCGAGAACACCGCTTGGAGCTAGACTCGAACGGGAACTGGTGCACGACAACGGGCCTTGCTGCACTCTTGGTTACGACACTCCCGGGGGATATGCTTAGGATAATTCTCGTTTTTTTACAAACCACTATGAACAGTTATGAGTATATACTTACTCAAAGAAAACCTTTTTATGATTATGGATTATATCCATAAATAGTTAAATTTATGTTAAGTATTTTATAAGTATGGAATTATGTATTTTGATTCATAAACTAATCTAGTTTATGCCATTGTATAGAAATGGAGACCAGTAGAAGGAATGTGAACTCCAGCAGTACGTATGATCCAAAGAGTAAGAAGGATCGTATCTTTCACGGTATTAAGCCAACATTTCGAAGGGAAATAGTCTCCCATGTGTTCTCAAAATATGAAGAAATAGTATCATGTGTTAATAAGATAAGTAAATAACTCTCTGAGTCCTATGGCTTTGAAGCGAAGCAAGAGACGAAAGGGATGGAAGAGATAATGATGGATAAAGGGATAAGGGGAAAGAAGAATTTTCCAATATGTGGTAATTGTGGGAAGAAACATCATGGAACTTGCCTAAAGGGAATGGGAGTTTGTTATAATTGTAGAGAAAAAGGACACAAAGTTCGTGACTGCAAGGGTAAGAAAATGGTTTCAAATGTACAATGCTTCTTCTGCAAGGATTGGGGACACTATGCAAACCAATGTCCAAATCATCAGAGTATGTCCCAAATGATGTTATTGGATAATAATCAAGTTATGATACTACCACAAATGAGGAGTAATGATTAGAGTTATTATGTTGTTATTAAATAATTTTGTAATTTGAGTGTTGTATCAATGATGTACTGGTTATAATAATTATGGAGTATATAAGGATTGTACTGCAGTACTATTTCATCAAGGACTTAAGATTGTGTGGAACCAAGAAAAGGGACTCCACAGTAGGATTAAATTTTTGGAAAATATATGGTTGAGAGAAAGATAGACCATAATATGGTTCTGATACTGAGATTGTGATTTTGGAATAAGACGTGATTGATTTGGATAAATTATATTGGATATACTTAACTTCCTTGAAACTGATTGATGTTTTGTATACATTTTTGGATAGATGGAGTATATCTAGTATTCTATAAGGAATAAGGGATCATGGTAATTCAGTATGTTTAAAATGAATACATGATGAAGGTATTCACATGTTGTTACGTGGGAAAAAGGATCTTCATTATGTTTACCTTCCTTATAAAATTTGGACTATGAGTTGGACAGAAGTATTTTGGATAACTATAAAGGTTGGAATGGATTAAGTTGATCTTTGGATAGTATTGTTTAAGGTTAAAGCATTTTTGAATATTATTTTTGGAATATTATAATACTATAGTTTTAGGAAAAGGACAACCTGTAGGGTGGGGCATAACCCGTCGCGTCGGACAAAGCTGTAGGAATCGAACCCACAATCATAGTGTGACAGGCCTTTATTTCCTACCACTAGCCTACAGGAAGTCCCTGGTTATTACAAAATAATTTTACTAATCTGAATAGTATGTGTTAACATTTGGAACCTTATACAATTAGGATAAGTATAATATTTTTGAGTTCTATTATCTTTTTTAGTGAAAGATGAGTTGATGGTTGAAAATCTAATTGTCAAGCATAAATATATATATACCTATATCTTATTCAATGAATAAATTAATTATTAAACTCTAGTAAAGGGATATTAAAACAAAAAATGTGTTATCCTAATACCTTATGTCTTGTTGAACTGATGATATTTTAAATCAACATAGATTGAAGGCTTTGAGGCCCTCAATTTGACAGTTGATTGTGATTGATGACCTCAATCACACCCTACAAATATTTACTTTTTTCTCCAATTATATGTCTCAAATTTCCACCAATGTTCTCCTAATCGAGATCATAATTGGGTGGTGACTTTTTCATTTCCCTTTCCCTCTTATTAAGGATAAATTTAATTAACCTTATTTCCGATGTGGGTTTTCCACAAAGGTATTTTCTATTTTCAACCTCTTATTTTCAAAGAAAAATATCAAATTGTGAGGACGCAATTTATTGAAGGAGGGGAGAATGTAACACCCCGAGCTTCCACGATACGCCTCTCTTTCAATAATGAAATAGCTTGCATTGTACGCAAGTTCGAGTTCTAAAACACCGCGACTAATCAAAGTAGCCGTTATGAATAGTAATAACCACCTTTTAAAATTATAGAAATTTTATATTTCAAAATGGACTTCATTTTTGTATTCGTAATATCGAAATTAGCCTATGTTGAATTTTTTGTATTTTTCTGAGAACTTCTAATTTTTTATGAATAGTGAAAATTACTTAAAAACAACTTTTTTAATCAAAATAATTTATAGTGATAAATTATACTATTTAGTGGTTTTAAGGTATAATTAGAATATATTTTTACCATTTTATCCAATGGTGGTCATTAGAATTAATTTAACATTGAAAATGGACATAAACAATTGCCAATCTTTTGATATAAATTGTTTCTTAAAACACGCTATTTGTTGTGAAAGTGGGAATTAATTATAAAATTAATTAATGCGACTTATATGTTTGGAATTTTGTAAAATAGACATCATTTTTGAATTCGGAATATCAATTATAGCTTAGGGTGAAATTTTGGCATTGTTCTGAAAAACTTCAATTTTTGATGAATAGTGAAACCACTAAGTGGTAGTTAAATAACTGATTTTTCGTTTAAATGAAATATTACCACTTCTGTGATTTGATTTTCAAAAATCCGACATACATGGTTGTCATTAAGAAGTAAAATGTGGTTCAATGAGATTAAAATAAATTTTTGGTGAATAGTAACTTTTAAGTTCTTAATCGCGATTAGAGGTAATTAGTGTAGTTTAAGGTAAAAACAATATTTTAATAATATGATATGAGCATGACACTTGTCCTACTCCTATTTGATGAGTAATGGCCGACCAATACAACCCATGGGTCAACTTGGGGACCCCATGGAGCCACTTTAGTTGGAAAATAACATTAATATATATTTATTTAATGTTAAAATTAAATTGACACAAACATGAGCTGTTTTACTAAAACAGTTTTTAAGTAGGGTTACACAAGTCCATATTTTGATTATAAATATTCATTAGAAATCTAAAAAGATTTCCTACATCATAGTATTTTTTTTATAATTTTTAGACATTAAATAAATTAAATTATTTATGACATCATGATGATGCAGTGATGACCTCATTATTTAACGATTTAAATAAAATGAGAAGATGATGTAAACTCCAAGGTTTACACTTATCCAAAGCCTATTGGATGAGTGGATTTCGAACCCTTATCACCTTATCCTCAAATTATACAAGTGTGGGACCTTTAGAATCCTAAAATCATTGTATAATAGAATAAAATTTCATTACTTTCCAAAAGTGCCCCTCCTCCCCACTTATAAAAGGCCCCCACCTCTTCCACCTTATTCACACCTTCAAGCCATTTGGCTCGGCCAACCCCGGCCCAAATACACTCCCAAATTCCTCCTATTACTCCTAGAAGCCTCACTTTGGGCAGAACTCTTCCCAAGGAAGCCTTTGGCTCAAATCAAAAAGAGTTACCCGATTTTGAGGTAATGTCTTCTCTAATGTTGTTTTGTTTTATTTTTCTTCTCCAACCCCATAAACTCTTTTTATTCATTTCTTTTGTAACAACTCCAGTATCCTCAATATACTAGGATGTTGTTATAAGAAGTATTAGATCTACACTTACACACATTTACATCTAATGGTTAAAGAACATACGGTTTCTGTGGATGGCGAATTTCTGCCTCACGAAACGATGATTGTTCAACACTCATATAACACCTTAAAAGGTGGCCATTAAGATGTCACTATATTTATATATGATATATAATGTGTTTATGTTTTACTTATGCTTCTGTATTTCTCATTTATGGCATACTTTATGATTTCCATTATGGGTAAAACGCGATAATTTCATTTTAGGAAGTGCGGACTACCGCCCCCTCAAAGTGATTTGAATCGTTAATGCCATATGTGGGATGTATAAAGGATGGATTAAATGGTATTATACACTATATTATACATTAATTATATTATAAATTTATATCATTATGATTTTGTTCCATTAAATATGAAATTGAAATGAAAGTAGCGTTCATGCGTACGTACGGCTTACCGTCTCCATGAACGGTGCATTTCATTTCTTACCTCTAAATGTTACGTAATATTATAAATGAATGTATATACTGGATATATAAGATATATATGACATCTAAATCATGAATATAATTCTAGAGATAATGGATATTCTACCACATAAACAACTTGTAATTATAAGAAGTTTATTTTTGACTCAAGTACCAAAGATCGACAAAACGACCGTTATTAACTTAAATAATTAAATAATGTTCATAACATGGTAATAAGGGATATAAAAGGAATAATGAACATGAAAAAGGTTCTTAAGTAAATATAAATTAACTCTAGTTTATTATTTAGGAGGTTAAAGAACGGTCGAGTCAGGACAAGATGCAAGGTAAGGGAATTTCTTAACCCAATTTCCAATCTCTGGGTTAATCTCCTACTTTCAAATTATGTCATGATATTATTATGTCCAATATTGTATTTGTACTTTCTTTATGTGTACATATAATGAATACGAATAATAGATCTATTTTATTTTAAAAATGATCTTTGTAAGGACTTCGTCTCAATCTCCTTTCATTGACGCATATTTTGTTTTATACACAAATTTCTTTTATACGGTGTACAATCCTCTTTGAATTTTACATTTATTCAAAAGGAATATTTTTATACGAAGCGTTTACTAAACGACAAAAGGGGATGTTTTTGTCGTACGTATGCGGCGACAACGACTTCACTGCCGCCGTGACCATTATTTGAGTTTCGGCTTCCTCTAGAAGCCATACTTTTTTTTAAAAAAGAAAAATAAATACAAAGTTTTAACTTTCTTTTATTTTGGTATTGAAAATGGTTTTGAAAGCGTTTTTATTATATCAATGTGTTCTATTGATATCTTGTGATTGAAATGTGGAAATGTTATGTTTCCTTTATGCATGTTTTATGTGATACGATTATGTTACGGTTTATGATATGTTTAAACCTATTCATATGAGGAATGCATTGGACTTAATAAGTGACGGGTGGAGCCCGCTATAGCTCCTCGATGCATCGGCAGGTCTCATGAGACAAACTAGTGTCTTGGCACGAGGCCTTGACAAAATCTTATTTTTGGTCTTGGCACGAGGCCTTGACTACGTGGTTATGATACTCTGGCATTATGCATTCCATCATTATGAAAGTGGTTATTGATATTGCATGTGATTATTCGACCAGTAGAATATCCATGTGAGTAAGTAAGTGGCATTATTTGATTTTAGTTTTGCCATATTATGCTGAAGTTTAAGTTTAATAAGGCTTTTGTTTGGTTATACATTTCCTTAATTGTTAGTTTTTATTTATGAAAGCTTCCGCAATATTGTTATCCTTACTGAGCATCTGAGCTCACCCCTTTCAATGTTTTAATATTTTCCAGGATGTGATGAAGTATTTTATGAATGACCTGCAGGGATAGTCAGAAGAGGATATGAGTGTGGACTATGAAGACTTTGTTATTAGTTTTTCACTTTAGGATGTAATGTAAGACTTATGAATGTATCTAGTGTTTCCAAGGCTACTAAACTAATCGGTCTTTCGAGACTTGATCTTTTGTGATCATGCCAATGTTACGAAGTAATGCACCGACTCCGGGTAGCTGGGGTCGGGGCGTTACAACATGTACTGCAGTACAATCCTTATATATATATATATATCACATTATTCTAATAACCAGAATATAATCCATGAGTCCAAAAGCACCAATACATTAATTATTCCTCTTCAACTGTAGTCCCAACATAAGATTGGCCTTGATCCCTTGGTCGTTTCTGAGGTATGTCACCCTGACGCTTAGGTCATTCATTTGAATAATGACCCATTTCTCTACAATTGTAGCATTCAACATTGATAGCCTCTTTCTTTCCCTTGCAATCACGCGCCTCGTGACCTTTTTCTCCACATTTATAACAAACTCCCATTCCTTTTAGGCAAGTACCAGGGTGATTCTTCCCAAAATTATCACATAATGGAAAATCCTTGTTCCCCTTTTTCCCTTTATCCATATCTTGTTCAATCGTTCTCTTCTTGTATTTCTTTATTTTATTGTCATGTGACTTAGAGAATTCCTTTTCTATCTAGATAGCACACGAGACTATATCTTCGTATATTGAGAAAGATTATGATACTAAAGCTCAATGGAGAAATGGTTTTAACCCATCAAAAAAATGATCAATCTGACTTCTTGGGTTACATATATAATCTGCTACATTACTCGTTAACCTTGTAAAGTTAGCCTCATACTTTGCGACATTCTCATCCTCCTTTTGTCTCCGACTCAGAAATTGCCTTCCCATATCTGCTCGATGGTCATGTGGAAATCATTTTTCTAAGAAAATATCTTTGAACTCTCTCCATTCCATACTTGATACTTCTTCAACTTCCTTTTTATTTTGAATCAATGACCACCATTGATGGAATCTCCCGTGATGCGGTAAACTTCCATGATAACCTTCTCCATTTAACTTCTCCCCAAGGTGTGGAATATTTTATCTAAGGATTTTATCCATTTCTCAGCTACTAATGGATTTGTACCCCCATTAAATGTTGGTGGTTTTTTCCTCATGAAGCGGTCTAACATTGATCCTCCATGTTTCGGATCATGGTGCTCCATACGAGTAAGGTTATTATTCATAACCTGAGTGAGTTGTCCCAGTATGGTAATAAGTTGATCATCACCAGTTGTATCTCCAGATCCACAATAATTATCTTGAGCAGGAGGGAAATCCCTACATGGAGTGCATGCATTGATACGATTTCCATTCCTTCCATGAGGCGCCATTTCTAAACAATGGCATAAACTAGATTAGTTTATGAATCAAAATACATAATTCCATACTTGTAAAATACTTAACATAAATTGAACTATTTATGGATATAATCCATAATCATAAAAAAAAGTTTTCATTGAGGAAGTATATACTCATAACCCTTCATAGTGGTTTGTAAAGAAAATTCGAATTATCCTAAGCATATCCCCCGGGAGTGTCTTAACCAAGAGTGCAGCAAGGCCTGTTGTCGTGCACCAGTTCCCGTTGGACTCTAGATCAAAGCGGTGTTTTTGGGTTTTACCCCTAGGTACATCTGTGCTAGAGCCGCCTCTACCTGCTCGTATCCAGATACAGATGTATTGCTTGGAAAACTCACAAAATCTCTATAATACCAAAATTCTAGGAAGTTCTTCTATACTAATCCATAAAGTCCATCTTAGGGCTATGTGTTCTAATCAGAGTTTATCTAAATCTAGCTTCCAAGGTTAGTATTAAACTGCCTCTGATACCAACTATAACGCCCCGACCCCAGCTACCCAGAGTTGGTGCATTACTTCGTAGCATTGGCATTATCAAAAAAGATCATGTCTCGAAATACCGATTAGTTTAGTAGCCTTGGAATCACTAGATACATTCATAAGTCTGAAATTACATCATAAAGTGAAAAACTACAATAACAAAGTCTCCATAGTCCACACTCATATCCTCTTCTGACTATCCCTGCAGGTCATTCAGAAACAACTTCTTCACATCCTATAAAATATTAAAACATTGAAAGGGGTGAGCTAAGATGGTCAGTAAGGATAACAATATTGCTGAAGCTTTCATCAATAAACATAAACATTTAAGGCAATGTGTAACTAAAACAAAATCCTTTTAAACTAGAACATAAACATAATATGGAAAAAGTAAAATGAGATAATGCCATTTACTACTTCACATGGATATTCTACTGGTCGAATAATCAAATGCAATATCAATAACCACTTTCATAATGATGGAATGCATAATGTCAGACTATCATAACCATGTAGCCAAGGCCTCGTGCCAAGACTACAAATAAGATTTTGTCGAGGCCTCGTGCCAAGACACTAGTTTGCCTCATGAGACCTGCTGATGCATCGAGGAGCTATAGCAGGCTCCACCCGTCACTTATTAAGTCCAATTCATTCCTCATATGAATAGGTTTAAACATATCATAAACCATAAAATAATCGTATCACATAAAACATTCATAAAGGAAACATAACATTTCCACATTTCAATCACAAGATATCAACACAACACATTGATATAATAAAAACACTTTTAAAATAATTTTCAATACCAAAATAAAATAAAGTTAAAACTTGGTATTTATTTTTCTTTTAAAAATAAGTATGGCTTGTAGAGGAAGTCGAAACTCAAATAATGGTCACGGCGGCAGAAACGGCGTTGTCACCGCATACGTACGACAAAAACATTCCCTTTTTTCGTTTAGTAAATGCTTCGTATAAAAATATTCCTTTTGAATAAATGTAAAAGTCAAAGGGGTTAATACACTGTATAAAAGAAAGTTGTGTATAAAACCAAATATGTCTCAATGAAAGGAGAATGAGACGAAGTCCCTTATAAAGATAATTTTTTAAATAAAATAGATCTATTATGTGTATTCACTATAATTACACATAATGAAATTACAAATACAAGATAGGAAATAATAATATCATGATGTAATTTCAAAGTAGGAGATTAACCCAAAGAATGGAAATTGGGTTAAGAAGTTCCCTTACCTTTCGTCCTGTCTTGACTCGGCCGTTATTTAACATCCAGAATAATAAACTAGAGTTAATTTATAGTTTATTAAGAACCATTTCAAGTTTCTTATTCCTTTAATATCACTTATTACCATGTTATGAACATTAGGTTATTATTTAAGTTAATAACGGTCGTTTTGTCGATCGTTGGTACTTGCATCAAAAATAAACTTCTTATAATTACAAGTTTTTCATGTGGTGAAATATCATATATATCAGGTATATTCATTCATTCATAATATTACGTAACATTTAGATATAAGAAATGAGATGCACCGTTCATGGAGACGGTAAGCCGTACGTACGCATGAACGCTACTTTCATTTCTATTTCATATTAAATGGAATGAAATCATAATGATATAAAGACAAATTATAATTCCAGTATAATATCATATATAATATCATTTACTCCATCCTTTATCCATCCCACATATGTCATTAAGGATTCAATTCACTTTGAGGGGGCGGTCGTCCGCACTTCCTAAAATGAAATTATCGTGTTTACCCATAATGGAAACCATAAAGGTATGCCATAAATGAAAAATACAATTGTATAAGTAAAACATAAACATATTATATATCATATATAAATATAGTGTCATTTTAATGGCCACCTTTGAAGGTGTTATAAGAGTGTTGAACAATCATCGATTCGTGATGCAGAAATTTGACATCCATAGAAACAGTATGTTCTTTAACCATTGGATGTAGGTGTGTGTACGTTTAGCTCGAATAATTCTTATAAAAACATCCTAGTATGTTGAGGTTACTAGTTATTTTACAAAATAAATGAATAAAAAGTGTTTAGGGGGTTGGACAAGCAAGATAAAACAAAATAACATAAGCGGAGACATTACCTTAAAATCGGGTAACTCTTTTGATTTGAGCCAAAGGCTTCCTTGGGAATACTTCTGCCCAAAGTGAGGCTTTTAGGAGTAAGGGAGGGATTTTGGGAGAGTATTTGGGCAGAGTTTGGCCGAGCCAAAAGGCTTTGAAAGTGTGAGTAAGGTGGTAGTGGTGGGGGCCTTTTATAAGTGGAGAGGAGGGTACTCTTGGAAGGTAAGGAAATGTTACATTATTATGAGATACTTTTCGGATTTTAGAGGTCCCAAAATTATATATTTCTAGGAAAAGGTGATAAGGGTTAGAAATATACCCATACAATAGGCTTTGGAAAAGTTTAAGCCTTGGAATTTACATTATCCTTCCATTTTATTAAAATCGTTAATTAATGAAGTAATCGCTGCATCATGATGGTGTCATAAATAATTTAATTTATTTAATGTCTAAAAATTATAAAAAATTTATCATGATGTATCTAATCTTGGTATATTTCTAATGAATATTTGTATTAAAAAATATTACTTGTATAACCCCATTTAAAAACTGTTTTATTAAAACAACTTATGTTTGTGACATTTTTATTTTAACTTTAAATAAAAGTTATTTATGTCATTTTCCTACCAATGTGGCTCCATGGGGTCCCCAAGTTTAAACATGTATTTTCTTGGTCTGCCATGACTTATCCAATAGGTTTAGGATAAGTGTAAAATTCATTTCATATTTTTATAATATCATTTTTACCTTAAATTTCACTAATTACCTTTAATCGTGATTAATTAAACATAAAAGTTACTATTCACCAAACAATTATTTTAATCCCATTGAACCGCATTTTACTTCCTAATGACAACCATATATCTAGGATTTTTAAAAATCAAATCACAGAAGTGTTAATGTTTCATTTAAATGAAAAATCAGTTTTTTAACTACCACTTAGTGGTTTCACTATTCATCAAAAATTGAAGTTTCTCAGAACAATGCCAAAATTTCATCCTAAGCTGTATTTGATATTCTAAATTCAAAAATGATGCCTATTTTAAAAAATTCCAAACATATAAGTTTCATTAATTAATTTTATAATTAATTCCTGTTTTCACAACAAATAGCGTGTTTTTGAGAAATAATATATATCAAAAGATTGACAATTGTTTATGTCAGATTTCAATCTTAAATTAATTCTAATGACCACCATTGGATAAAATAGTAAAAATATATTATAATTATACTTTAAAACCAATCAATAGTATAATTTATCACTATAAATTATTTTGATTAAAAAAGTTGTTTTTACTTATTTTTCACCATTCATAACAAATTGGAAGTTCTCAGAAAAATACCAATAATTCAACATAGGCTAATTTCGATATTACGAATCCAAAAATGAAGTCCATTTTCAAATGTAAAATATATATAATTTCAATAAGTGGTTATTACTATTCATAACTGATACTTTTATTGGTCGTGGTGTGTTAGAATTCGAGGTTGCGTACAACACACGTTGCTCTATTATTTAATGAGGAGCGTACCATGGAAGCTTGGGGTGTTACATTCTCCCCTCCTTCAAAAAATTGCGTCCTCGCAATTTGAAATTTTTCTTTGAAAATAAAAGGTTGAAAATAGAAAATACCTTTGTGTAAAACCCACATTGGAAATAAGGTTAATAAAAATATAACTTTAAAAGAATGAAAGATAAGTACAGAGGTCACCCGAGATAGCCCATACTTGGATTCTATGAAAATATGGATATGGAAGAAAAAAACCATCAAGGTCTGATGGAGAGTTGTAGAAAAATGGATTAGGAGAAAGTTAACCACTAGAAAATCACAAAATTTTGATTGGTTAAATGGTCATTGAATCCCCAGTTAGAAATGTTAACCGGTAACGTTTTTTTTAAGTTACCTTTTATAAAGTTGAGGAATTTATTTAAGAGATTTACTAAGAATGTAAGGGAATATACATACCTTTTGTGTAGACTTTCATTCTTTAATAAATTTTTACCACAAACCTATCTTTCACTCTAAAAGTTAATAGAACTAAAAAATATTCTATTTATCCTAATTTTATGAGGTTCCAAATATTAACACATACCATTTAGATTAGTAAAAATATTTTGTAATAACCAGGGAATTCCTGTAGGCTAGTTGTAGGAAATAAAGTCATGTCGCACTATGGTTGTGGGTTCGATTCCTGCAGCTTTGTCCGATGCGACGGGTTATGCCCCACCCTGCAGGTTGTCCTTTTCCTAAAACTATAGTATTATAATATTCCAAAAATAATCTTCATAAATGTTTTAACCTTAAAAAATACTATCCAAAGTTCAACTTAATCCATTCTAACCTTTATAGTTATCCAAAATACCTCTGTCTAGACTTTCCCTAAAAGGTCTCTAAATTCAAAAATCAATTGTATCATCAGATTCATCAAACCAGGTAAAGTTTCTCTTATTGTCAAATAAAAAAATATGATTACCTTCATCATATTAAAACCTTAATGAAATTAACATGTATTGCAGTACAATCATTATATATATATATATCACATTATTCTAATAACCAGAATATAATCAATGAGTCCAAAAGCACCAATACATTAATTATTCCGCTTCAATTGTAGTCACAACATAAGATTGGCCTTGATCCCATGGCCTTTTCTGAGGTAATTTTCCCTGACTCTTAGGACATTCATTTGCATAATGACCCATTTCTCTACAATTGTAGCATTCAACATTGATAGCCTCTTTCTTTCCCTTTCAATCTTGTGCCTGGTGACCTTTTTCTCCACATTTATAACAAACTCCCATTCCTTTTTGGCAAGTACCAGGGTAATTCTTCCCACAATTATCACATAATGGAAAATCCTTCTTCCCCTTTTCCCTATATCTGTATCTGGTTACACCGTTATATTCTTCTCTTGCTTTACTTTATTGTCATAATACTTAGAGAATTCCTTTTCTGTCTTGATAGAACGAGAGACTATATCTTCGTATGTTGAGAAAATTGTGATACTAAAGATCGATGGACAAATGGTTTTAAACCATCAATGAAACGATCAATCTTACTTCATGGGTTACTTATATAATCTGCTTCATGCCTCGCTAACCTTGTAAAGTTAGCCTCATACTTCGCGACATTCTCATCCTCCTTTTGTCTCAGACTCAGAAATTGTCTTTCCATATCTGCTTGATGGTCATGTGGAAAGTATTTTTCTAAGAAAAGATCTTTGAACTCTCTCCATTCCATACTTGATACTCATTCATCTTCCTTTTTATTTTGAATCAATGACCACCATTGATCGACATCTCCAGTGAGGCGATAAACTGCCATGATAACCTTCTCCCTTTCACTACTCCCCAAGGCGTGGAATATTTTCTCTAAGGAGTTTATTCATTGCTCAGCTACTAATGGATTTGTACCCCATTAAATGTTGGCAGGTTTTTCCTCATGAAGCTGTCTAACATTTATCCTCCATGTTTTGGATCATGGTGCTCCATACGAGTATGGTTATTATTCATAACCTGAGTGAGTTGTCCCAGTATGGTAATAAGTTGATCATCACCAGTTGTATCTCCAGATCCACAATAATTATCTTTAGCAGGAGGGATATCCCTACACGGAGTGCATGCATTGATACGGTTTCCATTCCTTCCACTAGGCGCCATTTCTAAAAATGGCATAATCTAGATTAGTTTAGGAATCAAAATACATAATTCCATACTTGTAAAATACTTAACATAAATTGAACTATTTATGGATATAATCCATAATCATAAAAAAATTCTTTGAGGAAGTATATACTCATAACCCTTCATAGTGGTTTGTAAATAAAATGAGAATTATCCTAAGCATATCCCCCGGGAGTGTTGTAACCAATAGTGCAGCAAGGCCCGTTGTCGTGCACCAGTTCCCGTTCGAGTCTAGCTCAAAGCGGTGTTTTCGGGTTTTACCCCTAGGTACATCTGTTCCAGAGCAACCTCTACCTGCTCGTATCCAGACAGGGATGTATTGCTCGGAAAACTCACAAAATCTATATAATACCAAAATTTTAGGAAGTTCTTCTATACTAATCATTAAAGTCTATCTTCGGGATATGTGTTCTAATCAGAGTTTATCTAAATCTAGCTTCCAATGTTAGTACTAAACTGCCTCTGATACCAACTGTAACGCCCCGACCCCAGCTACCCAGAGTCGGTGCATTACATCGTAGCATTTTCATGATCACAAAAGATCAAGTCTCGAAAGAAGATTAGTTTAGTAGCCTTAGAAACACTAGATACATTCATAAGTCATACATTACATTATAAAGTGAAAAACTAAAATAACAAAGTCTACATAGTCCACACTCATATCCTCTTCTGACTATCCCTGTAGGTCATTCATAAACTACTTCTTCACATCCTGTAAAATATTAAAACATTGAAAGGGGTGAGCTCAGATGCTCAGTAAGGATAACAATATTGCCGAAGTTTTCATCAATAAACATAAACATTTAAGGCAATGTATAACTAAAACAAAAGCCTTTTAAACTTGAACTTAAACATAATATGGCAAAAGTAAAAAGAGATAATGCCATTTAATACTTCAAATGGAAATTCTACTGGTCGAATAATCACTTGCAATATCAATAAGCACTTTCATAATGATGAAATGAATAATGACAGACTATCATAACCATGTAGCCAAGGCCTCGTGCCAAGACTACAAATAAGATTTTGTCAAGGCCTCGTGCCAAGACACTAGTTTTTCTCATGAGACCTACTGATGCATCGAGGAGCTATAGCGGGCTCCACCCGTCACTTATTAATTCCAATGCATTCCTCATATGAATAGGTTTAAACATATCATAAACCATAACATAATCGTCTCACATAAAACATGCATAAAGGAAACATAACATTTCCACATTTCAATCACAAGATATCAACACAACACATTGATATAATAAAAACATTTTTAAAACCATTTTCAATACCAAAATAAAATAAAGATAAAACTTGGTTTTTATTTTTCTTTTAAAAAAGGTATGGCTTGTAGAGGAATCTGAAACTCAAATAATGGTCATGGAGGCAGAGAAGACGTTTTTGCCGCATACGTACGACAAAAGTATTCCCTTTTTTCGTTTAGTAAATGATTTGTATAAAAATATTCCTTTTCAATAAATGTAATAGTCAAAGGGGTTTATACACCGTACAAAAAGAAGTTGTGTATAAAACCAAATATGCCTCAATGAAAGGAGATTGAGACGATGTCCCTTACAAAGATAATTTTTTAAAATAAAATAGATCTATTATGTGTATTAAGTATAATTACACATAAATAAAGTACAAATACAAGATAGGAAATAATAATATCATGACATAATTTGACAGTAGGAGATTAACCCAAATAATGGAAATTGGGTTATGAAGTTCCCTTACCTTGCGTCCTGTCTTGACTTGACCATTCTTTAACCTCCTAAATAATAAACTAGAGTTACTTTATAGTTTCTTAAAAAACTTTTCAAGTTTCTTATTCCTTTAATATCACTTATTACCATGTTATGAACATTATGTTATTATTTAAGCTAATAACGGCCATTCTGTCGATCATTGGTACATGAGTCAAAAATAAACTTCTTATAATTACAAGTTGTTCATGTGGTGAAATATCATATATATATATAGTATATTCATTCATTAATAATATTACGTAACATTTAATGGTAATAAATGAAATGCACCGTTCATGGAGACGGTAAGCCGTACGAACGCATGAACTCTACTTTCATTTCTATTTCATATTTAATGGAATGAAATAATAATTATATAAAGACACATTATAATTCCAGTATAATATCATCTATAATATCATTTACTCCATCCTTTATACATCCCACACATGGCACTAACGATTCAAATCTCTTTAAGGGGGCGGTAGTCCGCACTTCCTAAAATGAAATTATCGCGTCTACCCATAATTAAAACCATAAAGGTATGCCATAAATGAAAAATAGAGAACCATAAGTAAAACATACACATATTATATATCATATATAAATATAGTGACATCTTAAAGGCCACCTTTGAAGGTGTTATATGAGTTTTGAACAATCATCGTTTCGTGAGGCAGAAATTCGCCATCCACAGAAACAATATGTTATTTAACCATTAGATGTTGGTGTGTGTAAGTGTAGCTCTAATAATTCTTATAAAAACATCCTAGTATATTGATGATATTGGTTTTGTTACGAAATAAATAAATAAAAAGAGTTTAGGGGGTTGGATAAGCAAGATAAAACAAAATAACATAAGTGAAGACATTACCTTAAAATCGGGTAACTCTTTTGATTTGAGCCAAAGGCTTCCTTGGGAATAATTATGCCCAAAGTGAGGATTCTAGGAGTAAGGGAGGGATGTTGGGAGAGTATTTTGGAAGAGGTTTGCCGAGCCAAAAGTCTTTGAATATTTGAGTAAGGTGGTAGTGGTGGGGGCCTTTTATAAGTGGAGAGGAGGGCACTCTTGGAAAGTAAGGAAATGTTACATTATTATGAGATACATTTCGGATTTTAGAGGTCCCACAATTATATATTTCGAGGAAAAGGTTACAAGGGTTAGAAATCTACCCATACAATAGGCTTTGGACAAGTTTGAGCCTTGGAGTTTACATTATCCTTCAATTTTATTAAAATCATTAATTAATGAAGTTATCGTTGCATCATCATGGTGTCATAAATAATTTAATTTATTTAATGTCTAAAAATTATAAAAAAATTATCATGATGTAGCTAATCTTGGTATCCTTCTAATGAATATTTATATTAAAAAATATGACTTGTATAACCCCATTTAAAAATTGTTTTATTAAAACAACTTATGTTTGTGACATTTTTATTTTAACACTAAATAAAAGTTATTTATGTCATTTTCCTACCAAAGTGGCTCCATGGGGTCCCCAAGTTGACCCATGTATTGTATTGGTCGCCCATGACTCATCCAATAGGTTTAGGACAAGTGTCAAAGTCATTTCATATTTTTATAATATCATTTTTACCTTAAATTTCACTAATTACCTTTAATCGCGATTAATTAAACATAAAAGTTACTATTCACCAAAAAATTATTTTAATCCCATTGAACCACGTTTTACTTCCTAATGGAAACCATGTATGTTGGATTTTTGAAAATCAAATTACAGAAGTGTTAATGTTTCATTTAAATAAAAAATCAGTTTTTTAACTACCACTTAGTGGTTTCACTATTCATCAAAAATTGATGTTTTTCAGAACAATGCCAGAATTTCACCCTAAGCTATAATTGATATTCCAAATTCAAAAATGACGTATATTTTAAAAAATTCAAAACATATAAGTTGCATTAAATAATTTTATAATTAATTCCCGCTTTCCCAACAAATAGCGTGTTTTTAAGAAACAATATATATCAAAAGATTAACAATTGTTTATGTCCAATTTCAATGTTAAATTAATTCTAATGACCACCATTGGATAAAATAGTAAAAATAAATTCTAATTATACTTTAAAACCACTCAATAGTATAATTTATCACTATAAATTATTTTTATTAAAAAAGTTGTTTTTAAGTATTTTTCACTATTCATAACAAATTGGATGTTCTCAGAAAAATACCAAAAATTCAACATAGGCTAATTTAGATATTACGAATCCAAAAATGAAGTCCATTTTGAAATATAAAATATATATAATTTCAAAAGGTGGTTATTACTATTCATAACTGCTACTTTTATTGGTCGCGGTGTGTAAGAACTCGAGGTTGTGTATAACACACGCTGCTCTATTATTCAATGAGGAGCGTACCATGGAAGCTTGGGGTGTTACAACTCCACCAAATTATTAATTTCTTGAAAAAACGTGACCCCATTCCCCACTAAACATGTCCTCATATGAGTGATCTACTCTTCCCCAATTATAGAATGAATCTATAGGTGGTGATCCTTCTTCTTTCAGTGATCAATTTGATAGATAATTACCTAGAAAGACTATATAATATGTGCCCAAGACTTATCCCTATCAAATTCTTCCTTTCATAAATCCATTTTCCCCTATTTTTGATACACAGTAATTGTTAATTCTATTGAAGGTGTAGTATTTGACCCTGTTGAATCAAAGGATCAATGACCCATTTTAGATAGTTCCAATCAAACTACTCATCTATCACAGTAGAGTGTAGGGGATGTGGCCTTAAATTTTCTTCAATAAACATATCTAGATCACGCAGTTCTCCTCTTCCACATCTGAACCAGATTCAACATTATATTCTAGAGAATACAATTATTTGAGGAACATATTGATGTGTGTTGATAAATTCTTAGCTATAATATCATTTTTAATGGGCTCCACTATATAAGGGATGAAATGATCAGAAGGAAACATAAGCAAAAATCATATTTTGGGTTAATGGAAATATCTTTATTGGTAGAGAGGGCCTTAGGGTCCATTCCACCATTTGTGAAATGGAATGTTAAAAATCATGAGGAGTGGGATTTTAGGGTTATTTATATACCTTAACAACCATTAGTTTTGTCACACACTCCTCTTGATCCAATGGAATCATAGAATTTTATTTCTTTATAGGGAAGAACATCACCTTAATAGTCTAAGTGTTATTTCATATAATGGTAGTAAGAATACGTTGGATTAAGGGAATGAATAATTACATTATTCGAAAGAAACGATGATGTTACATACCCCAAACATTGAAAAGATAGGTAATTCGGATTCTAAGACAAGATTAATTATCATACTAGCCAATTTAGTGTGTTTTTTGGAATCAGAGGTAGGTTACACGACTTAGGAACCCCTATAACTTTTTAGAAACCATTGATTTACACTAGAAGGCCCCTCAACTTGGTGTGTAGGATTTGTAACAATGAAGACAATAATTTTACTGTAGAGTGATAGAGAATATTCAAGATAAATGAAGAGGATTTCTGTTTACATTCCAAGACCTTCCATAGCTTACATTTCTTTAACCCCACGTGTCATGAGTACTTTAAATATTAGGAAGCTGATAATTTTCAAAAAAAAATCCACCATTGTGTATAGAAAAACCAATGGTTTTGACATGTCTTATAGGATATTTATAATGCTATATATTTATCTATATAAAATAATTTATTGGATTCCCACTATCAAGAAACTTCACCACTCCTGAGGCCTCACCTTGATACTATGTATGATGAAATATATATTCCCCAGTGATAATAATTGCTTCAAATGAATCTGGCCTCTTCTATAAGGGGGTTCCCCAAGTGGAGGTATTTCATTCACCCAATCCTCCCCAAGAATTTTCCAGCTCATTAATATGTGGTACAAACATCTTTAATGTAACACCCCAAGATTTCATAGTGTGTTATTTCTTCAAAATAATTCAATAACTTGCACTACACGCAACACCGAGTTCAATCACACCATGAATTACCAAATGAAAAATCCATTCAAAAGAGGTTATGAATATTATTAACTAAATTTTAAACTTTATATAATCCTTATAATTTTAGAATCCATATTATGAGTTTCTTAGTCATAATGCAAGAACAGATTCATTTTCAGTATTACACTTTTATCAACTTTTAATAGTGAAACCTTTTTAAATACAATATTTTATACTTTTTGACTAAATGGGGACATCAAAAAATTTAAAATGAAACATCCCAAGCTTACACGGTACGCTTTCCTTTGAATAAAACAGTAGCGTGTGTTGTACGCAACTTCGAGTTTTAACACACACCACAACCGATCAAACTAGCCGTTATGAATAGTAATACCTAATTTTTGAAATTATATATATTTTATATTTCAAAATGGACTTCATTTTTGGATTCGGAATATCGAATTTAGCCTAAGGTGAAATTTTGGTACTTTTCGGATAACTTTCATATTTTGATGAATAGTGAAAATTACTAAATTTTAATTAAAAACAACTTTTTTAATCAAAATAATTAATAGTAATAAATTGTGAATTTGAGTGGTTTTAAAGTATATTTAGAATATATTTTTACCATTTAATATAATTTTGGTCATTGGACATAATTTTACAATTAAACCGAACATAAACAAGTGTCAATCTTTTGATAGTTATTATCTCTTAAAAACACGCTTTTTGTTTTGACAGCGGGAATTAATTTTAAATTAATTTCTGCCACTTCTGTGTTTTGAATTTAGAAAAATGGATTCCATATTTGGAATCAGGATGTTCAAATTGTGTAAATAGGTAACTTTTATTTTTAGACATTTTGAATAATTACTGCGGTAAATATTTTATTTACCATGGTTAAAGGGTAAATCCGGTAAATAAGGGTTAAAAAAAATAATATTATAATAATACAAAATTACCCTAAAACGTGTCCTAACCTTATTGGTGGACACATACCCGACCATGGGCATCCTTAGGTCAATTTGGGACCCCTTGGAGCCACTTGTATGTGGTAGGGACACATTATATTAATAAAGTTAAAATAAAAATAAAAATGGCATAAGCTTACATCTTTTATAAGAACAATTTTTACATAGGGTTATACATGTTGGATTTTCGATTATAAATATTCATTAGAAAGCTAAAAAGATTTCCTACATAATGATGTTTTATTTATAATTTTTAGACATTAAATAATTTATTTTATTTATGACACAATGATGATGCAGTAATTACTAAAATAGTAAAAAATTAACATAATTGATATTATAAATACCCAAATAAATATAATATGAAACTTTTAATGAATTAAACTAATTTTATAGGATAATATGATATATTAGGATTGATTTAATTGACTTTGTTCGAAGTAATCAATCTGTTATGAGTTTCACAAAAATCAACTATTGAATAGTGTCAAAATTGACATAAAAGGGTTCTTAAAACAAATATTATATTATTAATTGATATTAAATTCCTAAAAATCTAAGGTTCGGCCAAGAGACTTATATTATGATAGGTTAATCATTAATGGACCACTTTGGGGTCGCTTGTATGTATATGGTAAGTCTATTAACCATATAATATAAAAATACAAAGAGACATTGTAAAAGTGAAACTAATTAACTTAGAGTTAATACTTAAAGATAAGGTTAATATAAGTACCCAAACCTGTCTAAATTCTATTGGATGAGTTGTTTTCGACCTATCCCCACCTCATCCTTTTAATAGTCAACTTTGGAGCCTTTAGAAACCGAATATGAATTTATTATAAATTAATATTTCTAGCTTTTCCAAAGGTGCCCCTCACCCCTCTTATAAAAGGGCACTCCTCCTTCTCTTTTCCTCACACCTCTCAAGCCACTTGGCTCATCCAAAATCTGCCCAAATAAGCTCCACACATCCCTATCCTCCTCCTTGAAGCTTCCCCTTAGGCAGAAAGCATTTCAAGAAGTCCTTTGGTTCCAACCAAATGAGTTACCTAGATTAAAGGTAACGATTTCTCTTAAATTATTTTCATTTATTTTGCTTCTCCAACCCCCAAACTCTTTTTATTTCCTTTCTTTTGTAACAACACCAGTATCCTCAATATACTAGGATGTTGTTATAAGAAGGATTCAAACTACACATACACACAACTCCATCTAATGGATGATGAACATAATGTTTCTGTGGATGGCAAACTAACGCCTCACGAAACGATGATTGTTCAAATACATCTTACCACCTCTCATGGTGGCCATTATGATGGCACTGTAATTAAATATGATATTAATGATATATATTTTATATATAAGCTTCTGTAATTCCATTTTATTTCATACCATTATTCGTTTCATGTTGTATATACATACGATAATTTCATTTGAGGAAGTGCGGACTACCGCCCCCTTAAAATGATATGACTCGTTCATACCACACATGGAACGTATAAAGGATGGTGTTAATGAACTTAAGTAACATATATAAAATACTATACTGGAATAGTAATATACCTATGTATCATTTGGATTAGATTCTTTTAAAATAAAAAATTAAATGGAAGTAGCGTTCGTACGCACGTACGGACTACCGTCTCCACGAACGCGATAAGATTCATTCTCCATCATATCCATTCAAGTCTTATTCTCATTTTGGGGTTAAAAATAATGTTAATTTCATTCTTATTATGAATAAGATATAATCTATCCATTACAAACATGTCTTACGTAACCAAACATTTAAGAAGAACGAATCGATTATCACCCGAAACGACGATAATACTAAGATATTATTAATAAAACAATGTTAAAAGATCATATATGATATCATATTAATGTATATGATTCTTGTATAATTTAATAACAATTATTTCACCATTATATAGGAGGTTAACCTACCCCAACCAAGGAAAAGTACAAGGTAAGGGTTATTTCACAATCTCTTCATTATCCGAGGTTGTTTATACGTAATAATCTACTGGGATTTCTTTATCATCCACATCCATGTTTCTTCGAAATGTATTTCAAAACATATTTATTATTTACAAGAATATGGGTTAAATTCATTTATACCCTTGTTTGACTTGTTGTAAGAGGTTTATAAAGGAATCATTCCGTCGTTTTCAAAACAAGGTCCTTTTTGACCTTTTCGACAGAATTAAGATAAGAATGTTTTTTTACTTATACGGCGGGTGCGGTTATTTTCCGCCGTTCGTCAAAGCTTTCATTACAAGATTACAAGAATATTTTCAAGAAAATGTTTTATTTTATATGGCTCTTAAATGATTTCAAAAATAGAAAGAGATATTTCTCTAAAAAGTGTTTTGATTTCATCTATGTCAACATCCTTTAATGGATTTTACGCTTATTTGAAGTTGATTTATTATAATACAAAACTTCTATATTGTATTGAAGGTTTTGTGATATGTTTGACTGTGGGTGTGCTATTTTATACCATTCATAGTTTATGGTGAAACTATTGACATTTCGTATGCTAGTTTTAATCCGAATTTTTATGTTATATTTCAAACTTTTCTTCAGATGAATGTGCTAAACAAGTATGTTCCGGGTTGGGGACCGGTAAAAGTAAGCCCTCCAGGTTGGGGACTGGTTAAAGTAAGCCCTCCAGGTTAGGGACTGGTAAAAGTATGCCCTCCGGGTTGGTGTCCGGTTATTAGAGGCACTCCGGGTTGGTGTCCGGTTATTAGAGGCACTCCGGGTTGGGTTCCGGTTAGAAGTAACCCCTAGGTCTTGGGATGAGGCCTAGACAAAGAAATTAATGTTTAGCATTATGCATTCCAACATTATGAAAGTGGTTATTGATTTTTGCATGTGATTATTCGATTAGTAGAATATCCATGTGAACAAGTAAATGGCATTATTTCATTTTACTTTTGCCATACTATGTTGAAGTTCAATTTTAAAAGGCTTTTGTTTTAGTAATTAATTGCCTTAAATGTTTATGCTTATTTTGAATGTTCCGCTATATTGTTATCCTTACTGGGCATTTGAGATCACCCCTTTTCTATGTTTTATTTTTCCCAGGTAGTGAAGAAGTAAATTATGAATGACTTGCAGGGATATTATGAGGGGTTAATAGTGTGGATATGAAGACTTTGTTGTTGTTGTAGTTTTTCACTTTGAAATGTAATGTAAAACTTTATGATTATATCTAGTGTTTCCAAGGCTACTAAACCAATCGGTCTTTCGAGATTTGATCTTCTTGTGATCATGCCAATGTTACGAAGTAATGCACCGACTCTGGGTAGCTGGGGTCGGGGCGTTACAGTTGGTATCAGAGGAAGTTTAGTACAAACCTTGGAAGCTAGATTTAGATAAACTCTGATTAGAGCACATAGACCTAAGATGAACTTTGAGGATTAGTATAGAAGAACTTCTTAGAAATTTTGGTATTGTAGAGATTTTGTGAGTCTTCCGAGAAATACATCCCTGTCTGGATACGAGCAGGTAGAGGCGGCTCTGGCACAGATGTACCTAGGGGTAAAACCCGAAAACACCGCTTTGAGCTAGACTCGAACGGGAACTGGTGCACGACAACGGGCCTTGCTGCACTCTTGGTTACGACACTCCCGGGGGATATGCTTAGGATAACTCTCATTTTCTTTACAAATCATTATGAAGGGTTTATGAGTATATACGTCCTCAAAGGAAACATTCTTATGATTATGGATTATTTCCATAAATAGTTCAATTTATGTTAATTGTTTTATAAGTATGGGATTATGTATTTTGATTCATAAACTGATCTAGTGTATGCCATTGTTTAGAAATGGCGCCCAGTAGAAGGAATGAGAACTCCAGCAATGCACATGATCCAAAGAGAAAGAAGGATCATATCTTTCATGGTCTTAAGCCAGAATTTATAAGAGAAATAGTCTCCCATGTATTATCATTATATGAAGAAATAATATCATGTGTTGATAAGATAAGTAAAGATTTTACTGAGTCCTATGGATTTGAAGGGAAGCAAGAGAAGAAAAGGATGGAAGAGAGAAAGATGGATAAAGGGAAGAGGGAAAAGAAGAATTTTCCCATATGTGGTAACTGTGGAAAGAAACACCCTGGAACTTGCCTGAAAGGAATGGGAGTTTGTTATAAGTGTGGAGAAAAAGGGCACAAAGTACGTGACTGCAAGGGTAAGAAAATGGTTTCAAATGTACAATGCTTCATTTGCAAGGAGTTTGGACACTACGCGAACCTATGTCCCAGTCATCAAACTATGCCGCAAATGATGTTATTGGATAATAATCAAGTTATGATACTACCACAGATGAAGAGGAATGATTAGATTTCTTATGTTGATTATGTCAATTGAGTGTGTATCAACAATTTACTTGTTATAATAATTATGGAGTATGTAAGGATTGTACTGCAGTACTATTTCATTAAGGACTTGAGATTTTGTGGAACAAAGAAAAGTGACTCAATAGCAGGATAAATTTTTGGAAAATATATGGTTGAGAGAATGATAAACCATAATATAGTTCTGATACCGAGGTAGTGATTTTGGAATAATACATGATTGTTTTGGATAAATTATATTGGATATTCTTGACTACCTTGGAACTGATTAATGATGTGTATATTCCATCATTGTTGGGGTTTAAAACATTTTTGGATTAATGAAGTATATCCAGCATTCTATATGGAATAAGGGAGCATGAATGTAATCAATAAGGAATATGGTAATTCAGGATGTTTCAGTGTATTAAAAGAATACATGATGAAGGTATTCATATGCTGTTACGGGGTAAAAAGAATCTACATTATGCTTACCTTCCTTATAAATGTTGGACTATGAGTTTGGACAGAAGTATTTTGGATAGTTCTAGTTTGGATTATTTTGGATTGCCATAAAAGGACAACCTGGAGGTCGGGCGGCAACCCGTCGCGTCCGGCAAGGCTGCGAGACTTGAACCCGCAACCGAAGGGCGACAAGGGTGTATCACCTACCACTATCCCACGAGATGTCCTGGATTAAATAAAGTAGTTTTTTAAAAGATCTGGTAGATGAATTATAAATTCGTTTATTTTGGAACCCTCTATGAATAGTATAAATAGAATTTTTTTACGAGTGAATGATGAGTTTTGGTAGAAATTTATTAATGGATAAAACTCTAATTATAAACTAAGTATATCTCCTTATTATCTTAGCCAATCTCATAAATAAATTCCTCATCATTAATAAAAGGAACTTAGAACAAAAATGTTGTCCTAGATGGTACCTTAAGTCATCACTAATTTATGGATTTGGGATTTTTGGCCTTTTCATAGCCATGTTCTCTACCACTCTCCATCAGATAATTGATGGTTAGATTTTTCTTCCATATCCATATTTTCCTACATGGAACCCTAGTATGTGTTATTTTCGGTAATCTTCATACTTTCGACTCTTTATTTTAAATAGGGGCCTCATTAATTCATTTTTCGATGTGGGATTTCAACTAAGATATTTTGAAACGTAAAAAATGTGTTATACTAATACCCTATGTTTTGTTGAACCGATGGTATTTCAAATCATCATAGATTGATGAATTTAAGGACCTCAATTTTACACTTATTTGTGATTGATGACCTCAATCACTACCTACAAATATTTACGTTTTTCCTCCAATTATATGTCACTAATTGCCACCAATGTTCTCCTAATCGAGATCATAATTTGGTGGTGACCCTTTGATTTATCTTTTCCTCATATTAAGACTAAATTTTAGTAACCCAATTTCCGATGTGGGTTTTCCCACAAATATATTTTCTATTTTCAACCTTTTATTTTCGAAGAACAATTTCAAATTGCGAGGACGCAATTTATTGAAGGAGGGGAGAATGTAACACCCCAAGATTTCATAGTGTGTTATTTCTTCAAAATAATTCAATAACTTGCACTACACGCAACACCGAGTTCAATCACACCATGAATTACCAAATGAAAAATCCATTCAAAAGAGGTTATGAATATTATTAACTAAATTTTAAACTTTATATAATCCTTATAATTTTAGAATCCATATTATGAGTTTCTTAGTCATAATGCAAGAACAGATTCATTTTCAGTATTACACTTTTATCAACTTTTAATAGTGAAACCTTTTTAAATACAATATTTTATACTTTTTGACTAAATGGGGACATCAAAAAATTTAAAATGAAACATCCCAAGCTTACACGGTACGCTTTCCTTTGAATAAAACAGTAGCGTGTGTTGTACGCAACTTCGAGTTTTAACACACACCACAACCGATCAAACTAGCCGTTATGAATAGTAATACCTAATTTTTGAAATTATATATATTTTATATTTCAAAATGGACTTCATTTTTGGATTCGGAATATCGAATTTAGCCTAAGGTGAAATTTTGGTACTTTTCGGATAACTTTCATATTTTGATGAATAGTGAAAATTACTAAATTTTAATTAAAAACAACTTTTTAATCAAAATAATTAATAGTAATAAATTGTGAATTTGAGTGGTTTTAAAGTATATTTAGAATATATTTTTACCATTTAATATAATGTTGGTCATTGGACATAATTTTACAATTAAACCGAACATAAACAAGTGTCAATCTTTTGATAGTTATTATCTCTTAAAAACACGCTTTTTGTTTTGACAGCGGGAATTAATTTTAAATTAATTTCTGCCACTTCTGTGTTTTGAATTTAGAAAAATGGATTCCATATTTGGAATCAGGATGTTCAAATTGTGTAAATAGGTAACTTTTATTTTTAGACATTTTGAATAATTACTGCGGTAAATATTTTATTTACCATGGTTAAAGGGTAAATCCGGTAAATAAGGGTTAAAAAAATAATATTATAATAATACAAAATTACCCTAAAACGTGTCCTAACCTTATTGGTGGACACATACCCGACCATGGGCATACTTAGGTCAATTTGGGACCCCTTGGAGACACTTGTATGTGGTAGGGACACATTATATTAATAAAGTTAAAATAAAAATAAAAATGGCATAAGCTTACATCTTTTATAAGAACAATTTTTACATAGGGTTATACATGTTGGATTTTCGATTATAAATATTCATTAGAAAGCTAAAAAGATTTCCTACATAATTATGTTTTATTTATAATTTTTAGACATTAAATAATTTATTTTATTTATGACACAATGATGATGCAGTAATTACTAAAATAGTAAAAAATTAACATAATTGATATTATAAATACCCAAATAAATATAATATGAAACTTTTAATGAATTAAACTAATTTTCTAGGATAATATGATATATTAGTATTGATTTAATTGACTTTGTTCGAAGTAATCAATCTGTTATGAGTTTCAAAAAAATCAACTATTGAATAGTGTCAAAATTGACATAAAAGGGTTCTTAAAACAAATATTATATTATTAATTGATATTAAATTCCTAAAAATCTAAGGTTCGGCCAAGAGACTTATATTATGATAGGTTAATCATTAATGGACCACTTGGGGGTCGCTTGTATGTATATGGTAAGTCTATTAACCATATAATATAAAAATACAAAGAGACATTGTAAAAGTGAAACTAATTAACTTAGAGTTAATACTTAAAGATAAGGTTAATATAAGTACCCAAACCTGTCTAAATTCTATTGGATGAGTTGTTTTCGACCTATCCCCACCTCATCCTTTGAATAGTCAACTTTGGAGCCTTTAGAAACCGAATATGAATTTATTATAAATTAATATTTCTAGCTTTTCCAAAGGTGCCCCTCACCCCTCTTATAAAAGGGCACTCCTCCTTCTCTTTTCCTCACACCTCTCAAGCCACTTGGCTCGTCCAAAATCTGCCCAAATAAGCTCCCCACATCCCTATCCTCCTCCTTGAAGCTTCCCCTTAGGCAGAAAGCATTTCAAGAAGTCCTTTGGTTCCAACCAAAGTGAGTTACCTAGATTAAAGGTAACGATTTCTCTTAAATTATTTTCATTTATTTTGCTTCTCCAACCCCCAAACTCTTTTTATTTCCTTTCTTTTGTAACAACACCAGTATCCTCAATATACTAGGATGTTGTTATAAGAAGGATTCAAACTACACATACACACAACTCCATCTAATGGATGATGAACATAATGTTTCTGTGGATGGCAAACTAACGCCTCACGAAACGATGATTGTTCAAATACATCTTACCACCTCTCATGGTGGCCATTATGATGGCACTGTAATTAAATATGATATTAATGATATATATTTTATATATAAGCTTCTGTAATTCCATTTTATTTCATACCATTATTCGTTTCATGTTGTATATACATACGATAATTTCATTTGAGGAAGTGCGGACTACCGCCCTCTTAAAATGATATGACTCGTTCATACCACACATGGAACGTATAAAGGATGGTGTTAATGAACTTAAGTAACATATATAAAATACTATACTGGAATAGTAATATACCTATGTATCATTTGGATTAGATTCTTTTAAAATAAAAAATTAAATGGAAGTAGCGTTCGTGCGCACGTACGGACTACCGTCTCCACGAACGCGATAAGATTCATTCTCCATCATATCCATTCAAGTCTTATTCTCATTTTGGGGTTAAAAATAATGTTAATTTCATTCTTATTATGAATAAGATATAATCTATCCATTACAAACATGTCTTACGTAACCAAACATTTAAGAAGAACGAATCGATTATCACCCGAAACGACGATAATACTAAGATATTATTAATAAAACAATGTTAAAAGATCATATATGATATCATATTAATGTATATGATTCTTGTATAATTTAATAACAATTATTTCACCATTATACAGGAGGTTAACCTACCCCAACCAAGGAAAAGTACAAGGTAAGGGTTATTTCACAATCTCTTCATTATCCGAGGTTGTTTATACGTAATAATCTACTGGGATTTCTTTATCATCCACATCCATGTTTCTTCGAAATGTATTTCAAAACATATTTATTATTTACAAGAATATGGGTTAAATTCATTTATACCCTTGTTTGACTTGTTGTAAGAGGTTTATAAAGGAATCATTCCGTCGTTTTCAAAACAAGGTCCTTTTTGACCTTTTCGACAGAATTAAGATAAGAATGTTTTTTTTACTTATACGGCGGGTGCGGTTATTTTCCGCCGTTCGTCAAAGCTTTCATTACAAGATTACAAGAATATTTTCAAGAAAATGTTTTATTTTATACGGCTCTTAAATGATTTCAAAAATAGAAAGAGATATTTCTCTAAAAAGTGTTTTGATTTCATCTATGTCAACATCCTTTAATGGATTTTACGCTTATTTGAAGTTGATTTATTATAATACAAAACTTCTATATTGTATTGAAGGTTTTGTGATATGTTTGACTGTGGGTGTGCTATTTTATACCATTCATAGTTTATGGTGAAACTATTGACATTTCGTATGCTAGTTTTAATCCGAATGTTTATGTTATATTTCAAACTTTTCTTCAGATGAATGTGCTAAACAAGTATGTTCCGGGTTGGGGACCGGTAAAAGTAAGCCCTCCAGGTTGGGGACTGGTTAAAGTAAGCCCTCCAGGTTAGGGACTGGTAAAAGTATGCCCTCCGGGTTGGTTTCCGGTTATTAGAGGCACTCCGGGTTGGTGTCCGGTTATTAGAGGCACTCCGGGTTGGGTTCCGGTTAGAAGTAACCCCTAGGTCTTGGGATGAGGCCTAGACAAAGAAATTAATGTTTAGCATTATGCATTCCAACATTATGAAAGTGGTTATTGATTTTTGCATGTGATTATTCGATTAGTAGAATATCCATGTGAACAAGTAAATGGCATTATTTCATTTTACTTTTGCCATACTATGTTGAAGTTCAATTTTAAAAGGCTTTTGTTTTAGTAATTCATTGCCTTAAATGTTTATGCTTATTTTGAATGTTCCTCTATATTGTTATCCTTACTGGGCATTTGAGCTCACCCCTTTTCTATGTTTTATTTTTCCCAGGTAGTGAAGAAGTAAATTATGAATGACTTGCAGGGATATTATGAGGGGTTAATAGTGTGGATATGAAGACTTTGTTGTTGTAGTAGTTTTTCACTTTGAAATGTAATGTAAAACTTTATGATTATATCTAGTGTTTCCAAGGCTACTAAACCAATCGGTCTTTCGAGATTTGATCTTCTTGTGATCATGCCAATGTTACGAAGTAATGCACCGACTCTGGGTAGCTGGGGTCGGGGCGTTACATTTAACATTTCTCATGGATTCACCAGCATCCAACTATGGAAATAGATCGATATAAGTTCATTTGAGCAATAATCTATCCATAACATAAGAACCACATTTGTTGAATTCAATGCCAACATCCCCAATTGTTGCTGGAAGGTCAATGGGTGGTGGTCACGAGATACAATAATGTGGATCCTAGTAATATGTAACAAATGATATAATAACATGTATATAAAGAATAAGGGAGTGTATTCATCAAAGATTATATTGTAATCATGTTTGGTAGCCAACTCTATTCTATTAAATGAAACCAAATTTTTCCTATAGTGAATGGTTCCAATATCCTAATCCTTGATAAATCAAGATAGTGGTGTTGAAGGGGTAGAAAGATAACTGTATTCGAAACCAATAATGGTGATAAACCAATTCATATAAATTTGTAGATTCAATAATCCAATGATATTTTTATGATGGTCAAAAGTTTTCATCAAGAAGGGAAATTGGGTTTGAAATATCATACCCTAAAAAATAACATCTGACTCATTCATAATGGAATTATAATGTTTTATAGATACCTAGTGACATATTACTCTATGTCACATTACTGAATATTTCATATAGCTTTTGATGTACCAGGATAGAGAGTCTGATATATTCTATGCATGGAAACAAAATGACCATAAAGATTGTTCCTGAAATCTCCCGTATAAGGGTATCCTGATTTTGTAGTATCCATCCACTATAGAATCCTACCCAGAACCCTTAAAACCTTAGGATTAGGTTCGTCCATTTTTTAGGCAGATTCCCCAATCTATATAGAATCCCTACTCATGGATGAACCATTACGACCTAGGTTTTCCTTATGCATAGAATCCCAAAAATTTATTAAGCCTCCCCACCATTCTATCCTATAGAACGATGAAGAACATCTTAAACCAGTTCTTCACTGGGGAGTTGTACTGTCAGAACATCTAGTTTCCAATCCCATCACATAGTGTGAGAGGAAACAACTTCACTAAAACATGCTTTTATTATGTGCACCTCCATAAGCTGGTTTCCAATAAATATTAATCATACATTACACCTAAGATGGATATCCATCTAATATTATAGAGATCCCAAATACTTATCCTAACCACACCACTATTTTAGATGAATTATTCATTTCCTATATGCAATAATCAATACTTTTCTATGTGTAATTTTTTGTATAATAAAAATTCATGTGATATTTTGAAATGTAATATATTATAAAATACATGCACTAAAAAATAAAATAATATAATAAATTAATTAATTAATTAATAACATTATAATATAAATATACCTTATAAACTTGAAAATAGTAAATTAAAATAATAAAAGATATAACTAGAATAATAAAATTTGATTAATTTTTTTATCTAAGAATTATCAAAACCGTGAAAACTATTATAAACAAAAGAATTATTAGTAGTGAACTAAAATTTAGAAAATAAATAATTCAAAATATTAATAGGAATTTAATTTAATGGTGAATGATGTAAATATGGGTATTTATAAAAAATTAAAAAACTGTATGATTATTAGAATAGTAACATGGCCATTAGGAATAGTAACTTTATCAATGGTATAATGCTTTGATTGTTGTAATAGTAAATTGACAAATAAAATATCATAATAAGACATAAATATTAATTACATTACATAAATTTTTTAAATATAAATATTATAATTCCAAAAAAATAAATAAGAACAAAAAAAGATATAAATTTCGTTTTTGATATATTTTATTCTAACATAATTATCAGATACTATAATGATTATGTTAAAAATAAGAACATTGTAGGTTATAGAAATTATTTCAATATATTTAATTTCATATTTTTTAAAACCACATTGAAAATTTCAATTGGTACTTTTTTTTATAATTAACTAAAAACATCAATTTCTGGTGAATCGAAAAAATATGGTTTTTACGTAAATAGTTTGTTTTAATTAAATAATTCAATATATAAAAATAAAATAATAAATTATTTAATCTTTGGATTGCAAAAAATCTCAAAAATACATCATTTGAAAATATGAAATTAATATTGAAACAGAAAAATGGAATTTATACATTTAAAAATGCAGAGTATGTAATTAAATTATTTTTAATTTTTCATCAATCCTTTTTTATAATATAATAAATTTTATGTATAAATTTTTTAAGAGTCATAAATGCATATATTATTAGCACAATATAATTCCTAATCTGAAAAGTATCACTATTATAAGGGTAAACGTAGAAATAATAATTTTTTAAATAATATAACCATAAAATTCCCCTCCGATCAAGGATAAAAACCCCATCTCATTTCCTAAAGAAATACACTTCCCACTTACTTCTCCAATCCCAATATGTATGAAAATCACTTCACTTAAGACTCCTTGGAACCTTAGAGATGTTTTGGTGTCATATAAAAATAATCCTTTAAGGCTTTAGAAAAATATTAAATCTTTAATGAAGAGTTATCCCATGACTATTTACATTCATTTTCCATACTTACTTTATAAAATCCAATATTTTTTTTATAAATTATAAAAATATTTAATATATATGTATATAACATATTAATTTTATTATGAAACTTATATAACTGTTTCAATATATTTATAATAATTATACTCTCTCTCTTGACACGTTCTATCATTGGGGGGTTTCATCTCCAAAAGAAGATATTGTAAACGATTAAATTACCACCACTAGATCAATTATTAGTTTTTGAAACACACATAATAAGATTACATAATATTTTATTTACCCAATAAACAACTATATAAAAGCAACTATTGGGTCAAATCATTAGAGAATATTGGTAATGAATGTTAACGACATGAAAAATTAAGGAAAATAACCCTAAATAGTTAAAGGAAAAGGTGAAGTTTATTTTTTGGAATTAAATGAAAGATTCCAGTTAAAATAGTTCATAAGTTTTGAAAAAAATATGATTGACCAGTTAGTGGAAAAAAACTGATGATGATTTCAGGGGAATCGAATTGAAAAATATTTCCAATAAATGATTTTGTTCATGAATCATGTTTAAATAGCTATGTCAGTTCATGTGAAGTATATGTGTTGAAGAAATTGACTATATTGAATCATACCAATCCTGAAATAAATAATATATTAATTTAATTATTTATGTAATATATATAGCAACATACAAAAAACATGATTGCTCAAAGTTTTAGTATCACAGACATTTTCAATACAAAAACTTATTTTACAACACTTTTGAACATATATTTATAGTCATTCTCTTCTAGATCCTTATTTTGATATATTCCATGATATAATCTTCATTATAATGATAGTATCAAAAAATAATAAGGGGTTTATATCATATTCTATGTGAGGCAAAAACATATCATAACATGAAGGAGATCATGATTGAGACATAAATATAATAATAAAGGATCCAAAGACCAAATATGATAATCATAGAATATATTAGATAAATTTAAGATCATAAAATATCATTAAATTATAATAATAGATAATTCATGACTCAAAACACATCCTAATAATCATATAACACGTGACAATGAAATAAATGTGCACAAAAAATATAAAAAATAAGGTGTAATCTTGAAAACATGGAATTTGAGGATAATTAAATGCATCTTAAACATTTGGAAAAGAATGAAAAAATACATGGAAAAGTTTTGCTACAATAAGAATATGAAAATCAATGTGAGATAAACAATTTATTCTACACATATCTTACGAAAATTATTATAACTACACCTAACAATTTAAGAATCATATCATGTACACACATGTGTAAAAAAAACATATTATATCCACCTCTTACTAAGTGATGATATATAATAATAAAAAAACACATTAAAGGGTTATATAATACCCCACATGTAATAATCCATACATATTTGTTCCACATAAAAATCAATCACAAATATATCTAAATGAACCCATTGAAAATGAATGGGTTAATTAAATATACAAAAAAATCACATACCAAAAAATTAAAATATTATTGGTTATCAAAAAAATCATTTTCTGATAAAATAATTTAAAATTATAATATGTGATGATCAAATTAACCCATCATGAGAGATAAACCTTTGATACAAAATAGAAGTGAAAAAAATACACAAAACCTTTCAAATTTTATTTTTAAAGTTGAAGTGGAAAATACAATTATAAACTTGTGGAAGGGGAGAAAATAATTTTGAAAACCATACTATAAATGGATTAAAATAGAATATCCAAAATATATATAATGGTTAATATTAATGTGTACTGGAAGAAATAACATTTAATTTTGAACGTTTAGAAAATCCTTTTCATTAAAATTTTAAAATAAATTTTTCTAAAAACCCTCATCATAAAAAGATTATAAAACATATAACATTTAAATGGGTAAATATAATTATGAGAATACTAGAAACTAATCCATCATATATTTCCCAGAAAGATAAGATAACATTGGTTGGAATCAAAATATTACAATCGATGAAATGATTTATTCGTAAGAATGAATGTTATTATTACCAACTGTAAACATTTATTTTCGAAAACCATTTATCCATTAATTGGTTATTTATGATGATATGTAAATAATTTATAGAAATAATTTATATACCAAATAATAAGGTGGAATTAGAGGATATATTAACCGTGAAAATTATATTCATGTAATAATGTCTATGACCCTTTGAATCATACATTGATTTGATGAAACACTTCCCTTGAACTATTTCGTAGTTGATCTCATGCTCAAATTCTATATAAAAAAGATAAATATATTTTTTCACATAATTTAAAAACATTTTTGAATCTATTATAGTTTATTAAAATCATTTATATGCACACCCTTTAATTATATTAGAGTTGAGTTTTCATAATATGAAGACTGAAAACAAATATTTGTTTTTTGCATCATTAACTTTATAAAAAAGGATTATTAAATGGATTAATGATAGATAATGATAGTATATAATCAATAATAAATAATTATTATATAAAATAATTTATTATGAACATGTGTAAGAATAATAAAATGGAAATAAAAATTGTTAAAACTATGTTAGTGATTGAATTGAAAAGAGAAGGGATATAAACTGAGATTGACTTTGTCAAAATAATGGATATGAAAATGTTTTATTTAATATGTTTAATGAGATGTAAGGGTTTTATTTAATGAAATGAGAATCACATAAATATTTAATAATTAATTATAAACATATGAAATCATAATAAATTGAAATTAAAGGCATAATGTCAATAACACACTTGAATGAAAAACAAGATTAAGATAACCCTTGTATTGAAAAGTTTCTTGTTAAAGATTGGGATAACTTGTTAGAACCTCATTAAAATATTGGAATGGATTGATAGAGAGATATCAGGAAGGAAAATTCATGTTAAAGGCCTTTTTAGTGGACATGTATTAGATACTAGGTTTGATTTTTCATCTTTTAATGATTTGAAAGAGGGTATTTCACATGGGAAAATAGAGTTATATATGGGGAAGAATGAAATCACATGGGTTTCAGGTATATTAAGTGAGTTAGGGGGATAAATTGAGGAAGTAACATTTGGGTATGTCTGTAATATCTATAAATTAATTTTATAATGTTTATGTGACATATTAATCATTAAAAATATGAGATAATTCATTTACCCATTTTTACCATTATTAATCATAATTAACAAATAACCATCGAAATTGTTTTATTACAAGGAACACAGGATAGAATATTATAAAAACATTACAGGTTTAATCTAAATTTTGGCACCATTAAACCTAATTATGTAACTAAATAATATAAAAAGAATATTTAAATGTATATATATAATGTTTGAAAAAAATAATTTGTAGAAAAATGTCATTATCATTATTTTGTGTTCATAAATTTAGTTAACAATAAAAAAAATTAAATGAATGTTAATTGATATATATATATGTAAATAATTAATGTCTTTATATAATATAAAATAATTTAATTTTCAAAAAATAACTAGTTTTTTGAGTAAAATCATTCTTTTGAAGAATAACTATATTAACTCGGTAAGTAATATATTTCCATTGTAGCTAATTATTTGTGCCTAAAATAAAGTTTTCTAAATTAGATACTCTGGATAGATTGATTCTAAAATTTTATTCTAATTTTGTATTTAATTTATCGAAATGTTAAAAAGTAATTTTAATATTATAAATGTACGATGTAACATATATTTTTGAGAATAATATTAATTAGATTTTAAAATTTCAATAAAAGGATTATAAACTATAATAAAAATATTAAAATACATAATTTAAAATAGTATATACATATTTTTTATGAAATAAGTTTCATAAACATATATTTCATGTTAATATTCTAATAATGTAATAAAAGTCCCTAAATTTGTAAAAATGGTATATTTAACTAATCTCATAAAATAATATATTTTTGAAAAAAAAAACATCATAAAATTTTATTATTAAGAACATTCGACAAATGATGTTCATTTTATCAAATTAATAATTTAAAATTTTAAAATGAAAAAAATAAATAAAATCCCAATTTTTCAGGGAAGATTGTTTATATTGGACAATTTCTTTTTAAAATGTTGAAACATTTATAATTATTTCCTATCAAGTAATTATAAATTTTTTTTAATAAATTATTGATATTATCAATATATTTAATTATTATTGGATAATAGTAACCATTAATTAATGAAATAAAAAAAAAAATTTTTGAAAAAATATTTTCATTTATAAAATGATTTCTTAGTTGTTTTTTCTATACTAATTACTCAGAATTAGTAATAATAATAATATTTATTTTCATTAACCACATATTTCATAATAAGGTTTCAATTATTCATAACACATAACTTAATGTCTAGGTTGGAATAGTTATATTTATTATTTTTTATAAGATATAAATATCATATTTTTTTATTATTGTTTAGTGTTGTGTGTGAGGAAAACTATCGAACAAAGTTTTTTTGGGAAAAATATATGGTGAAATCTCAGGATTTTACTTTACACCCCTTAAATAAATATCATCTAAACAATTTTAAATATCACATGCCTATAGTAATTACTCATGAAATATTAATTATAAAAAACAATTATTCTTATATTAATGGAGATATATCAACCTCCAAACCTCAAGAATCATATGGATTTACTAAGAAAAATATTATCCCTAATATTGAGTTCTTTACTAATTACATGGCCCAAGAGTCTAAAATTATTTATATTTAACATCCACAATAATTTTTTTTTCTAGATGATATTTATTATCATCCTTTAATTGATAGAATATCATCAGTTAATTTAAAATACCTTTTTCTTAGTCCAGATATATTTTCTTTCAAGTGGGGGGAACAAATACATCACTAAAACTACATTAAATGTATCAAAATAAAGAATAATAATTTTTCCACAAGGAATATTCCTATAATCATTTTCTTGGAATACAATACATATATCACTAGAAGATTATTTTCGATAATGAAATCATTAGGGTTGTGATTTAATGATCCTATAAAATGTCAAGGATATATTTGAGATCTTATGATAAAATGAAAATAAGACATCTACAAATCTGTATTAGAGGGTACATGTACTTTAATTATCAGTATCCAATTTTGGGGTTGTTCTTGAATGTATATACAATTTTTCTCTTGATTTTGTAAGAGTGAGAAACTCATTATCTTGGTTATGTCCTTGGATTAGGTAATCAAATTAGATAAAGATAAATTCCCAAACATAGAATACAATGAATTATTATTAGTAACTTAGGATAAAATCTATTTATTTCAATATTTTTAACAAAACACATAATTTTAAAATAGCATCTTAATTGTTCATAACCCCCACTTCCATAAGTAAAGTATCTTCCAGTTCCCTTGGTAAAAATCCATTGGTTTTTCTTTCCACATTTTTGATATATAATATAATAAAAATTTTATCCATTATTGTATTTATTACATAATCTTTCATTAGACTATAATTCTATTCATTAGTATGTTTGATAATTTTACCATGTTCACATAGTTAATCATATTTCATGATATCTGGTGCAGCCTAATCTTATGTTTTCTCCTTCAAGCTACCATTCCCACATTTTTTTCATTAGGGTAATCTCCACATTCTACCTCATACCCATTGTTTCTTCTAGTTCAATCCATTTCAGAAACCAAAACTGTTGAAATTAAAAAAAAAATTAAAATAAATTTAATTTATTTTAATAATATCTATAATTTCAACCTTAAAATATGAAATTCATTTAATTATCATGTTGTATTATAGTTACCTCACTTAAAACTATAGCAATATTAGTTTAACCTATGTTAACATATATTGGGTTGTCTTATAATTAGCATCCTATTATCTGAAATTAACAAGGAAATATATACTATATAGTGGTTTTTAATATGAATGTGATAATTTTAAGAATATCCCCAGGAGTGTCAATCTCTGTGTGTAGTGAGGACATTTTTTATGCCTCAGGTGATGATTGTGTTAATACCAATCATTCCATTTTCAATGTTATTAACCCTAGTTTCATATATTATTGGTATTGTAACCACATATAGTATCAAAAATGGATATATTCATAGGGAATACAATTTATACTATTTTTTCCTATATTTCATGAAATCCATCAATACTTACACTAGACTTTAAGGTTTTTACTAATGTTCTATAAAATAATCCCAAGATTACATATCTAGTCTACAGAACAACTAAAACCATCCAATGATACATAAAATATTGATCCAAGGTAAATTTATCTTGAATAATACATTAACTTACTTATTAATATAATACAATACAGAACTATCACAAATCCCAAGGGTCCAAAGGTTAACTATCTTGTAAATTAGATACGTAAGCATCTTATTTTTTTGAAAAAATAGCATACATTTATCCATAAAAATACACTTCTAGTCCTCTATATATAAACATATATAAAAATATATAATCATCTTTATAACATAGGGATTGGCATTATATTAAACATGTGTCCACCGTTAAAATGTACGTGAAAAAAATATTATAACATGAAGGAGAACAAATGGGAAAGATAAATATCATAATAAAAGATCAAAAGTCCATATATGATAGTCATAGAACATTTCAGAGAAACATATGATCATATATGATCATTAAGTAATTAAAAGAGGTATAAATTGGAAGAAAACACTCCAATTAATCATAGAATATGTGACCATTAAATATTATTGTGGAATGCATTAAAAAATAATGTGTATTTAGTAAAACATGGAAATTATTGGAAATGAAATGACTCATGAAAATTTTGAATAAATGTATATACAACATGGAAAATTTTTTAAACAATACTCATAAAAAACCTATGAGGGAAAACCCATTTTTCCTACACCTATATGAAATAAACTCATTATGAAAACACCTGAATATATAAAAAACCCATTAAACATATGCCTATTTTAAAAAAACATTATTTCCATGATTGAATATATCAGGAGATATAATCTTAAACAAATTCATTTAATGGTTAAATAATACCGTTCCCATAATCATCCATGCATATGTTTGCCTTTTAGAACCAGCAATATATATATCTTCATGAACCCAAATAAAAATAATGGATTCATCAAAAATTGCAAATACATGATGTAAAATAAACATACAAGAATATATGTTAGAGAAAATATCATTTGAAAAATATAATAATATCATAATAAACAATATTTGATGATCAAAACTGGACATCCTTAGAGATAAACCATTGTAGTAAAATATATGTAAAAATAAATCATTTCACATTACCATTGAAAATTTATTACTAGAAATGAATTGAAAATTACATTCAAAATCATTTTTGATGTGGGAAATATATGAAATTTTAAAACATTAATATTAAGAGTATTAAATAAATTATACTTGAAAATAAATAATTATTATAAAATATATAATGGAAAGAAAAAAAATTGATATTTATTGGATGGAAAACAATTTAATTTAATATTTATAAACACCATTACTTGAAAAAACACTACATAAAAATAGTATGAATCCTTAATTTTAAAAATGATTAAATGAAATAATGAAATTAGTTGATAATAATTTATATTATGTTTCCTATATATTATTGGAGAAAATTTTTTGGATTTAAAATATCATCAAGGATGAAAATATTTGTTTCCAAGAATATCAGTAATTCTTAACAATGGCACACATTTTTTGCCAATGAATATTTGACAACTATTTTTTTAATGATAATGAGAATTATTTTTCCCACGGAACTATATGAAATTCAAAATAAAATAAGTAAATTAAACGATTAAATAAATCATTGAAGTTATATTCATATAATAAAATGTTATTCCCTAAAGAATCATAAATTGAGTTAATGAAACTGCAACATTGAATTATTACATAGTTGAATAAACTATAACCTATTTTATAACATACCTAACTATTTTCAGGGTGTATTTTAAAACCTTTTTACTATCCATAATGTTTTATAAAATTCATTTATATAGATTCCATTAAAATATATATAAACCATAACCTTTTCTAATGATTCCATGAGCTTGATTATAGGTACTTTTATTTCTTTGTGTTGAGTGCTTTTTTGTTTGGGTTTTACCATTGGGTGTGTTTGGGTGAATATTTGGGAAAATGGAATTAAGTGGGAAGTAAAAAGTTGGTGCACATTTTCCCTAACCATGAGCCTCATCCTAGAAAACAATGATACACTGGAAAGAGGGTTTTTCACAGCTGGTACACTATTTTTCAAATTGTGCACTATTACGAACTAAATCGGGTTTCCCTCAAACCTAGCACCCAGACCAATCAATCACATACCTTAAGGGTATTCTCGAACCCCAGGGGGTGCTGACAATCTCCTGATCATAGAATGACTAAAATAAGGGAATGCTTTCTCCCAACCTGAACAACCACATGGAATACATTTATTGAGAAATAAAGGAATAATGGAATACTAAAATGTATATATGCCATAACATTATGGAAAACAATAGAAACATAATAATAGAAGCTTTAGAAAAAAATATAAAAGATGTGTAAAACTATAGGGGACTCAAACCAAATAGCTACTCCAATGATGGATTAAGAGAACTCTAACCATCTCATCACCAGCTACCCATCCCAGCTGAAATGAACATCACCACATCACTGTGGAACGCTGTATTTCCATACACCAGAAGAAAAAAAAAAGTCAATGCAGCACTAAAGCAATGCACATGTTGTGAGCTAATATGTTTATTAAGATCCTATAAAGGTGTTCTATAATAAGTCTCTTCATAAAAAATTATGTATGCTCATTTTTAAAATAAAACATCGCATTATAAGCCAAAAAGGAGTTTTATAGAAAATATGGTAAATATTTCCCTTTTTCATAGTTTTAAACAAAAGGAGGTATATCAGTTTCAAAGAAAATTTGTAAAATCATTATTCAGGAACATAAACAATAATATCCAGTCTAACTCAAAATGAAAATAAATAAAAAATAGAAGAAAATGTATCATGCACCATGGAATACCATAGGACTAGGAAGTATACAACTCGTACTATAAGAACCAATAACTCAAATCGGATCCTAGAACAACGAGCCTAGGAAGCACTAGAATACCCCATGAGTAAACCCACCAAAATGTCAATATTGGTCCCCCATAACAATAGGATTTGGAAATAGAGGTAAGCCTCAAGGAAAACCTCCTTGATAATCACAATGTAATGGATGATGGCCTCATGATACACCTTCCACCCAAGTACCCAAGGTAACCTATGTGAATTTTTTCACAAACCCATTTTAATGTCTTCAAAACCATTTAGAACCATCTATAATCCATTTATCAAAATCTAGGGAAAACTCATTTTTATTTCAAAAACATTTTTTAATACCGAAAAAAATCACGCCAATTTTATAAATCAACTTATAAAGAAATTTTAAATGAAAAACAAGTAGGTTCATTATCATTAGATATAGATTGGAAAACCTACCTCAATGTTTGGGCCGCACATTCCCACAACGGAATCTAAACAAAAAAAAACCCACAACGCCATCAATGAAATCCCAAGAACAAAACTCATACATCACAATATTGTTTTGAAATAGAATAAAAGGGTTTGAATATAGAAGAAAGCCCACATACCTCAAGAATGAACGTTTTCTTCACCAAAACTAGCCAAGGAAGGAATTTCAAGAGAATATCTCACAATAGATTTGGATGAGTACAACAAGAAATATACAATGGGGATTAATGGATCTGATAATTCAATGCTAGAGCGATATCGTGAACAACAGCAATGAAGAATTAGAGATAACACTTACTCAGAGAGACACATTGTAGAAGCAATGATGAAAAGAAGCTGATTGGATCAATCCAGAAGGTTAGATGCCTCTAAAAAAGACCTAGGATTAGTTTAGGGTTTATATCCAAGAGGATCAAGGGGGGGATACTGAGCGGAAAATAAAACATTTAAATTAACCCTTGGAACAACCTGGGTCATGACATGTACCCCTTGGTAACGATTTTAGTCCACACTGGATAATTTATACCAATTACCCCATCACCTTAGGTTAAAAATCCACTATTTAACCGCTAAACGACATGTATCTCAGGTATATGACATGTACTAGTTCATGACATGATCTCCAAATTCATAAAATGATCTTCTAGTCCATGACATGAAACCAACACCCAATACATGATGTGTACTTTAGGTACAAGGAGTGAACCTATTCTACAATATACAGTAAACCTATAAAAATCGCATAAATGGATATCTATAACTAGAAGGGAAATTATAAAAATGGAAATCATAGTTGATCGAGGTAATGAGATGTTACAACCTCATGACCATAAGGGATTTTAGTCCTAGTGAAGTCACAGAGAAGATGCAATCCCTAGAAAAAGATGAGTCCACTACTCCCTCATCAATGACTTGCATTTCCAAGTATCTTGAGAATATGATCCTTTTTTCCACAGATGTCTAACCAACAGAATCAACTTCCCACAAAATACATTCTCTTGAGATTTAACGATCTCAAATGGTTTCTCTAAAATAGAAGCATCTGGATCTAACTCAATTTCATTCAAACTCATAAATTGAGTGGGATCAGAGTGGTACTTCTTGAGTTGAGATATGTGGGAAAGATCATGAATACCCATCAACTAAGCCATCAATGCTAACCAATAATCAGCTTTTCCAATAATTTGGTTATCTAAAATGGTCCATAATATCTTGGATATAACTCTACTTGTTTTCAAAGTCGATTGAGACCCAAATAATAATAAACATTAAAAAAAACTAGCTAGTAATGAAAAAATCCAATGGATTATGCTACTAATATGTATACAACTTATGTCGACTCCGGGATATAACCAAACATCGGCGTACCTTCAGAGTCCTTTCTGACATCTCCTGAACTAGACTTGGTCTAACCAATGATACATCGCCCACCTCTACCCAACAAAGAGTTGATCTGCATGAGAGACCATACAATGCCTCTATAGGATCCATCTTGATTGATGAATAATAACTTTTGTTGTAATAAAAATATACCAGTCCCATATTGCTATCCCACGATACACTGAAATCAAATACATAGGCATGAAGAATATCATCTAGGATATGAATTACATTCTCTTTATGGCCATTTTTTAGGATGGTAATTTGTTCTAAACATTCAATGAGTTCCCATTTCATCTTAAAGATTCCACCATAACCTTGATGTAAACATAGAATCTCTATCTAAGATAAAGGAAGGACTCATGTGTAACCTCACAATCTCCTACATATACAACATACCCATATATTCAACTTTAGTGGTGTCATTGATCATATTGAAGTGAGAGGACTTTGTTAACCGATCAAAAAGCACCCAGATAGCCTTTTCCATCAGGGTGTTCATGGTAACCCTACAAAAAAATCCACGGACACGTCACCCCACTTCTAAACTAGCACCAGGAGAGGATAAAGAAAACCAAAGAGCGTCAAGTGCTCTACCTTTAACTGTTGGTAGGTGTAATAGTGGGACACATAATATGCAATGTCATGCTTCATAATGAGCCACTAGAATTGTCTTCTCCTATCATAAAACATCTTTGTAGATCCCGGATTAACGACCCATGAAGAGGTATAGCAATTAAAAAATACAGATCTTCACATTGTTTTTGGGATGACAACTCGCTTCCCAATGTAAATTATGTCATCTGAAGAAAAACACCAACTAGAAACTACTCCCCACCATAATGGTTTTTCAAAATCTTATGAAACTAATAATTTTGTTTTTTTACTTTTCATGATAGAATCTAAAAGATATGATGAAAACTGAACATTGGTTAGAACCCTACCCAAGACATCCTCCTGAGATTCCTTGTGTATGTGAGAAAAAATTACTATATGATTCCACTCGTCCTTCGATTCTAGAACAGCCTGTGATGTTACCTTCCTGGTTAAGGCATCTTCAACCACATTCCCTTTACCCAAAGACTTGGTGATGTAAAATTCAAACATATGATGGTATTGTACCCATCATCTCTATCATCTATTCAAGTATTTCAAGGAAAAGATATAGCTCAGACTCTTATGATCAGTGAAAACCATGAACTTCTACCCAAAGAGATAATACCTACAACATTTATGTACATGCATCACTATAGCAAGATCTAAATCATTAGTGGAGTAGTTCTTCTCATGTGGTCAGAGGTGACAAGATCCATAAGCTCCCACATGATCATCTTTCATAAGAATGCCTCCCAAACAAACACCTGATGCAACATATAACACATCATATCCCTTACCAGGCTCAGGTAAGATATTAATAGAAGAGGATGTCAGAATTTATTTCATTTCATCAAAGGAAGACTAACACTTTCCATCCAATGATAATTTCACCGCTTTCTTGTTAAGGGTAGTCAAAGGTGATTCTAATATAGAAAATTTTTTTATGATCCATTGATAGTATCCAGCAAGACCAATCAATCATCATATCTCAAAGATATTCCATGGTTCCTTCTAAGGAAAAATAGCTTTTAACTTCACTAGATCAACTGAAATTATATGCTCATATATTCTCTGCCCCAATAACATAACTTCTCGAATCCAAAAACTGCATTTTGAACACATTCCATATAGATAGTGATTTCTTAGAATCTCTAAAACCAAACATAGATAGTGCTCATGCTCATGATTAGACTTTGAATAAACCATAATATAATCCACAAACACTAACACAAAAGTGTTATGATATTGGTGGAATAAGCAATTCATCAAGGCCATAAAAACTATAGGATCCTTAGTCAGAAAAAACAACGTCACGAGATATTCATAATGTCCATACATACTCTTCAAGGTTTCCTTGGGTATATCAGACTCTTGGACTCTAAGCTGATAATAACTCGATTGACGATCTAACTTTGAAAACCACTTTTCTCCCTTCAACCAGTCAAACAAATAATCCACATGATGAAAATGATAGTTTTTCTTAATAGTTACCCAATTCAACTTTTGATAGTCCACACATAATTGATTTGAATCATCCACTTTCTTGGAAATGATAATAAGAGATTCTCAAGGGGAAACACTAGGGAGAAAAAACCCTTCCCTAAAAGGTCACCCAATTGAATCTTGAGTTCTTTTATTTCAATTGGATCCATATGGTAAGAAGGCTTGGATATCGGCTACACACATGGAACCTAGTTAATCATGAACTCTGCCTCTCTTCCTATAGGAAGTATAGAGAAGTAATCTGGGAAGACATTAAGAATGTCTCTAAAAACAATAGGAAATCCTGCAATAAAAGATAAATCATAAGGCTCAAACACAATAGCTACCAACAAACATCGGAGCTCTGGGTGGGATGGTCTTTCACAACATGAACTCGAGTCCCACTCTCCCCAAAACACATGACAACTCCCATCTACAGGATGAAACGAAACACGCTGATGAAAATAATCAACCTTAGATCATTGAGAGACAATCCAATCTTCACTAATGATGATATCAAATAAATCCAGATCAAGAACATGAAAATCCCAATCCAACTGCGTGTTAGATATCCTGAACAAACAATAAGGACACTAAAATCCATAATCTTTCCACTTTACAAGAGGTGTCGCTAAATCCATTTTAAAGGGAAGAAGTTTCATTCTAAGATTAAGCATATAAAAAACATGTAAATATAAATGATTGGGAGGCACTAGTATAAAAAAGAAGTAGCTTCTAAATCTACAATAAAGAGGGTACCTCTCACTATTGTGGGACCTACATCAACATCCATTGTACACTCATCTACTAAATTTAAATGAATCACTCTTGAGGCCTGTGGATGGAGCCCTATTGTCATTGAATATTTTGAGTGTACTATAGTAGTGTTTGGAGGTGACGAACCCTGACAATAATGAGTCATATTCATAGTCTGACAGAAAAATTGTATAAAGCCAACACATCCACAAAAATATCTCTTCTTCTTGTGCATAGTACAAGAACATATTGTGTGACCCCCCTTGCCACACTGGCCGCAGGTCAGAGGTACACTTCTAACTACAACAGACAGTGCATATAAGGATTGCTTTTGAGACCCACATCCACAACTCTTGTGATGGTCCTACCCTTTCCTCCTCTTCCAATGCATGACACTAAAGCTATCACTAGTTAGAATAGAAGAGGGGGTAAAGCTTACTTAGCCTTCCATGTACATCTCTTCCATTATTGATCTGTCCAAAATCTCTACATAGGTAGAATGAGTCAACATGAACACATGCGATATGATATCTATTTTCCAACCCTGCAAGTATATCTATGACTTCAACCTGTCATTCCATACCATGTCTGGAGAAAAAAGAACAAGCTCACCAAACTGGTTGGTATTGGATGACATCGAATGTTGTCCCTAATGAAATGATAGGATCTCTAAGTATTATTCCAACATTAGAGAATCTGAAAAAAAAAACTTCTAAAACAATAGGTTTTTGAAACTATTCCAATACAATCCCTTATGTCGTTCTTCTTGGACCATAGAGTCCCACAAAAGCATTCTAGAACCCTGGAGTATGAATGTTGCACAGTTCACCTTGATATTCTCATGTGTGTCTATGAGTTTGAAGATTTGATTGATCTGGTCTAGTCAGTCCTCTATGTCTTGAGGTTCAGATATCCCTTTAAAGGACGGTGTCTTCTTATTCATGTACTTTTGTGATCGATCTCTTTAGCCTCCATCTTCTGACTGTATCTCAACCACTATGTTCTAAACTCGTGGAACATGTTGATCAATAACACGAACTAGTTGTACAGTTATATCAATGATATTTTGATCCATATTTGGATTCCCTTGACATGCATTAGCTTCATGTTCCTGAGGATCCTGTGTAAGACATCTCGGAGGCATACTACAACATACTGAAACAGATGAATGATCATACATATAATGACTCTTAGTTCGAACTAGAAAACCCATAAGAAAAAATTAATATTTTTAAAAGAAAAAACCAACACCAGGGACACATATACAGAAATCCCATGGTAACATGAGTCTTGTTATGAAAAGAGTTGTCCAGGAACTTATCACAACAGAACTCTCAAGTCTCGACAATGGTATCTCCAGTCTTCCAGAAGTACCTAGAAAAATGATTCTAGAGGACATGGCTCATTTGATACCAAACTATAATGAACCGGACTTGGTTTCCCTCAAACCCGGAACCCAACCTGATATATTTCATACCCAAAGGGCATTCTTGATCCTCACAATGTGGCGACAAGCAACCGAGCATCGAACGAAAAATACAAGAGAACAAATTTTCTCAACAAGAACAACCACATGGCATACATATATAGATAAATAATGAAATATTGGAATAATAAAATGTATATATGCCATAACTATATGGAAAATAGTGGAAACATAACAATGAAAATACTAGCTAAAAATTCCCAAATATGAGTCCCACTATAAGGGACTTAAAACCAAATAGCTACTCTAATTATGGGATGGAAAAAATCCAACCACCTCCCCACTAGGTTCCCATCCCAACTAACATGAACCTCGCCTCCCCACTGTGGTGCCTTGTATTTCCCTACATTGGATGAAAAACAAAGTTATATGCACCACCGAAGCAGTGTGATGGTTGTGATCTAATATGATCAGTAAGATCCCACCTAGGTGTTCCATAACAAGTCCCTGTATATCAAATCATGTATGATCATTTTTAAAATAAATCATTTTATGACAAGCAGTAAATTAGTTTTATAAAAAACATGGTAAAAATTTCCAATTTCCGTAGTTCTAATCAAAATTCATTATATTAGTTTCAAATGACAACTTCCATATAATTTTTCATAAGCATAAACATGCATATCAAGGCTAAATCAGAAAGCTAGTCAATATAATACAGAATCATGCGTATCATGCACCAAAGAATACAATAGGTCTAGGCAACAGAATACCCATACCATAATAATTAAGTGAATAAATTCTATCCTAGAACAACGAGCCTGGGAAGAAGAGGAATACCACGTGAGTAAACCTCCTAAAATGTCAATATAGGTCCCCTCAAACAATAGTCCTAGGAAAATGTAGTAATCACAAAGACAAAAATCCTTTATAATAACAAAGCATTGGATGATGGCTTCAAGCTAAACCTTCCACCTAAGTACACAAGGTTACTCATGTTCTCTTTTTTAAAAACCCATTTTAATGTCTTGGAAACCATTGAAAACCATTTATAATTCATTTATAAAATTCTATGGAAAAATTATTCTTCTTTTAAAACACTTTATAAACATGTACAACAATCATGTTGTAGGTTCCGGGTGCAACAGAAGCAAGGTTGGGTCTGCACCCAACATTAATTTTTTTACCATGATCAATGATTATTCCAGGATCAATATGAAGATGAATTACAGTCACCAAAAAATAGAATAAAATATTTAGATAATGAAGTAATAGGCCCAAAAACATTATAGAGGATTTGGCACATCATATTTATAATTAACTTAATTAATTTCATAAATTATATAATACCTGGATCATAAGTATTTTTTTCATTGATGATGTTGATCATCTATAATGACACTTTCAAATTATCTCATTAAACTTACAAGGATCCAAACTAGAATCCCACTAGTGGTGATCCACATGTGCACGTATGGCCTCCGATCGACACCACTTGTTCATCGTGTGCTAGTGTGGCAATGCGAGTTTCTTGTGTCAGTCATTCTTGATCTCTTGTTCTTCAGACTTGATGAATGAATTTAGTTCATTAGAGGGGAGGGATGATTATTCAAGACAGAAATTGTTTAGCTCAAAAATTATCAATTTATCGGGCGTGTAGTTCGGTACGTAGAAAATAGACGTATGTGACTATTTATTAACATGTAGATTCTATTACAATATTTAATTACATATAAGTATTTAAATACAGTAATAAATTTGGATAAAACCCATGATTTTAATAATAATATTGTGTCACTATTTATGGTGCACCAATATGCGCAAAATAGAATTATAAATATAATTCCATGTCACAAAATAATACCAGCATTATTATTATTATTTTAATTTGTGCCAACTAATTAAATAATTATTTACCATCTTGAAAATAATTATTTTACTACAAGGCCATCCTTTGTTCGGTTGAACTCCAATGACATTTATTGAACACCCAAATAAATAAATATATATTTTATTATATTAAATAAATATTTTATTTAAAAATGAGTAAATTAATATTTATTACATGTTCAATTATAAAATATATATTTTACCCACAATATGGTGAATAAATATTTATTTAATTTATGTAATGATTTTAACTTGAAATTTTTTTCCACTATCACATGAATAATATTTATTGCATTAATTAAATTCAAATAGAATTTTAACAAGACCACTAGAAACCCATAATTTGTCACCCACTATGATTCATTCTCGTTGGAATTATGCGGTCTTTCCTAAATTCCAATAGTACTATCTAGCAACGGGTCAAGGAACCCAATGAGAAAGAACATAAATTCATAACAGGACCATATACATATGAAAAATTAGTGTGTAATATAATCATTATTTCTCAATATCTCATTAAAGTGGTTTCATGATAGTGTCATCAACCTTTGTGCTTGATACGTCGTTCTTTTACTACCTGAAATAATCTCATTATTACATAATGGACATGGAATTTCACGCAACGGTTCTATTTCAGTCAAAGGGCTGAGATGTCAACTTCCATAAATGGATGGGAAAAATTCTTCCATGACCTATACATTAATAACATGCCACTCATGATTCACCCTATATACCCTACTTCCCACCAACTATCTCCATGATATATTTCATTAGTAAATAAAATTTCACAAGTCGTGGATCATATTAATGATAATAATAATTTCTAAGGATCATTACACACACTCGTAGATATGAATATCTGATTACAACAAAACATGAGGAATTCCTATGGCCAGATATGTTGCCATAATCTCTTTTCTTGGATATAACCATGTGAAAACTTCATGATAGGAAGTGCCATATACTTACGAGTATTTAAAATTGATGATCTGTATTCTATGTGTCCCATCATAGAATTTCATCCAACCATATAACTATATTTAAGAATATTGTTATAGAATTTCAAGTTTCTCATCAAAGAGGTGGACTACCATGACCTTATCAATACATGAAATACTCTATGACATTATTACATCATAGTCATGCTGAATAATGAAAAATATATAATACATTAAATATCAAAATAGTCAATGGAAAAATAGTTGGTTCTAAGAAACCAAATCTAACAAACTCGTACTTGTAGTAGATCCAATTGCCTACGACTTTTAGTCCACTAGATTACACATTATGATCAAATTTTTTCTGAGTCAAGGCTTTAGTAAAGGTCCCCACCACATTTTCTTCCATGTATATACTACTTACTACAACTTCACCTCTCTTAGAAAAACCCCTCTCAATAGATGATACTTCTGATGTATGTACTTCTTCCACTGATTTGACCTTGGTTATTTTGTTAGAGCCACCACTGCATTATTATAACATTACATTGTGATGTGATTTTTACTACTATGTATCACTTCTGGCTCTTATAAAATGCTTTATATCCAAAACGCTTCTTTAGCTTCCTCAGAATCTACGATATACTCAGACTCTACTGTAGAATCTATAGCCAGACACTGCCTTGAGTTCTTCAATCTCACTATACCTCCATTCAATGTGAAGATGTGTCCCATTTGAGACTTCATGTAATCTTGACCAGCCTAGAAACTAGAATTTGTTTATCCTATGATGACTAGTTCCTCATCTCATCTATAAACTAGGAACATAACCATAGAACACCTTAGATACTTTAGGATAGTCTTGACTGTCATCTGATGGCGGTCATCTAGGCCATCTTGATATCTGTCGACCACACTAAATGTGTAGGTGACATCCACCCTAGAACATAGCATGATATACATGACTGAACCAATCATGGATGCATATGGAGTCCTTGTCAATATTATTCTGTCCTCATGTGTCTAAGGATATATTTTCAGGGAAAGATGAATGCCATGTGACGCTAGCAACAATCACCTATTGGATTTTTCCATACTAAATCTATTCAGTATCGTATCAATGTATATACTTTGATATAGGACCAAAAATATTTTTGATTTATCATAATGGATCTTGATCCCAATAATATATATTTCCTCCCCCATGTCCTTCATGGATAAGCAATGATTCAAGAAAGCCTTAAAAAAATATAAAATTGTTATCTGATTTCTAATAAGTAATATGTCCTGAAAAAAACTATTAGGAAAACTTCTGAAATCACACTAAACCATTTGTATACATAAGGCTCACATTCGTTCTTGATAAAACCAAATTATTTTATGGATTTATCAAAATTAATGTTCGATGACCTGGATGCTTACATTATTCAATAAATGGATTTCTACAACTTGCATAACTTATTGACATCCTTTGGAGTCATAAACCCTTTAGGTTGTGTCATGTAGACATCTTCCTGAATGTTCCCATTAAGGAATGATGTTTTTATATCCAATTTCTAAATCTCATATTCATGGTATGCGACAATGGATAATAGAATTATGATATATATCAGCATTGTAACTGGTGGAAATGTTTCATCGTAGTCAACTCCATGACACTGCTTGAACCCTTTTACAACCTATCGTGCCTTATAGATACAAACGTGTCCTTCCATGTCTATTTTTTATTGAATAATACTTTTCAACCAACATTATTTACATCAATAAGAGGATATACTAAAATATATACTTTTTTGGGTACATGGAAGCCATTTCATAATTCATGGCTTTTTGCGACATGGCAACATCTGTCCTACTTATTGCTTCCTTGTAGGTTAGAGTATCATTATTATCAACTAATAATGAGTCACCTTCATTGATAACTAGAAAACTGTACAATTCTTATTCTCTATCCTCTCTTGTAATCTTATATTGTTCTTGAGTCTTTGGAACAATTCTTTCTTCCATGGGGCTTAGTAGAATATGTTATTGTACCAACTCTTGTGCACAATGAGCCTCGACTTCATTTTAGTCTATCTCACTCCAACTATCTCTTTTAGAGATGTTCTCCCTCTCAAAGAATAAGAAATGTATTTCCACTATGACCATTTTGGACTGAAGGGTTGTATAGGTAATATCCCCTTGTTTCAATGGGGTATCCTATAAAGGTACAATTTTTCCATTGGGGTGAATGTTTGTTAACTAAAGAGGCCTTAACAAATGCATCACTTCACCACATAAGTAAATTCAACAACATGGAATTCCTTCCACTCCAGAATTCTTATGGAATACCATTTATCGATTTAGCTGGTAGTTGGTTTAGTATGTGTGTCGATATTTGTAACGCATATACCCAAAAGGATAATGGAAGACTTGCATGACCTATAATTGATCTCACAATGTCCAACAAGGTGTTGTTACTCTTTTTGTTCACACCATTTCAATGGGGTGTGTAAGAAGGAGTTAGTTTAGATAGGATCCCAAACTCCAGTAAGTAATAAATGAAGTCATAATTATGATATTCTCTACCTCGGTTGGAGTAGAGTTTTTTATTCTTCTAACCAATATGGTTATCAATTTCAATCCTATATTCTCTGAACTTATCAAAATAATTAGATTTATACCTTATTAAGTTGATATGTCCATATCTACTAAAATCTTGAGTAAAAGATATGATGTATGAGTACCCTCCCCATACATGAATTTAAACAATTCAATAATTAGTTTATCCATTTCACCTTTCCCACTAAATGAGGATTTCATCATTTTTCATTGTAAACATGCCTGACATATTCCATGTGGTTTTAAATAGATTGAATCTAAATATTCATCTTGATGTAACATTTTCATGAATTTATCGTTTTCATGACCTAGTCGGTGATTCCAATGTGGGGTGTGGTATGATTCATGTGAAGTATCTTTGTTATCGATTGACATTACTTGGTTTGGGTAATCCAACACATAATGTTCATTGTATAGATGTTCCCTACCAAAACAAATTCATTATTTTTAAAAGTGGCAACATTCATTTACAAACGTGAAAAAAATCCATATGTATCTAATCTGGATATATAAATAATGTTTTTAGTAACATAAGGCACAAATAAAAACTCTTTAACACCAAGATCATCCTAGATGGAAACGTGAGGTGGCAGTCCCTAACAGCTACAACTACATGATTGGATTCTTTGGCTACTCATAGATCTACCACCGCCTGATCAATCATCCTGAATCTACATGGTTCCTAGATTTGGATACATATGTGAGATCCACAAGCTATGTTGAATACCCAATTTATAGAAATAGATAGATTTCATTTGATAAAAAAGGCTCCTAAATCATTCCCATACTTATTAGGTTGGGTGCAGCATTTCTTCCAGTGGCCCTTCTTTCCCCATGGGAAAAAAATAGCCTTATATAGCCTTGCCTCCGCTTTGAACTTTTTTTCATGGAATGGTATGAAGAAGCTTTGGGATTAAATCTATTTTCCATCCCTTTCCTCATATTTATCATAAGTAGATACGTATTTCCACGCTTCATATCTTTTTACACATGGAGAATGAGGTTAAAAAGATCATATAGAGAACTCCCAATATTTTTTAATGTTAAAATTAACAAAAATGGTGGAGAAGCTCTGAGTGAGTGATGAGATAATGAGATCTATCCCAAAATCATCAGAGAGATTAAACTATAGAATCTCAAGGCACCCAATATAGAAAATGATATTGACTCTATGGGGCCCAGCTGGTGCACCCTCTCTAAACATACTCTAAAATATTTCCTTGAAGATATCAAATCTTTTTTGTCTTTCTCTCTCATGGAATAGACCACAAAGGTGCTCAGTCCTGCTATAAGAATACAGGTTTTCAAAAGACATCATGAGCTCACTAGACATTGATGATAACATCAAACATTGAAAGTCTACATCTTCATTCATATGTTTCTCATAGACCATGAAAGCCTCATCTTTCGCCTCTTATGTATGAGGACTATGTAATGCTGATTCCTAAAGTAAGACTTCCTTTCATGGAACATGATAACTCAAAGGCATCTAAACCATTCTTGGAAGTTATTTCAGGTTATGATATTATCTTCATCTATAATTGATCGAAGGGATAGTGTGGTTGATGAGATTGTATTTTTTATTATACAATTAAAAGACCATATCATTTTTACTTCCTTGAATAAATTTTTATGAGAAATAATTAATTAATTTTATAATGTCCCCCACTATTTTATCAAGTCCCAATAGACCTCACTATTGATCTCAAAATGTCCAGTTGCCATGAAATTATAGTGGAACAGACCCATATTCACCTTTTAATTACCCCATCAAGGGCTGGTCAAGCTATTAGAAGGTATTTAGGTAGGAATACCCTTGCCTACTATGGGCTTTCAACTCCTTGATCCGTTGAGTGGACTACCCAATCATGAAATCCCGAATTTGGGTTTCCTCAACTATTGCCTCCAAAATTACACCATGTCTACCAAGGGCTACTCCTCTTGATGTAAGATGGTTTAGTCAACCCGAAACCATTCCAGATGGACTATTGTATTAAAGTAATTTTCCCAACAAGTTTTGCTCGAACACATATTTTTATAGATTTTTTCCTTTAATCATCTAATAGATGGATTGATATGACTTAATATTTTAGTGGAAGGATTTTTATCTCTTATTATTGAATGTATTGTTATCATTATCTAATGATTTTTAACATTTTTTGGAACATACATAAATGATTAATCATATCTTGATAATATTTACACATAGCCCTAGTTTATTTTATAATCATGCATGATTGCTTAATTTATTTATTATTTAATTGTGAGAATAAATCCATAATGATAAACCATGCAGTAGAAAAAAATAATGAAAAGGTCATGATCATGAGTTTTTATAATTTTTAGTTTATCTAGTGGTTGATAAACTATCCCTGACCTAGGGGAGAAACATCTTGAACCTTTTGGGCTCATGTTTACAACATTCCAACTATCCACCTATATAAATCCTGTTATTGATTTCATATTGGCACTAGGTTGATCCTCCTCCACTGGCTTGGGAGTTCCATCCATTACATATGCCTTTTTTTATCTCACGTGCAGGTGAGGGGTAAAAAGGGGATTTACATAGAATAAACCTTTGGAATACAGGTTATACATATTAACAAAGAGAAGACTCACATGCCAATAAATTAAATTTAAATAGATAAATGAAAATAATAAATACACAGACAAATGTATTTGTATATTTCATAATAATTCATACATGCAATGATATTTACGCATAAATAAAACTCGCATTTTATTCTTTAATCATTCTTGTTTAAGATAAATCAGGATCAAATTAATTAATTATCATGTTTAATTGATCATTCCTTTTATATTAAACATTTTTTTTGAATTTTCTTGATATTTTCATCCATCGTAATTTTAAAAAAATTAATTCATTTAAAATTATCTTTGTACGTAAGTTTTACCTTGGATGAGACCTGATGAATTCCTATTAATAACAACCCAATCAAAATAGATGAACCTTATGAAGATGTAAAATGAAACAAATACATATAAAACACATATCACTTTTTGTGCCTTAGCTTTACACTCGTATAATGGTAAACATCTCAAGGGTTTCTATAAGATAATAATAAATTTTAATAAATCTGTTTAATTTGGATGAGTACATTGGATATAGTTTGAACTACACATTGAGTAATATTTTTCATCGTCCATCCGAAGTACACGCCCAGGGAAACAACTTGTGAGTTTACTTCGTAAAGATTCAGAGTACATAGTGTGTCGAGTTGGCCACATGCTATGTAGTTCCTCATTATATGGTCTCCATCTGGGCAAGCTTTGTATGGGGTATAGGGTACAAACCTTACCTGAAGGGAATACACGCCATCTCCAGTGGGCCACACATTGTGTAATCTGAAAATTGCATGCCACCTGTTCTTAGATAACACACAAAGTCATTTAGACATAGACAAACTCCAATAACATGGCTTGGTTTGGAAGACACGACCCAATGCATTGAACCATGACTACATGATGTGTACTTTCAAATACACACTGTGTGTTTTGATGTTGTATGGAACGAATAATTTGGCCCCACCGGATGAGATCCATTATTTTATTTTAATCAAAATTAAAAGAAAATATCATTTTTGTAAGGTGAACAGGAAACGAAAAAAGAGGAACAGATCTTGAGATTCAGATTTCCATAATGATTAACATGAATTGAAATAACTAAATTATTAAATGTGTAAATCCTCAATGAAATATTTAAATAATTATAAAGTATGATGTAACCATTCTGATACCACTTGTAAGTTCCGGGTGCAGTGGAAGCATGCTTTGGTCAGCACCAAACATTAATTTATTTACTGTGATCAATGATTATTCAGTTATGAATACGACAATGAATTCTAGTCTCCACAGAATAGAAAAAAATATTCAGATAAATAACGAAATGGACTGAAACCTTTATAAAGGATCTTTCACATCATGTTTATTATAAATGAAATTAATTTCAAAAAGAAAATAATACATTGATCTTCAGAGTTTTCATTTTTTATGATTATGATCGTTTGGAATGACCTTTCCAGATTATCTTGTTGCGCTTATGAGGATCCAACCTTCAATCCATCTAGAGGTGATCCACACATGCTCTGATGGTCTCTGATCAACAACACTTGTTCTTTGGGTGCTGGCGTCGCGAAGCGAGTGTCTTGTGTCGGTCATCCTTGATCACTTGTTCTTCATCCTTGAAGAACATATCTCATTATTCAGAGGCATGGGAAGAATATTTGTGAGAGGAATTGTTTAGATCAATAATTCTCAATTCACCAGGTGTGAAGTTCAGTATGTGGATCAATTGGGGTTTGTGTTTATCTATCGACATGGGGCTTCAGTTACTACATTTAATTGTATAACCACAATTAAAAACATTCATAATGTTAGAGAAACCCCATTCTCTTATTGATAATACCATGTTATTATTTATGGTGAACCAACTTGGGAAAAACATAATTATAAATAAAATTCCACATCCCAAAATAATAACAGATTTATTATTATTATTTTAATTTTTGAAAACTAATTAATTAATTATTTACCATCGTGCAAATAATTTTTTTAACTATTGGGCCATCATTGGTCTGCTCGAACTCCACAAACATATATTTAACACCCGAATAAATAATTAAATAATTTATTCTATTAAACATATATTTAATTTACAAAATGGAAAATATATTTTAATTAAATGTTAAATAAAAGAAATAAATATATTTTACCCATAATCTAGTAAACAAATATGTATTTAATATATCAAATCATTTTAACTTGATGAAAATTGTTCCACTGTCCTATGGATAATATCTATTCTATTACTTAAATTCAAATGTAATTTTACCAAGACCATTAGAAACACATAGTCTGTGACCCTCTAGGATTCTTTCTCATTGGCACTAGGTGGGATTTCCTAATGTCCAAGAGTACTATCTAATAACGGGTCAAGTAACCCAATGTGAATGAATTTAATGTTGCAACAATGACATGAACATATGAATTCTTACTGTGTTATATAATCGTTGTGTATCAATATCTCATCAAGAAGGTTTTATGATATTGTCATCATCCATTGTGCTTGATACATTTTTCTTTGGTAACCTAAAATTAATTAATCGTTACACCATGGACTTGGAATTTCTCGTGGTGGTTCTATTTCAATAAAAGGGTTGAGATATCAACTTCAATAAATGGAAGGGACAAATTATTCCTTTACATATCCATTAATAACATTCCACTCGTGACGCACCCAACACACCCTACTTCCCACCTACATTCTCCCTGATAGTTTTCATCAGTAAATCAAAGTGCATGAGTCGTGTCACAAATTGATGATAATCTTAATGTCTACGGATAATTACCCGTTCTCGTTGAAAGGAATATCTAATGACACCAACACATGTGAAATTATTAATGGCATGTTTTTTATCATAATCTTCTGTCTTGGATATTACCAAGTGTGAACATCATGAGAGGAAGTCTCATCTTCTTATGTGTACTCGCACATGATGGTTTGTATGCTATTATTCCCTTCATAGTAGTCATACAACAATAGATCTATATTTAAGAATATTGTTATAGAATTTCAAGGATTTCTTTATTACGGGGAACTTCCATGACCTTATCAATGCAACAAATATTCTAGGACTTTATTATATCATATTCATGGATAATATTGATCAATATGTAATACATTAAATATCCCTATAATCAATTCTCAAATATTTGGTTCTAGGAGACCAACTCTAACATATTACAATTTCATAAATCAATCTATAGAAAAAATTTCAATGAAAAAAAAGTATGTTCATTACCATGGGCTAGATACAGAAGACCCTAACTCAATGTGTGGGTCACACATGCCCACAATGGATTCCAAAATCAAGGAAATGAAACAATGTCGTTAAAAAAGGCCCTAGAATCAATACCACACCTCAAATGATTTATTTAAAATAAAAGACAAGGGGTTGGAAGAAAGATAAAATCCCATGTACCTCCAGAATGAATGTCCACTTCACCACAACTATACAAGGACTAGCCTTAGAGACACGATCTCACAATGAATATAGATAAACTAAACATGAAACATCCAACTTGGATCATTAGATCCTATAACAGATGGCTAGGGAACTATCACAATCAATCTCAATGATGTCTTAAAGAGAACACTTACTCGAAGAGATTCACCATTGAAGAAACGATGAACCAGGGAATTTGAGATCGATCTGGTAGTTGAGACTCCACTAAAAAATGCCTAAATGAAATTTAGGGTCGAGAACCAAGAGGTTAAGGGGAAAAATGCTTCTCGAAAAATAAAAATTAGTAACTTAAACCTAGGTGCGAGTCGGGTCATGATGTGTACCCCTTGGTCACGACATGTGGTCCACGCTGGAAAAGTTATGCTGAAAACCCACTTCCTTAGGTTAGAAATCCTTTATTTATCCCCCTACATGTTGTATACATCTAGTACAAGATGTTTACTAGATCAGGGCATGATATACCTATTCACAAAATGATCTCCCAATCCATGAAATACAACAAACACCAAGTAAATGACATGTACTTTAGGTACATGGCTGGTACCTATTCAACTGTTTGTAGTAATCATAGAAAAATCACATAAAAGTATTTTTAAAACTATAAGGGAACATAGAAAAATGGAAAACATTCCCATTTAAGGTAACACGATGTTACATACACTATAAAAGGTGAAAATATTCACCCCCAAGAATAGGTTCAATTTTAAAGTGCATGCTTAAGGGAAACTATTCCCCCTGAGCATCCAACGATGCATATATGACTTAAATTCCCATAATTTTATTAAAAAATAACAAAGCCCCATATTATACACTCAAATTCAGTCACATGATCGATAATAAATTTTTCAAAATTCCGGACCCTCTTGGGGGGATTACAATTAATTATGAGCTCTGTTCATTGAGATTCGATGCCCAGATTCATGATCTTTACCCTGCTCGGTAAGAGGATCTCAGCCCATATGGTTTCCTTTCTCATTATATTTTTAACTCTTCTATTGTAGGGTAGTTCTTCCCTGTTTTTGGTTGAATCTGGATCTATCTTTGTGGATATGGATATCTAATTTTGGGATCTTGATTATTCGATATTGATTTAGGGTTTCATATCTAAATCGTGTTCTTAACCATGTTCTTGATTGATACATTTCAAAGTGGGGACTTCTGTTGGACAATCACTCATCAACAAATTGAGGTAAGTGGTCTAATATTCAAATGCAATAATCATTATCTTAATTCAATTGTATTTAATTTTTTAATTTATATGGTATGATATGAAATTGAATATACTATTGAATCAATTATTTTGTTAAATTAATTTATTAAAGGAATTATGGAATTGTGAAGATTAATATTTTGAGTTAATTGTCATAATAATTTATTAGGATTTTGGGATAATTAATTGTAATGTTAACTATAATAATATTTAATAGTGGGATTGTGTAAATAATTAATTTTTGAATTAATTATGGAATATTGGTATTGTAAATTGGATTATTAATTGTTGAATTAATTATGGAATATTGGTATTGTGAATTGGATAATTAATTATAGAAATAATTATTAGAATATTGAGATTGTGTTTTGCGAATAATTAATTATTGAATTAATTATTGGAGTGGATATGATAAATTAATTTTGAGTTTAATAATGAATTTTTTTTGACTAATTAATCTATGAATTAATTAATAGACTAGTATTAATGAACTGTTGAATTAAACAATGGATGATCATTATAGATAAATGTTATTAGAGGATTAATGTTGATTAATCATGGATGATGTGATATTGTGAAACATGTGATATTATGATATATATTGTATTATGATATATGGGATTGATTAATATAAGAGTGTGGGATACACACTAATGCTCCAAATACATAGAGTGGAATGGTAATACATGATAATTGTATGCGAAAAAGATTGATGCTTCAAATATCCATGGGGTGTGGGAAATTGAAAAACACTCCAAATATCCACAAGGTGATAGATATAATGTTCTACACACATAATTTTGGATTTGGAATATGGTTCAATTATCCATGATAATTAATTGAAATGAATGGATAATAAAATTACATTGCAATTTAATGAATTTTGAATTAATCATGTGATATGGTTTAGAGTCTAGATCAGGCCAAATAATTTATTGTGGTTCATGTGTCCTGTAGAATCTAGGGGTTGATGCAGTTAACCAAAGAATATCTTTTAAATGTGATAACTATTTGCTTATGAATTTCATTTATTTTCTTATACAACTGCATTCAATATTAGGATTGATACTATTTTAGACACCATTAGTGGGGCCCTATTGAGTTATACACAAACCATACTCAGGATACCAGATCGATATACAGACATAATTCATGTTTGCAGGATATGATAATAAAAAATTTCCTTTGTAAGACGGATGATTTGGGATGGATCATGGATGGGGGATCTAGACGTGGGGTATGAAATGCATGGAAGTTGAAAGTGTCTTCACTTTTTGGATTTCATTTTGACACATGGCATGTACATTAGCACAGAATATCTAATTTTCAATTTTTCTATTACATTTCCTATTTTAGTAATAATGTGATATGGGTATCATTCTAGTTATGATTATATCCTTTGGATATTTTTGTTTCTTTATTTTTTTTGGTGAATTACCCTAATAATGAGTACATAGTTTACTTATGATAAATAATTGACCCCCATTTCTAGTTGGCATCATATGGAGTATGGGTAGTCTAGATTGAGGTCATGTGGCAGTGGTTCACACCCAAATTTACCCAAGAGAAGAAGGGTAGAACGGTCCTTGTAGTGTAGCTTGGGTTGTCGATTACACAGAGACCTAAGAAGATACCTAAGATACACAACCTAAGGGATGGATTTTTGGCTATGAAGTGGCCAACTTGGATTGATTTTGGATGGGTTTTAAAGATATCTAAAAGATTTAAGTGGATTCAATTTAAAAGAATGAGTTGATCCTAGGTTATCACTCGGGGTGGATTGGACGTATTTTCTTTTTAATGATTTCAATTTCTTAAATTTGAGATGGGTTCATTTAAGGAGATAAAACAACATCATCACTTACTGGTTTAATGCCTACACCCTCTAATACTAATCACCTATACACTTTAAGGATAAATGTTTGAGCACTTCAAGGTAATGGATCGTATTAGTACTTGAAGTGTGTGGCCTTAAATTCAACAATGACGATGGAGTTTAAAAATCATCAAATAAAAATCCCAATTAAAGAAGTGATTATACATTAATTAGGTGATAATAAACATCCAATCCAGCCCCTTGCTACTCCCTTGGATCAACCCATAAGTGGGTTAGCCCTCCATTGATCCCATGGTTTCAATGGAAGCGGAAAGTAGACTCATAAGGGAGGAAATGGAGAAGTAAAGAAAACAACAAAAATAAAATGATCACTCCACCGTTGTGTGAATAATTTCACAAGGGTTGGTGTGAATAAATTCACACCTTTATCCAACGGTATCAAAGTGATATTAAGAACAACAGAATAAGAGTAGAAGAAGAACTTTTATTAAGAAACTAAGGTGAATTGAACAACATACATGTGAAAGACAAAATTGAGGCAACAAAAATGCATCATAACATTACAATTAAACAAAGCATCCAAGATCTTCAACTCCTTAACCACCACTGCCTTAAATAGGCATTTTGTGAGCCTTGGGTCGAGCCTTCAACAGTACAAGTCATCCCACTTGAGTATGGTAGGCCTAGGGTGGTGGAAAGTTTGTGGAATTTGGAATTTTCCACATTTGACCCGAGGTGGCAGCCAGATTTCATCCACCGAACAGACGCGTTTGTATGACCTTCTAGATGGCCGAATCAGGGTTTTCTATAGAAGAAGAAAATGGAGCTCCGGATGTCTGCTAACCGCCTGTAACATTTGGGCCCATTTGGTTTTCTGGATTCCGAGATATGATCAAATTGGTGGACTGTTTGTCTGGGCCGCAGAATCTGGCCCAGAATTTTATCTCTAACTTGGGCCGCCTAAATGAGCAACATGGAGGCCGAATTAGCATTAACTCATGAAGAGGGATTTGTTACTGTACATGTCTTCTAGCATCCCACGAACTTTGGGATTAATTGGGCCTGTATGTTGGGCCCCACAGTCTCATCAGTGGGCTGGTGTCCAATCTGCCTTCTCCAGAATTGCTTCCTTTCATTGCCAAATATCACCATCATCCTCCATGAATTCTCCATTGATCCCTAAATGAAACATGTTCATATTGGAGTGTAGATAAATTAACAAATTAAAATATGTATAATAAGATGAATCATTTGGTACTTTAAATGATGTTAAAAAATGTACCACATAATAGTGCATTTTAAGAAGGTATTACAACCATAATGTTAAATGATGTTCAAAGTGTAAAATGCACTAAAATGGTGTTTATGAATAATAAAGAACATGAATATTATATATATTACCAATGAATATTAGTCTCATTTAGTGGCTAATCACACCCCCCAACTTGAGTTTTGCTAGTCCCGAGCAAAATATATCTCAACAAAATGAAATTTGAATTCCCTTTTCCAAAAACATTTTAATACAAAATGATCACCAAAAAACCTTATACCAAAGAATCATGAAACCCATCAAAATATTTTAATACGAGATAGTTTCATAAGCAGATCCCAATCCCAAGCCCATTCCTTTGATCAAATCAATCATCATTTTTCATCCAACTCAATTAGGTGTAACGATGTGTTGTGAATCACAATAGATATGGGGGTTCATTTTCATTCAAGGGGAAAATCATGGAAGTGCTAGGTGAAATCACATTTAATCCTAATATGAGTATTCTTCATCCCTCTTTTTTTTTGATTTTTTTTTTTGCAATATTGCTATAGTAATTGAGATTGCAATTAATCAAATTAACCCATGTAGCAAGACTTTGCCGATGACTCCCAGACTCAAAGGCCTTAGGGCACCAAGTGAAACCCACATACTCGGGCATCGTCTCGAGTTAACTTAATCAAAAACAAAGTCATATTACCATAAATAGAGATAGATTGAAAAACTCAGGGCTAGACAACTCTGGAGTCATGATCCCCAAGTGCCGAAAGCCTCGCATTTTATCAATCCATTGCTCTACACGCAAATTTTTATTTTTTATTTTTTTATTTTTAATATTTTTTTTTAAATTTTTTTTTTTAATACTCATATTATTCATAAAAATAAAACCATCCTATGCTATTTATTATGGGACCCCAAAAATTCAAATTAGTACCCCACAGTCTAGAGGACGTGCATTGTGGCATTTTTTTTATTTGGATGAAAATATAAACGATGAAATATCACATTGGACAGCCACACTTTCCAAAATCTATGCTCATGAAATTATACAAGGATTAAAATTAGAATCAGGGCATGCTAAATTATTTGATATTCAGTTTCAAAGTGTGCAATGTGTATTACCATGTTCAAAGTTAAAGGAATTTTTCCTTCCATTTACTTTTTTTCTTCAAATCATTCAATTTTTGTTTTTGACGCAAAAGCATTTTTTTTATCTCCCCCCCAACTTAAAACAACACTGTCCCCAGTGTTTGATGAAATGAAAAATTAGAAGGAGTAGAGGCAGGGAATAAAAATTTAAAAAGGAAATTGAAAATGAGGATTATGGAACGAAGTCACCTGGTGGTTGAAGTTTGAAGTTCTTGCCGCTCGAATTTATTCCTTTGATATCCATGTCGCTTGCAAAGTTCCCTAGTGGAAAAAGGAAAAAAACAAAACAAACAAAACAAACAAAACAAACAAAACAAACAATATATATATATATATATATATTTATATAATAAAGGAAGTAAAATATAAGAATATATATAAAAATTATAGAATAAGGTAGCACAAGAAGCCGCAGGTCAGTGGTAAGCGCGCGCCCCTGTCTCCCTTCGGTCCCGGGTTCGAGTCCCCGCGGCTTCGCCGGTTGTGACGGGGTTTTCCCCACGGCCTATGGCGTGGAATTTTTTTTTGTATTATTTTTTTTAACCTATTGAATAATAAAAACAAAATAAACTGATGATACATTGTCTTCTTTTTAAATTTCTGGGTAAGGTATTACTCAAGGATCACACCACCTGACACGGATGAATATGGTGCTCCTCTTTCGTACCCATCCATACTCATAATAGGAGAACAGGTCAAAAGTCTATTTTTTTTATTTTTAAATATAAAAATGATTAAGTAATCTTATTTTAAAAATAAAGATGATTCAGAATGATTAGAAACATAAAAACCACGGGTTGCCTCCCGTGCAGCGCTTTGTTTAACGTCGTTAGCCCGACATAGATCCCAAATTTATCAATTTTTTCCTGGTTCATAGATTGGATCAATTAACTCAACAACTATTTCCTGTTTATTGAATGATTCAACGAATTTTTTTAACCTTTGACCATTGACCTTGAAAATGTGACCACTTGTGGGATCTTGAATCTCTACTGCCCCATGGGGGAATACATGATGCACTATGAATGGTCCTGACCATCTAGACCTTAACTTTCCCGGATGTAAATGAAGTTTTGAACTATACAAGAGCACAAGTTTTCCCGGTTCAAAATGTTTGACCTTGATATTCCTAGATTGGTAGGCTTGAACTCTAGCTTAATTGATCCTTGAATTTTCATAAGCCTCCATCCTTAGTTCCTCCAGTTCATTGAGATCTAATTTCCTTTTTGTTCCGGCCAATGAGAGGTCATAATCCATTTTCTTAATTGCCCAAAAGGCCTTATGTCCAATCTCCACTGGAAAATGGCATGCTTTACCATAAACCAACCTATATGGGGACATTCCTAAAATGGTTTTATATGCAGTTCTATAGGCCCAAAGAGCATCTAAGAGTTTCTCAGACCAATCTTTCCTAGAGGGGTTGACGGTTTTTTCAAGAATTTTCTTAATTTCACGATTGGCTAACTCAGCTTGACCATTGGTCTGTGGGTGGTAAGCAGTGGACACTTTGTGAGAAATTCCATATTTTTCCATGAGTGATGAGAATGGACGATTGCAAAAATGAGTTCCACGATCACTTATGATAGCCCTAGGAATTCCAAATCTAGAGAATATGTTTTCTTTTAGGAATCTAATCACAGTTTGATGATCATTGGATTTTTTGGGAATGGCCTCAACCCATTTTGAGACATAATCAACAACTAAGAGTATGTAGAGGTATCCCCGAGAGTTTGGGAAGGGACCCATGAAATCAATTCCCCAACAGTCAAAGATTTCAACCACTAAGATGGGAGTGAGTGGCATTTGATTCCTTTTTGTGATGGACCCTACTTGTTGACACCTAGGACAGCTTTGACAATATGTGTAGGAGTCCCTTGAAAGGGTGGGCCAGAAAAGACCACATTGAAGAATATTAGCAGATGTTTTCTTAGAGGAAAAGTGACCTCCACATGCCTCACTGTGACAGAATTTAAGGATGGACTCTTTTTCAGATTCTGGAACACACATCCTAATGACTTGGTCAGGGCAGAACTTATAGAGGTAAGGATCATCAAACACAGAGTGTCTAACATCAGAAAGAAATTTCCTTCGAGCTTGAGTCCCTAAGAATTTGGGAATGACTCATGTCACTAAGAAATTTGCTATGTCAGCATACCAAGGGCAGTCACTCACAGAGCATAAGTGTTCATCAGGAAACGAATCCGACACAGAAAGGTGATTTGAGTTGTCTTTGAATTCCATCCTAGAGAGGTGATCAGCTACAACATTTTCAACTCCCTTTTTATCAATGATTGTGAGGTCAAATTCTTGTAAGAGAAGGACCCACCTAATCAGTCTAGCCATAGCATCTTGTTTTTGGAAGAGGTATTTTAGTGCAGAATGGTCAGTGAACACAGTGATGGGTGATCCTAAGAGGTAGGACCTAAACTTCTCTAAGGAAAACACAATAGCAAGTAACTCCTTTTCAGTGGTGGTGTAGTTGATTTGGGCATCATTTAAGGATTTTCTTGCATATGCAATGACATAAGGAGTTTTATCACAACGTTGTCCTAACACAGCTCCAACAGCAAAGTCACTGGCATCACACATAAGTTCAAAAGGAAGGTTCCAATTTGGAGATTTCATAATGGGAGGAGAGGTGAGAGAGGATTTGAGGGTTGAGAATGAACCCTCACAGCTTTCTGTCCAAACAAATGGAGCATCCTTTACTAAGAGAGCACAAAGGGGACGGGATATTGAACTAAAGTCCTTGATGAATCTTCTATAGAAACCAGCATGTCCTAAGAAAGAACTCACTTCCTTGACAGTTTTGGGTGATGGAAGGTGACGAATGATGTCAACCTTTGATTTATCAACTTCAATCCCCCTACTCGAGACCAGATGGCCTAGAACAAGTCCCTCTTTAACCATGAAATGGCATTTTTCCCAGTTTAGGACCAGATTTTTTTCTTCACATCTTGACAAGACTCTCTCCACATTCTGTAGACATACCTCAAAAGTATCCCCAAACACAGAGAAGTCATCCATGAAGACCTCAAGAAAATCCCCTACCATGTCTGAGAAGATTCCCATCATGCACCGCTGGAAGGTTCTAGGGGAATTGCATAACCAGAAGGGCATGCGTCTGAAGGCAAAGGTACCGAAAGGACATGTGAATGTAGTCTTCCCTTGATCCTCTAGGGAGACCTCAATTTGATTGTACCCCGAGTACCCATCTAAGAAACAGTAGAAGGCATGACCTGCCACTCTCTCAAGGACTTGGTCAATGAATGGTAAGGGGAAATGGTCCTTCTTAGTGAATGAGTTTAGTTTCCTATAGTCAATGCAGACCCTCCATCCACTACTCACCCTTGTTGGAAAAATCTCTCCATCCTCATTGGTTATCACTGTGATTCCAGCCTTTTTGGAACCACTTGGATTGGGCTCACCCATTCACTCTCAGCTATGGGATATATGATACCAGCATTCAACAATTTCAGAAGTTCCTTCCTTACTACCTCCATGAGATTAGGATTGAGTCGCCTTTGAGGTTCACGACATGGCTTTGAATCAGATTCCAGAACAATCCTATGAGTCCCGATAAGTGGGCTAATCCCAGGAATATCAGAAAGGGTCCAACCAATGGCTTTCTTATGCTTCTTAAGGACATCTAGAAGAATCCTCTCATGATTGGCTTCAAGAGAAGAAGAAATGACAATAGGATGTGTTTGATTTTCCCCTGGAAGGCATACTTTAGTGCAGCAGGAAGTTCCTTCAATTCAAGATCAGGTTGGTTCAAAATTTCAGCAGAAGATTGGGACATTGGATCAAGATAAATTTCTTTTTTTAGAGGTTCAAATAGGATTGATTCCTCACATGTAGAAGTTTCAGCTACTAGATTGGCTTGATCAGATTTAGGGAAGGAATTTAGAGGGGTCTCTATGAAATTGGTTTCTTGAAAGGTTTCACTGATTGTTGGACCTAAGACTTCATCATAAGAGCAATTTGAAAATGATTCAAGCCAAGGAGATAAACTTCCTTCATATGAACAAAGGAAATCAATCTCATTCTGACTTAAACATTCATCAAATATTCTTTGATGTTCCATGGATTCATTATCAATGCTTCCTATCATGTTTACTTCATGAATATCCTCATCATCCCCTATTTGTGAGCTTGCATTATAGATGTTTCGGTCTAGACTCATGTTCCCAAAGGTGATGGTCATGTTCCCATTTCGGACTCGAATAATAGAGTTGATTGTTGCAAGGAAAGGATGACCAAGGATGATTGGGGTTTGTTCCTTATTTCCTAAGTTTGGATGGTTGTCAAGGGCAATGAAATCAGCAGGGTAGATGAAGTTTTCAACCTTTACCAGAACATCCTTTAAAATCCCCTTTGGAACCCTAATGCTACGATCAGCAAGTTGAAGTGTGACAGATGTGGGTTGGAGTTATTCTAGGCCTAACTGGAAGTACACAGCATATGGGATGAGATTGACACTAGCACCTAGGTCACACAAGGCTTTGACAACTTTGCTTTCTCCTAGTTCAACATTGATGTAAGGGCAACCTGGGTCTTTCAACTTAGAAGGAATTGTACCTTGAATGGTGGTACTCACATTAGCAGCCAAAAGGACTTGGTTTTTATGTGAATATTTTCTTTTAAAAGTGAAAAAGTCCTTAAGGTACTTTGAGTAGGCAGGTATGGTTTGGATTGCATCGAGAAGGGGTATGTTCAACTTGACTTGTGAAAATATTTCCCTCAACGTTTCACTCAGTTCAGGTTTGGTTTTCCCCCTCATGCGTTGAGGAAATGGTGCAGGTTGTGGGGTTGTTTGTTGAAGAGTTGTTTCTTTCACATTGTTATCAGTTTCTTCAGTTTGATCTTGTGGTTCATTTAAATTTTCATCCAAGTTTGAATCTTCAGGTGGGTTCTGAATTAGTTGTTCAGGTTTCTCAATTGATTTCCCACTTCTTAAAACAGTCACAACCATTAGTTGTTCATGAGTTGTTTGAGCACAACTTGACTCTCCCCTTGATGTTGAGGACAACACCGCCTGAGTAGGCATGGGTGCCTTTCCTGTTTTGATGGTTTGAAGTTCTTTTTTTAGGTAAGAGACTTCTGAGTTCATCCTCTCCATTTTTTTGCACAATTGTTCTAGTAGGCTTTGTGGAACAGTTTGGGTTGGTGCTTGAGTAGGTTGGTTTATCCCAGGGGGATATTTTGGAGGTGGGATGGTTTGTTGAAAATGGACCGGTGGCTGTTGGTATTGGATAGGTTGGGTTTGGAACTGGTTATGGGTTTGGTAGTTCTGTTGAGGGTAAGGATTTTGCCCTTGTGGTTGGCTATGTTGTTGGTTATCCTTCCATCGGAAACCTGGGTGGTCATTGTACCTAGGATTGAAGGTGTTTTGGTATTGGGGCTTTTGAAATTTTTGGGCATTGAATTCCACTGGAGGTCCTCCTAGAAGAACATCCTTGATGGATGGAATGGTTGGGCAGTTGTCTGTTTTATGGTCATGTTTGTCACAAATTGTGCAAACAAGGTCTACATTTTGGATTTCATGGACTTTCCTAAGGTCTATCTCTTCAACCTTCCTAGAGAGTGCTGCGAGTTTAGCCCTAAGGCTTTCCTCTTCTCTAAGTGTATGAATTCCAGTGGTTCTTTGTGGCTTTTTAGAATAAGGTGAAGTTCCCCAAGTTTGGTTTTGTTCAGCCAGACTTTCGAGATACTCGTAAGCATCATTTGGGGCCTTGTTTTTAAAAGTTCCATTACACATCATGTCAATGAATTGTTTGTTCCCCAGACCCAATCCTTCATAGAAAATTCTGACTTGTTCAGGTATGGAAAACCCATGGTGTGGAACCATGTTTAGGGTGTCTTTGAACCTCTCCCATGTTTCATAGAATGACTCTCCCTCTTTTTCAAAAAAGTTTTTGATGCTCTTTTTAAGTGCAATTGTTTTGTGATGAGGGATGTATTTTTTGTAGAATTCTCTTTGCAGTTGGTCCCAAGAGTGGATTGATGCAGGTCTCAAGTTTTTTAGCCAATTTTTAGCTCGATCCTTTAATGAAAAAGGAAATAGCCTCATCTTAGCGGATTCCAGTTGATGTGGGGGACACATGGTTTCAACAATGTCGTTGAACTCTTTGACATGAAGGTATGGCATATCTGACTCCATCCCATGAAAGGTTGGAAGGTGGTTTAGGACATGGGGTTTGAATATGTAGTTGGTGTCTTCTATGGAATTGTGTCTAATGCATGAGGGGGCATTGGTCAAAGCAGGAGTGAGGTAGTCGTTCATGGTTTGATCAACTACATTCCCTACGTTTGGAGCTTCTTGGTTTTGGTTTCCCATTTGATTCCCCCCAGGGTTTACAATTTGATTTTGTGGATGACCCTCCATTGGACTTGTTTCAAGTTCTGACATTGGTGTTTCATGAATATTTGAATCTGATTTAAACAATCCCTTAGGTGCACTTGACTCCCCTATCCTAGGACTTTCCACCCTAACTAGTCTGTTTGAGAAATCGCGGGTGTAGGCGGACATGCGCCAAAAAAAACGAGAAAGGGACAAGATAAGAGATCTTGGGTGAGAGTAGAAGAATGGAGGTGAGGAAAGAAGGTTTTTTTTGGATCTAAGGTACTTACTTGGTCCCCGGCAACGGCGCCAAAATTTGGTTCACGCCCAAATTTACCCAAGAGAAGAAGGGTAGAACGGTCCTTGTAGTGTAGCTTGGGTTGTCGATTCCACAGAGACCTAAGAAGATACCTAAGATACACAACCTAAGGGATGGATTTTTGGCTATGAAGTGGCCAACTTAGATTGATTTTTGATGGGTTTAAAAGATATCTAAAAGATTTAAGTGGATTCAATTTAAAAGAATGAGTTGATCCTAGGTTATCACTCGGGGTGGATTGGACGTATTTTCTTTTTAATGATTTCAATTTCTTAAATTTGAGATGGGTTCATTTAAGGAGATAAAACAACATCATCACTTACTGGTTTAATGCATACACCCTCTAATACTAATCACCTATACACTTGAAGGATTAAAGTTTGAGCACTTCAAGGTAAAGGATCGTATTAGTACTTGAAGTGTGTGGCCTTAAATTCAACAATGACGATGGAGTTTAAAAATAATCAAATAAAAATCCCAATTAAAGAAGTGATTATAAATTAATTAGGTGATAAATAACATCCAATACAGCCCCTTGCTACTCCCTTGGATCAACCCATAAGTGGGTTAGCCCTCCATTTATCCCATGGTTTCAATGGAAGCGGAAAGTAGACTCATAAGGGAGGAAATGGAGAAGTGAAGAAAACAACAAAAATAAAATGATCACTCCATCGTTGTGTGAATAATTTCACAAGGGTTGGTGTGAATAAATTCACACCTTGATCCAACGGTATCAAAGTGATATTAAGAACAACAGAATAAGAGTATAAGAAGTACTTTTATTAAGAAACTAAAGTTAATTGAACAACTTACATGTGAAAGACAAAATTGAGGCAACAAAAATGCAGCATAACATTACAATTAAACAAAGCATCAAAGATCTTCAACTCCTTCACCACCACTGCCTTAAATAGGCATTTTTGGAGCCTTGGGTCGAGCCTTCAACAGTACAAGTCATCCCACTTGAGTATGGTAGGCCTAGGGTGGTGGAAAGTTTGTGGAATTTGGAATTTTCCACATTTGACCCGAGGTGGCATCCAGATTTCATCCACCGAACAGACGCGTTTTGATGACCTTCTAGATGGCCGAATTAGGGTGGGGCATAGAAGAAGAAAATGGAGCTCCGGCTCTCTGATAACCGCCTGTAAAATTGGGGCCCATTTGGAGTTCTTAATTCCGAGATATGATCAAATTGGTGGACTGTTTTTCTGGGCCGCAGAATCTGGCCCAGACTTTTATCTTTAACTTGGGCCGCCTAAATGAGCAACATGGAAGCCGAATTAGCATTAACTCTTGAAGAGTGATTTGTTACTGTATATGTCTTCTAGCATCCCACGAAATTAGGGATTAATTGGGCCTGTATGTTGGGCCCCACAGTCTCATCAGTGGGCTGGTGTCCAATCTTCCTTCTCTAGAATTGCTTCCTTTCATTGCCAAATATCTCCATCATCCTCCATGAATTCTCCATTGATCCCTGAATGAAACATGTTAATATTGGAGTGTAGATCAATTATCAAATTAAAATATGTATAATAAGATGAATCATTTGGTACTTTAAATGATGTTCAAAAATGTACCACATAATAGTGCATTTTAAGAAGGTATTACAACCATAATGTTAAATGATGTTCAAAGTGTAAAATTCACAAAAATGGTGTTTATGAATAATAAAGAACATGAATATTATATATATTACCAATGAATATTATCCTCATTTAGTGGCTAATCAGGCAGGCTGGATTGAGGCAAAAATGTGTGGCACACATTCCGTGATGTTACCATGTGGTATCAAATCCCAATATTGGTTTCTCATATTTTTTCATACTTTTTGGGAAAGGTATAAATGAATCTAGGAATATTCAGGCCATTTTTATGAGCTCGTTTATTGGATTTTATAAGCCATGCATGGTGAAAACTCAAGTTTCCTTTCTGGGAATTGTTCTTATTTCCTTATTCTATTAGAGTTGAATATTATTTCACATTGGGTGACACACTGGAAGTGTGTTGTGATTATTGTTTCATGGATTTTTTTGAGATTTTTCATGTGTACCAGTATAGAACGATTGTTGAGTTTCATGCATAATTCTTGGCACTCAAGATTATTGTGACACATGTCATTTTAGGAATGCATTAGAAACTATTTATGGGTTTTCTGGTGAACCAGAACTATTTTTATTCCATGTGAAATTGAAATCTGAATGAGACTAATTTGAGTTTTATAAATTTAAAATGATGAAAGATAAGAATAAATGGTAGTGAAATGAGAAACATGAATATGAGAATGTTTTTACCCTTGTTAACTAGACTTATGTGTAGTATGGTCAATGGTAGTGATAACAGTTATGATATGACCCTGTGGCAGGGATTTGGGAAATGAGTTTTCGTTTATTATTACATTCTATATAAATGTGTAAATATTGTCAAATGTGTCCTAAAGTGCTATTTGAAATTTCCATGTCAGACCTCTAGGACGATTCTTATTGAGAGGATGATATTAGAAAATGTATAGGGATTCCCCTCTAGTGATGGAACATAAGGTACCCGTAGTACCAGTTGAGGATGTTGGAGAGTTATTCCATGAGAAATTTTATCGGTTAATGAAGCTTATGAAAATAGACCTAGGGAGGGTTATGAGAAACATATCTGATCTAATGAGGGAGTTTTAGTTGTAGAACACTTATAATTTCATAGTAGAGGGTGGAACTAAGGAAGATATGTTTTGGATTGATTCTATCTAGACTATACTCGACCACTCAAAGACTTCTACTGGGAAGGGAGTAAAAATGGATGATTACATGTTTCATGGTCAAGCATAACATTGGGGGAACATCGTGACTAAGGAAGGAAAACTATATACTATGGAGTGTAATGAATTTAAAGAAAAGTTCTTGGATAAATTTTATCCTGAGAAGATCTGCTAGGGGAGACTAGTAAATATATGGATATTATCATTGGGGATTATGTCCATAATGGACTTTACAGGACCCTTTTTAGATTTTTAGAACATTGCTATAGTGCTAGTAGTAGATGAGGATACTTCATGAAAATTATTTTAGAATGGATATAATGTGAAAGAATGTCCTAGGTGAATATCGTCTGGTTGAATAGGTTTTCATATGTGTTCAATCAGTCCCTATATATAAGGGGAAATAGAAGGAGGCTTCCAGTGGAAGAAATGTGGTTTCCACCAATCGAAAAAGAGGTGTTTGTTTAATGGTTAGGAAGCACCACTATGATAGTGTTAGATAGAGCAGTGGATAGAATAGGTTGCGGGGGGAAGGATCAGTTGCTCAAGATCATACCTGAGTGTTTTTCAACTAGTGCGGTAGGCCAGGGGAATTTAGAATACATTGTCCCCAACCTCTAGTGGAGTTCCTCACTTACGACAATATGGGACATCTGAAGAGGATATACAAGAAACCATTATATATGGGAAACAATGGAGTAGATAGAAATAATAAAAATGTTGTATGGGAATCTTTAAAACAATATAAGTCTAGAAGCTAGAGTTTTAATGGCCGATGAAGTTGAGGTTTTGTATTATGTACTTCTGGGAAAGAGTTCTCATACCTATAGAATGGTAGAGCCCAGGGGAATAATATTGCATCACAATGATGAGGGACATGATAGTTACATTCCTTCCATCCTACACTTTTCGATAGCGATGATAGACCATTGATAGCGAGAGGTAATATTCTTGTAGATTCTAGGCTAGCTAGTGTGTTATTTGATAACGGTGCTTCTTATTTATTTATTTCTACAAATCATGTGAAATTTTTGATCCTAGAAGTGGTATTCAGGAGTAGGGTGTTGAAGATAAATACACCTTGTGAAGTACAGTCTAGATACATTTTCTTATACGAGGAATATTCCCTTGAGGTTGGGGAGTAACATTTTATATGGTATATTTATATTCTAAACATGTTGGGTTTCAGCATAATAATGGGTACGGAGTATTTTGTATTAGACATAGCCCACATTTTTCATTACCATATGAGAGTGAATTTTATATAGCTTTGGGTGACAACTACGTTCACTGTGGAGGGTATGATATCTAGGTGGGCCAAGAAGGTCCAATTACTCAAACACTAGGGGACGTACCGCCCCGATTTCGTGTATATTTATAGATGATGGAGGTGTATAGAGGAATATCCCTCCACTATTAGGGGAAATCTTTAGGATGTGTTTCATAAATACTTCTCGAAGTGTAAAACAATTATCATGCTAGGTGTTGAGGTAGTTTATATTCCCCCAAACAAAATAAATAAAATAGAGTTTTAGGAGCTCAAGACTCGCTTGGAAGAGTTGTAGGATAAGGGGATCGTCCATCCATGTACATCTCCTTGGGGTACTCCTTTCTTGTTCATAATATTGGATGAAATAACCTTACTCTTGTTTGATGAGTAACATATGATTAATCTAATGAATTTCAAGAACTGATATACTATTATGTCCATCAATGATCTCTTTGACCTAGTCAAGGGTGTTTGTGTCTTTTCTAATATTTACATGAGGTTAGAGTACTATTATTTGAGAGTTAATATTCTGATATACCATGGAATACATTTAGAAGTAGGTATGGCCTCCATGTGTTCATCGTAATGATGTTTGGGTTGAAGAATGCTCCATCAGTATTTACGAACATGATTAACATAATCTTCCACCCATTACTTGATTATTATTTTTGTATTTGTTGTGGATGAAATATTGGATTTGTCTTAGACTCATGAAGATAATTACCAAAATCGTGACATTTTTCTCAGTATACTCATAGTGAATCATATATATGAAAATCTATCTATATGTGAGTTTTGGATTGATCTCGTACACTTCTTGGGTCAAATCATCTGAGAGTAAGTGGTGTTAGTGGAAATATTGAAGTTTTAGTTAGTGGTTTCTTGAGATAATCCCTTTAATGTTTTTATAGACATATATTTATGGGTTTAATAGGATATTATTTTAGGTTTACATATGACTTTTACCATTTGAGAGTGCTTCTTTCATGCATTACCAAAATTCAGATAATGTTCGACTAGTATGGATCATGTGAGAATGTTTTTCAGTTGATAAAGAAGTTATGGACATCGACACCAATCTTGATACTACCAGAGTTATGTAAAGAGTATATGGTGTTTTTTGATGCATATGGGATCATACATAGAGATGTGTTGATGCATGGAAATCATGATGTGGTATATTGGTCTTAGAAGGTGATTCCAGATGAATATAACTGCCCTACACATGACGTAATGTTAGCATAAGTAGTTTTCTTTTTGATGTATTGGAGACATTATCCATTGGGAATAAAGTTTAATGTGTATACATATCATTATAAATAAATTTGTATCTTTCTTCAAAAGGATTTGAATCTATAGAAGTGGTGATGGGTATAGTATATTTAGTCATTTGATTTTGAGAAAGCATATATGCTCATTAAAGTTAATAGTGTGGAAGATTTGTTGAGCATGAAAAATAATACTCAGGTAGTTTAGGTGTCTAGTGTTCAGTGGAAATGATGACTTTATAAGGGGAGATGAATTTTTTGGTACATGATAGTAACATGAAGATAACTCTTGTATATATCTCAGTGGATTATAAACTTTTGATATGGATCATGGATAGAATGTATGAAAATCTTGAGTGTTCGGACATGATGGAATGTTTGGAAGGATTGGAGTCCCATTATTATTAGAGAATATATGAGGATGATATCATCTATGTCAATAATCGTGTAGTTTATATGATCATATAGGAGGAGATGATCCGTTTTTTCAGGCCTCTAAGTGGTTTTTAGATCCATGAGTAGCCAAAATGTACCAGGACTTCTGATGATGGTTTTGGTGGAAGGGCATTAAAAAGGATTTATTAGGGATTATTACATGTTGCTACACCTCTCAAAAGTTGAATGAAGAGATTCAATGACCTGGTAGTTTACTATAGTCGTTTCCCATACTATAATAGAAGTTGGATGATGTGACCATGGATTTTATGGTGGGTCTCTCGAGGGTTCCTCAGAAGATTTATTCTATTTGGGTTATTATGTATGGTTGGACAAATTTATCACATTTATTACCATTACAGATGAATTTATTAGTAGATAAGTTGAGTGAACTGTTTCTTTGAGATATAGTCCATCTTCACAAGGTGACACATATTATAGATTCAGACTATGAATCATGTTTTACTTGATTTATCTAAAAGTGATTGTGGTAGAAATTTGGTATGTAGGTCTTATTGAGTGTGGATTTTCCACCACAGATAGATGGGTAGTCAAAATTACTATACATGTGTTTGAGGATATATGTAAAGAATGTTTTCTTTTCTTTTTAGTCTCTTTGGAGAATCACACGGAACCAGTGTAGTTAACCTATAACAAAAATTATCAGGAAAACAAACATATGGAACCACACAATGATATTTATGGTAGGCTTTGTAGATCAAATCTATGTTGGTTGTAGGCTGGCGACTGTAAGCTATTAAGACCAATTATTGTACATTAGAAATCATAGAATTTATTTTTGATTCTAAATCATATGGTTATGTCTCAAAGTAAATGGAGGGCATATGATGATATATAGTGATCAACCCTAGTGTTCATAAATGGTGATTATGTATTCCTTCAAGTGTCACTAAATTTGTGTCACCATAAGATTCAGAGATAGGGAAAGCTGGCACCAAGGTCTATTGGACTGTTTCAGGTTGTAGTGAGAATAAGGTTGGTGGGATAATGATTGGATCTTCCAAAAAGATACAATTTTATTCATGTTGTTTTCCATGTGTGAAAACTTTAGCATTATAACCCTGAAAATTCTCATGTGATTGATCGGGATGATATTGAGCTTGATATAGATGCATCCTTTTAGGAAAATTTGATGTGTGTGTTGGATCAAAGTGAGATGGTTTTGTGGGTAATGTCTATGTCAATGGTTCATGTATTATGGAAAAAATGGATGTGTTCTGTAGGAATCTTCGAATAGGGAAAAAGATATATGGTCTTAGTGGTCTGATGTTTTTCTGATAGAATCATAGATATTGGCGGGAGTACAACTTGAAGATGATATGTCATAAGGTGGAGAAATTTTAATATCCAAACCTATTCTGAAGATGACTTTTGATTTATTATAGGTACCTTTTTTCCTTATGTTGATTACATATTTTTTAGTTTTTACTATGGGGTTTTTTTTGGTGGGAAATTTGAGAAAAATGGAAGAATGAGGGAAGTTCACAATTGGCGCACAATTTTCCCTAATATTTCTCAGTGTCCCAACAAACCATCAAACCCTATAAAAAGGGGTTTTACCCGAATGTAGCACAGTATGTCAAACTATGAACCTTAAAAGGAGAAATAGTGTTCCTTCTATAAGATGAGTATAGTCAAAGTTCCTTATTATGGGAAATTGTGCTCCCCGAGTAGAAAAACATGCATACATGATTTTAATGCCTTGAATTTTATTAATAATAATCTCAAACCCCCATCATATACCCTTGAATTCCCTATCCCAACCCATAATAAATTTTATATATTCCATACCCTCTCTGTGGGATTTCAAGACATTATGACGTTAATTATTTACAATTTGAATCCCATATTGAAGATCTCTACCCCTACTAGTAAGAGGATCTCATCACATGTGGACTCTTTTCTCATTTTGTTCTTCTCCAATTTTTTATATGGCTATTCTTCCATATTTTTGGAAAAATATAGATCTATGTTTTGGGATTAAGATCTATCATTTTTTTATATTTATTATTCAATATTGATTTAGTTTTTGAGAAATAAATTATGTTCTTTACCACGTTCTTGATTTAACCTCTTCAAATTGGGGATTTCTGTTGGAAAATCACTCATCAATGAATTCAGGTTGGTGGTATATTATTCAAATATCATAGTGATGATCATAATCCTATGTATGTAATTGTAGAAATAATAGGGTGTGATTATCAATTGAAAATACTTTTTAATTAATTAATTTGGTAAATTATTTAAGTCAATGAATTTTAGAATTTGGGATACTTAATTATTGAGTTATTTATCAAAATATTGATTTTTTATTTGGGAATAATTAATTATTGAGTTAATTATCATAATATTGTATTTTGGTATTTGGGAAATAATTATTTGTTGAATTAATTATGTAATATTTCTATTTTGAATTTGATAATTAATTTTTTTAATAATTTTGGCATATTTTTATTGTGTATTAATAAATATATTATGAATTAATTATGGCGCATTTCCACTTTTAGTTGGATAATTAATTGTTGAATTAATTATTGGATCATTGAAATTTTGTTTTAGGAATATTTAATTATTTAAATGAATAAAATTAATTTATTATTGAGTTAATAAATGAAATTTATGCGATTAATTAATTGGTGACCTAATTTATTGAATTAGATTAATTAATTGTTGAATTAATTAATGAAAGATCTTGATAGTGAATACGTATAAGAGGATTACATGTGATTAATCATGAATGATTTGATATTTTTAAACATGTGATATTTTAAAACGTTTCATATTGTGAAATATGTGATTGATTAATATAAAAGTTCATGACAGAGACTGATGCTCTAAATACCCATAGCGTCCAAATGGAATGCATGAATATTATATGACACATGGAATGATTCTCGAAATACACATGGGGTGTGGGACACATATTAATACCCCAAATACCTAGGTGTGATAGACATGATGTTATATTCCTATATGGTTGGTATTTTTATAGGGTTACATTTATCTTTGAAGAAAAATTGAAATGAATTTATAAAAACACCAATTTCATTATAATGAAATTTGAATTAAATTTGTGATATGGTTTATACTTTGACCTGAGACGAATTACATATTATGGTTTGGGTGTCATAGGAACCATAAAAGTGACGCAGTTATGTAAAGAATAATTGATTAATGTGATAAGTGTTTACTTATGAATTGTATTTATTTTGTTATACAACTGCATTAACTGTTTGATTGGATTTTGTTTTAGAGACCATTAGTTATAGCGAACTATGTTGTGCTAACAACCTACTCGGGATACTTGATTAGTACATGAATATAACTCATTATTTACGTACATGATAAGGGTAAAGGATTTGTGTAAGAAGGATGACTTGGGATGGAACATGGATGAGAGGACCAGATGTGGTTTAGGACCCACTAGGGAGATTTCCCTGTCTTTATTTTTTTCGTTTTCATTTTCTCACTTATTACATTCATTAGCATGACATATCTACTGGAATTTTTGGATATTTTATTTCTTTTCTTGGTATGCATGTGATATTGGTATCGTTATAGTTATGAATATATCATTTTTTGTTTGTTTCTTTCTATTGGTGTATTACTTTGATAGAGAGAGTATAGTAACCCCTTAATTGATAATAGACCCTAACTACTAGTCAGAATCTTCTGGAGTATGGGTAAGTGTGATTAGGGTCATGTGGTGGTTTATCTCGATGCATCGGTGTGTGCCACTCGGGATGGAGAGTTACATTATATTAGATTTGAGCATTATCAACTAGAGTACATAAATTCAATGAATGATTTTCAAAGCATGATAACCAAAAAAAATTATTTGTACTTATGAGAGGGAAAGATTTTATTTCATAAATAGGTAATAATAAGTATTGTAAAGGATTTATTATGAACTTATTAAGGAATAATGACATGGAAATAGAATGGATTACAATAAAAGAAGTGGTTTAATAGAAAATATGAGGGGATGAATCAAGTGTTAATTTCAGCAGCATAATGGGTATTCTAAATGTTTTTTATAATGGGATTAATGATAGTGTATGGAAGTATATCAACAATATGGAATTATTTGGATAGTAATGGGTTCATTAGTAATGTATGAGAGTGTAATCAATTGAAACCAAAATGGATTATTTCAAAATAATCACTTGAATCAAAAAAGGAATAGGGTAACCCTTACTTTGAAAAGAAGATTATTAAATCTTGGAAGGAAAAATTAGAACCATATAAACTCTTTTTAAGGGACTCAATAAGGGTAAGACATGGTAAATTGTCAAAAATTGACTTTGGGATTGAGAGGAATGAGAAAATGAGTGGTATTGATTACCTATTATAGTTGTGAAAGCGGGTCTATTTCATGGAAAACTAGTGTGAGGTAAGGGGTAAGAAAAGAATATCATGAGGGTTTGGTAGGTTAGTTGAGTTAGGTAGATAAATTGTAGGCGTGACATGTGGGTATGAATTTAAAACATAAAAGTCTTTACAAAAGGTTTAATTGACCCTGTAATCATAAAAAAATTAGAGATATATTATTTACCAATTTTTTCATTATTAATCTTGACTAAATAATAATAATTGTAATAATTTTATTAACAAAAATATATGCTTAAATTTTTTTCCATTATTAATCAAGATTAACAGTTAATAATTGTACTTATTTTATTACCAAAAATATAATATGACCACACATCCAAAATTTCAATGTTATAAATATGAATATGAGATCCTTTTAATATAATTAACTTCACAATAAGGGAAAATAAACTTTAATTCAAAACATATAATGCGTTGAAAAAATACATGTTCTATATAATTTTTATTTTAGTCATTTAGTGTTATTAATATTTTATAACATTTATTATTAATTTAATGAGTTTTAGTTATTTTTTATAAATTATTAAAAATCATATCACTGTCTTACATTAAAATATATTCATTTAATTTTTAAATATACATGATACTTTGAAAAGTATCATTATATTGATAATTAACGTTTTAATAAGGAAACTATCTTTTACCCAAGGTAACTACATCATTATTCATAAAATAATGTATTTCATAGTATATAATTTGGGGAAAATAATTATAAATATTAAATATTTTATATTTTTTCAATTTCTAAACATTTTAAGCATTAATTTTAATATGATAGACGTATTATTTATTAATAATTTTTTTGAGAAATATATTACATGAGTTATAAAATAACAAAAAAATAGTTTTTTAAATAAAAATAATTTTTATAATTTTTATTATTTAAATTATTAAATTTATTTTTATTTCATTGTAATGGTTTTATAAATTTTTAAGTCATACTTATATAGTAATTACGGAATAAAATTCACCATATTAGTGAAATAATTATATTGAGCTATTCACCTATCTATAAAGAGGTTTAAAAAATATAAAAATTTCATTTTATGGTTATATTATTAATAATAATACCATGTTTTTCAATTTTCTAAATTAATTTTCTAAAATTTATAAATTTAATATCTTAATAGAATCCAAAAATACTGCGGAAAGTATTTCACATTAAAAATTTGTTCTTTAAATGTTCAATAATTTGTATTCTTATTTCATATCAATTAAAAATAAAAATATTTGTAATCTATTATTAATTTTATCAATATATTTTTTTATTATTCAACATGATATAATTTATTTATTGAACAAAATTCTAGTTTTAGAAAATTATATTTTTAAGAAAAAAATGATATTTTTAGTTTTTTTAAGAATACTAACCTAATTTAATTATTATTAAAATTAGTATTTATTTTCATTAAAAACTTATTTAATAAATTTTTATTCATATGCATACCTTTTAATTCAGTGGATAGTTTTGAATGATCATATCTATTGTTTTTATATTATATGTATATAGCATTTTTCATTTTTGATCGGGGTTTCATGTGGAAAATATATCGATTAAAGTATTTAATTATAGAAAATTTATAGTTTCATCCATGGACATTACAAGAAATATCATAAGGAGACGTCCACAGAATAGTGATCTCACAGGTGAAAAAAATCTTTATATCAAAATTTAGCAAATGAATTATTCAAAAATGAATAATATCACACAATAATTTTCAATTTTTCATTTGAAGTTTAAAGTATTATAAATTCACAAACATCGCCTATTGGTACTTTATACAGTGTAAAATAATAATAATCATGAACATTATTAGTAACACTAAATAAATAATCACACCAACACATTTTCAAAATCAAGGGATGAACATATTTAAGAAACAAATTCATTTCAATATAAATATCTGTTGTGACAATAATGTAAACATGATTAAAAAAAATATAGAGAAGTGAGAAGGGAAGGGGACTTCTCTTGTGAGATTGTCTTTTATATCATGATAGAAATATAGGTCTAGGTTTTGGTTCATTCATTTCTTGTATTTTTAAATTATTAAGAATGAATTTATTATGTATCTTAATATTATTCTACAAAACACAATCTTGTAACTCACTACATCCAGCTCATTGTTAGAACTGAGGTCCACTATTGAGTCACAATATGGATGATTTTGATATCCTCTTCCACCCCCTTATAAACAAATCCAATCTCTTCAAACAACGATGAAACACCCAGTAGAAAATTTTCAAATCCTGAATGGTGATAAATCAATACCTGATTATAGCATAAAGAATTCCTCTTCAGTCACCTAATCATATTGGAGAAGATACATATGAAATCATTAAAATCAACATCCATGATTGTAGTAAATGTGACCTAAAAAACTCATTATAATTTCAACTATCACACACTGATCCTCCCATGATTTCAAAATAAAATACATGTCTTTCACTATTTTAGAAAATCATGAAACATTTTTTCCAAATTCTTGGAATTCCCAAGATTAAAACAACAGTAGAATCATTTTAATCAAACTTTGATCTGGCTTATTCAATATCATTCTCAAGGAAGTCCAATGATCTACATTGGAGATTCATTCAGACATCAGATCAAACACGAATTGTGAACCCAGAATCAAAGATGGTGTCCCAACTACTAGGAACTATGACCCCACCAACATATTTATTTATAAAAATAATGAAAAACAATATCAACAATATCAACATATCAACAATTTATATCAAAACTAAGACATATCAAATCTAAAAAACCTCTTATCAAGTATTCAACCTAAATCTGAGCCCTATTAGTGGAAATATTTAATTAATATTTTAGTATACTTAAACATAAACATGATGATATTTGATTCGTCAACCATAAAAATTATATTTTATTTATTTGTGTATTTATGTATCATCACCGCACAATTCCATCCATGAGTTGAGTTGAATTTCCTATGTGAATAATACCTTGGTTCATCATAATCTAACAAGATTCACCATCCAATGGATATAATCATTCAAATATGATGTCTACAAGTCTTATTTAAATATTGGAAATAATTCCACTCAACCGTGGATTTATATGGACTAATCCGACTAGTGCTTCATATATCTTGTAGTCATACTCAATTTTGTCCTATCTTTAGATTGACCAACCTCAAAATCATCATTTTTTGTGTTATTTTGGTCATTTTGATTTGGAAGAGGTTCCATTTTAGACTTCAACCATTGTTCTTTCTCTGTGTTCGGTGACATTACATTCATGGTATCTTATTTTATTATGCGGTAGTTTATAAAATATTACAACATGGTAACTCTACTAAGCATTTCATCTTCTCATCATAGGTTTCAAACATACATCAGGATGAAGTGATTAATTTGGTAGCATTTTTTATATGTTTAAGCAGTTCTATTAATCAACACATTATCACTTGATTGAACATGGAGGAATCATTAGGTATGATTATCACTGTCACATAATTGACTGTGGACCCCTCACACAACCACTTCATGCCTTTATCAAATTTCATGGTAACAGTTAGTTGGCATTTAATCTTATTTTTAGTATACAAACTAAAGGAGTGAATTAGAGTCAATTTTATTAACCCATATAAAAAATAGATGAATAAAAAAGAAACATAAAACTAAAATCAATATATAAAAAACATTAAAATAGAAAAATAAAATAAAAATGTAATATTAAATATAATTTTTAAAAAAAATAAATATAATAAAAAATAAATTTATTGGATATAAGGGTTATATTGAATAATATATAATTAATTTTTCTGAAAGTGATAAAAATGATTCAAATATTTAAAAAATGATAATCGTAAATTAAACATTAAAAACATACATAAAATCAGGATTTTTAAAAAAAATTATTTCAACTCTAAATTAACCAGAAAACATAAATTAAACAATTAGAGAACTACCTTTACCAAATGTTATTTTTTATTATTTTTCTAAAAATATAACATAAAATATATATTATAACTTTATAAATATATTCTTTATAATGAAAACAATATTAATTAATAGAAATTATGCTGAAAAATATACTAAAGTGAAATCCACATTAAACATTTACATAGATGGTGAATGTCGATTATATATTGTATTTATAAATTTATTTTGATATATTCTAATCTTAAAAAAGTTATTTTACAAAATATAAATTAAAAATAATAAAAAATATTGAAACCAAAAACAAATGGGATCATTGAACAAAAATATCAATCAACAACTATAATATTCAAACAATGATAGATAGTTAAATTTTAATTGTTATAATTGATCATAAAAATATAAATGAATATATTAATAATATATATTAGTATTTTAAAAAATATTATTCATGATGCGTGAATGTGTCAAAAACAACCATAGGGTATGTACAATCCAAAAACCCAATCTTTCATTTTGGGTTTATCACCTCCTTATTATTGTTTTCCAAAATAATTATTTTCTAATTCCATAAAAATTTCCATTAAATCGTACTTCAAATTTATATTTAATTGGATATGTATTCTTATACATTATTGATGTGATTATAAGACACAAATTTTTATATTTTAATAAGGACTTAATTCCCAAATTATACCATTAATTTGTCTGATGTATTTTCTTCACCTCTCCATGATTTATGATTCTTTTATTCCAATATTGAATGTATAATGTTTTTTTCCACTTGAATTCGTGAAACCACCACGGTTATTCATCGAATGATTATTTATAATATTTTTATGAAACCCTTTATTTTTTCTGTTGGACTATTTCATGTTTATGGTTGACATATGATTCCTTTCTATGTGACATGAAGGATTTTGAGAATATTGTTATATGATTGGTGGGATAATAACTCTATTTCCCTAGAATGAATTTAGTAATGTGTTATATCCTATGGTATTATATGTATTATGAGTAAACATGTTGAAACCATTGTACATATTTTATTATGTTATGACTTCTACACATATTTCATACAAGGACATAATGTTGGTTTTGTTCAAATATTATGTGTAGTCCATGACAAAAATTCTATGATGTTTCCTTATTATTCATATTTCACATCCGATGCCTCTTTCAAAATATTCCACTGGAATTATGATATTGATCTTTTTTTCATTATATAATGATTATTATTATTCTCACTAATGTAAATATTAATTTAACCATCATGTTCCATCCCTATCATTCCTTCCCTTGGCTTTTACATCACACTTTCCTTGATTTTTTTCATTATGTGATTACTTATACTTAGGATAATATTATATATAATTGTAGGAATTTAGATAATAAATAAAATAATGTTTAAAGTTTTATACCTAATTGTGTTTTATGAACCCAATATTCATATGATACTAATCCTTAAGATTCATGATTATATTATTACTATGTTTTTATCTTAAAAATTAATAAATAATATTTTATTAATGATGTGGGTATCTATATTTAGAAATAAATAAAAGTTTAGTTAGCTTGGGAATTAAGTTCTTAAAATCTAATACAATATTTTCTTATTGATACAATACATGAATAATTTAGAGTTTATTTAATTATATGAATAATTTATTTACCAATATTTTAGTGAATTATTTTTCTCAATAAAATGAAATAGTAAAAACTACACTTTATATTAACTATTTTATATTGAATTTTTTATTTATTTAGAATAATACACTTTCCTCTATAACATTAGTGTTATCTAGAACAATTGAATCTCATAATTGATACTTTGATGTAGATATATCTATGAAATAACCTTGTGGTAATATCATTACAACCAAAGTGTCAGAATCTTCCATATTTAGCATTTCTGGGATATTCCTTTTTTAAAATCTCATGATTCTTCCATTGGTATAATATAATGCTATATCCGGAATGGATTCACTATAATTTTATAGAGACACCTTAAAATTTTTAGAAAATAAAATATCATTAAATATATTGTATAATCTTATAATCCAATAAAAATAAAAGTAATATTATTAATACCATATATAAAATATATCAATAGTTTGGGTTTTGACACATAATGAACAAACACATCTTCAAAAAATAGCTGAGTTAAAGGGAAAAATCATCCTTGAGGACATTCCAATTATTAATTAGTTTACTAATGGATTTAATTAATAATTTCATGGCTTTAACCCATATTAGGAGTTCATTTTATCAATATAACTTTTACTTATTTCCACTCTTATTTCTATGAAACACTATAAAATTTCGCCTACAGAGTGAGAGGAGTATAAGAAGGAACTACTAGATAATTTTTAGAAAAAGGTTCATATTCCATAGTACATGACATTGGGATGTACCAATTCACCTTTTCAAGAATAAGGATGGGTTTATATGACTTTTCTTAAATTACAAAGAGCTAAAAAATAACACAGTATTGAAAAAGAATCCACTATAAATGAGTTTTGATTTGTTAAATAAACTATATGGCACTCAATATTTCAGTAAAGTGGGTCTTAATTTTGTTCAGAATTATCTAATTGTGAAGATAGAATCATTTAAAAATATATCTATCTTTATGTGAAATGGAAAATATGAGTTTATATTGATTCTATTAGAACATTCAAATTCCCTTGAAATATTCATGGGGCTAGTGAATACAACCTTTATAAACATCCTCTATTTTTTTGGTGATATTTTTTGAATACATTCTCAACAATTATAATAAAATGGATGAACATGAAAATTATTTAAGGATTATACTAGTGAAATTATCAAAATATAAGTTGTATTCTATGTTCAAAAAGTGTGAATATTGGATGTAGAAAGTCACATTCTAAGAACATGTGATCATTAGTGTGGGAATCACTATTGATCCCCATTGACAAAGTAAATTATGTAATATATCAAACATAAAATTGTCACTTGGATACATTGTTTTATTGGATTAGTTGAATATTACAAATGATTTGTGATAGATATTTAATTTTTTTCTATCTTACTATGTTAATAAAATTGAAAATGTATATTTGGATAGATTAATGTAAGTAAATCATTAAGGATCTCAATAAGTAGGTAACCAATAACCTTTACTCACACTACACTAAAGTGGCCAATGGTTGGTGATATAAAAAACATATTCAAATAATATATTGGGTTTCATATACATGAAAAATGATAACGTTATATCATATTCTTAATGATAATTGATGATCTATAAGCATAACAACCTGAAAAACGATCTAGTGTTTTATTTGGTGATTTTTTCATTGATTATTTTGATACATTACCTCTATAGAGATAAGTGCGAAATATATAATGATCATAATAATTTATAGTGAATATTAACACAAAAAATTCAAACATTTTCCAATGAAGTTGGTTAGAGATCATCAATGACTATGATTACTCAATTAACCACCATCCTGGTAAAAAGATTCACATAGTTGATTATCTTATAAAAAAGGTACCTTCTACCTAATTGATGATGAATATTTAGAAAAATTTTATCATCATGGATATATATAGGGTGTATTTGGAAATCATAAATATAGTTATTACACAAAAACAAGAAAAAAATGATTCCAATACATTTTTAGAAGAAATATTATTAATTCCCAATGGGTTTATTTAAATCATGAAAAGAATATGATAATAATAAAAGATGACAATTTTAATGAATTCACATAAAAATTGATCAATTCATTCAGATTATAACTATACTATGTGTTCCATCATTACCTGAGATAAATAAAGAGATCGTGGTTGATAAAAATAGATCATATTTATCTATCCATCATGGAGGTACTTTGATTCCCCAAGATCCTTAAGAAAACTTATTATGAGACAACATAAATGAATAGATAATTGATTACTCCTAAAAGTGATAAGTATATAATTCAGTTAAATAAATGCATCAATAGTCCAAATGGATAACGAAACTATTACGCAAAATATCTCTGAAATGGTATAATATAACCAGAGAATTTTCTAAGGGTTTTACAAGGGAAGATAAATAAAAATCCATATTTTTTTATGTGTATCGACTCACTAACACTACTTACATCATTACTATTATTTAATATTTTCCGATTGATCAAATTTATACTATAAATGTAAATGAAGTAGTGAGGCATCATGGGGTGCCATATTTTTTATAACAAATATAGATCTAAGGATCACCACTAAGTTATAGAGGTGTATTAAATAGATAATGAATACTAATTTGAACAAGATTTTAACTTATATCCTTTAGAATGATAAAAAATATGAAATTATTATTTAGACACATAAAGACGTTTTGAGAGCTAACTCAATGTACATTAAATTAGGATGAAGTCAACATCTTCCTTTTGTTGTTTTTAAAAAAAATTATCAGTTTCTAATAAAGAAATCGATTTTCCACCTATGTACTCTAAATTGAAAAAAATGTAGAAAAATTACATGTTGGTATGGAGTTAGTGAATTAATTCATTTTGGACCATATCTTTGGAATGAGATAATATAAAATGTTTAATCTATTCATTGAAACATAAAATTTATTTAGAGATGACAACATAGATTTTATAATGACCATTGAACATACATGCCGTTTGAATTTACAGATAAATTGTTTCTTCAAATATCACCCTAGAAGTGGGTCATGAGGTTTGTAAATAAGGTAAATCATATACAAACGTACATTAACAACATTAAAATCTCCAACCATGTAATAAATTTAGTCTATTTACAAGAACTTATAAAACATTAGATCATGTTAAGATGTGTTGTGTATATTAATCCAAATGAAGTACATACCTAACCCCTCACACGTATTGAATCTTGATGTGGTACAATTTGAACATGGTCTATCTTATAAGGAGTAACATGTTGAGATTTTGGATTATAGTTTTATTTATCAACACAAAAATAAATCTCTCCTAGTCAATAATCTTCAATGGAATCATTATAATGAAGATGAAACATGAGAACATGAGGGTATAATTAAATAGATGTATCCTCATATACTATAAACCAATAATATAATTTGAAAATATTATGTTGCAATGTATAAAGGGGGGAAAAGTGTAATGATATCGACATTTATAAATGAAATGATGATTTGGAAAAATAATGCGCTTCATATTTATGAATGTGGTATATGATAAAACTTTTGTAACAAAAAATAAGTTTATTATTAGTATTGTTTATATTTCATTCTTTTATTTTCTTTTTTAAGTAACCATTACAATAGTTTAATAATTATTCCCACTGCCTAGAAAATATGACTAATGACCGTGTTTTTATTTATAATTTTCTTGTTTATATTCAAATAGTCACATCTGTTTCAAAATTCTTATAAAAAATTATATTTACTCAATTTATCATTCACATGAATTCCTCTAGTGGTTTTATTTTCATGATTTTCAAAATATTAATTCCATCAATAATGCATTTTTCATCCTTACAACATTATTTATGACTATGATGATTCTAGGATATAAAAATTAAAAAAATTAGTTTTTTTAAATTTATTTTAATTAATTAAGAAAATTACAAAATAAATATAGCCAATAAAATTTCCAATATTATAATGGGACAATTAAAAAAATAAATTAAACATAATTAAAGTATTTTTATAATTTTAATCTTTTAGAATTATCACAATCTTGATAAATAATGATTAAAGAAAAAAAATTACTTATTAAGTCACTAATTTTAAAATAAATAAAATATAAGATTTAAACTAATTTAATTGAATGATGAATGAAGTAAATATGTTGTTTTTATATCAATTATTAAACTAACTTGTCTATTGGAACAGTAACCAATTGGTTATAAATAACAACATATCTGTTGGAAAAGATGTTTGAACGTAAGAATAATAAATTAATCAATGAAATTGTATAATTACAATTAAATAATATTTATAATAAATAAATTTTTGAAGTATAAATATTATAATTCTAAAAAATAAATAGAATAATAAGGATAATATAAATGAATTTTTTGAATAAATTTATTTTAATTATTTTTGTATAAAACCATAATTTTTACGTTAATATTTAAAATTATTTCTGTAAACATAATTTCAAATTTTCAATGAAGAATTTCTATAGTGCAGAACCTATGATAATTTTATTAAAAATTCATGTTTTTGTTCTATAATAAAAATATAGTGTTTATAAAAGTGATATGTTTTAATTATGTCATTCATGATATAATGATTCACTAATCAATTATAGAATGTATGGATAAATAAGAAATATATAAATAATCCATATATAAATAATAAATTAACACTCCAAACCAAAAAAGTAATTTCAAAAATCTAAAAATGAAATGTATTCCGGTACAAAAAAATATTTCATATTTATCTTTATTTTTGTATAAAATTAATTTTTTTATTATAAATCATTGAAATATATTAAAAACATATTTTTAATAAAAAATAATCTATAATTTTAAAATATTTGTATTACATGTTTTACATTGGAAATTATAACTGAAATAATATTTTACCCCAAAATTACCAATGTACTGAATTATAAATACCCAATTTTGTTTCCCCTATAAAGCCACATCATATCCACTTATTTAGGGTAAATATACACTAAAATAACTCCTCCCATGCCTCAATTTGTCTATAGGGACATTTTTTCTTCATCCAACCCCAACGATAGAAGGCTTTAACAATTGAGTAAATATTCAATAAAGAGGAAACTCGTGACCGTTTATTTTCATTTTCACATCCCTTTCTAATATACCAATATATATTATTATTTTCCTCATAAAATAATTAATATATAAATATATAAATTATTAATTTTATTATGATGCTCATATAAATATTTTATTATATATATATAGTATATACTATATCTCTCCCCCCACATGTCTCATGTCCATCTAATTCTTGGTTTCATAAGCTAAAGTGTAAATTATCAATGATTTTATTATAATTAATTTCATGAATAGATTGTGTAGATTATATATTGTATATATATTTATTAAACTTATTCAACATAATAAAACCATATGGAAAATGGGATTATTTATACACACATATGAGTCATCCTTTTTTATATTTGTCAGTAAATTAATAATTAATATATATTAATTGTTATAATTTTTTAATAATGATGGATATATATAGAATAAATTTATATATTAGTGTTTTAATAATAAAAAATTTATTATATAATGGGAATAAAAATGATAAAAGAAAATAAGACCTACTATTAGGGGAATCATGAATCAAAATCTATCATTTTGGGGTTGTCACATTTTTCTATTTTTGTTAATATTGATTGTTTTCAAATACCATATAAATTTTATTTAAATATTATTTATAAATACATTTCATAGTGTACAAATGATTCTACATCATTTAGATGATTTCAAATAATATTTTTAATTATTTTGGAAAATATTTTCTTTCAAAAAACATCTCATTGATTTCTCAAGTGCTGTTTTCACATCCCCCCATGACAGATGATATTTTTATGATAATATTGATTTTACATAGTATTTTTTATTTTTTTTTCTATGGGAAACTACATGATTATTTATTGAAACATTATTTGTTAAATATTTATAAAACCACCTATTTTCTTTGGGTTAAATTAATTTTTATGATTGTTATATGTTACCTTTTCATGTGGAATGTATGTTTATGGCCATATTATGATGTGAAAGGTTTTCCTATAATTATATATTCATTGAATAAATTTATTAATGAGACATATCACATGATATTATGTGTATTACTCATAAATACGATGTAATAGTTTTATATATGTTAAGATGTGTTGATTTGTATATATATCTTATACAAGAATGTGATGCTAGATTTGATAACAAATTATGTTTAGTATTTAACTTTAATGATACGATGGATAATTATTAAGAATATTACATACTCCATTCCTCTTTATAATGATTTCTTTATTATTATTATTATTATCCTTTGCTTATGATATGATAATTTTTATTATCATACATGTACTTTATTAATGCATGTGTCAAGAATCGTCCCTATTAATCATCCACTTATAGGAATTTTAAGTCACCCCTTCCTTGATTTATATCCTCATGTGATCACATGTACTAATGAAAATAAATGAGATTAATGGATAAACATAATAATGTATTAAAGTAAATGTTAATTTTTTATTAGGGTACAATAACTTTATTTTATTTAGGTTAAAAATATTTAGATTAAAGATTATTTTATTAATATTTTTATCATAATAGTTATGTAATGATCACTAATGGATAATACGGGTCTCTATACATGTGAATATCTGTACAGTTTATCTGATATACAGTTTGGGTGGAAATAAGAATTGAATACGATATCAAACCGCCTCTTATAATCAGATCCAATAGAAGAGATCTACAGTGTCCTTGCAAGGTGATCAGACAGAGTCATCCCATTCTAAATCGGTCATTATTTATCCTCCTAGTTTGAGTTTCTACTCCTTGGTCTAGTTTTTTAGTATTTACGTTGATATCAAATACATTTAATGTAATTTCTATGCGAGCTTTTAGTAGTTGACACTTCATTGTTCATTACTCGAGTAGGATTCCATAGAATGTACTCTAGGGAAGGGTTCTGATACCTCATGATGTATCCCATAGTAGGGATTTTTATATATGAATACATAGAATATATTTATTAAAAAATTAATTGAATTTCAATTATGGACACCAGGATTATGACATTATTTAATAAATATATTCCATGTTGTGGAATCCTCTTTAATAGTGGGTAATATTGGAAGTAAGACATGGGAATGTTTAATATTATTTAGGTTCATTATGAAATTCACATAGTTATTCTAGCCTTGAGGTTCAATAAAATACCCTTCCTTTATGATGTAGAACCTTGTGAAGTTTGACTAAATATATCCTATGTGTGATGAAACATGTGAGAATATTTATATGTCTAATTTCCATAAAGGCTTCTATCTCACATAAAGCCTAAATCATGTAAATGGATTCAACAACTCATCATTTAACGAATGTTCATGGAATTTATAATCATATAATTGTATAATATAGGAAATACAATGATAATACTCCACAAAACATTTATGAATGGATGGAGTTTCTAGAATATTAATTTTTTATCATTCGTTCGGTGAAATCCATGGTCCCCTCTGAGGTCCCCGCCCCTATTTATATGTAAAAGGGAGAGCATTAACCTCTTATGATACATGAGTACACGGAACAAACGGTCAATATTCAGTTTCACCCAAAAAATTATGTTCTAATATATCCCATCAAATCCTATTAGGATGGGAGTATTTTTTATTCATAAAAATACGTCCATGATGTGTTGGGAAAGTTAAATAACCCAATAACTAAATATTGGAGAATTCAGATAAATTATCACAAAAACTTATACATGCATAGGTCTATAACATTTGATACCATAAAACCCAAATTATATGAACATGAAAATAATGAAAAAACCCATTAATTACATGAGTAAAGAGTCCTAAGAGAACTATTTGTATTTTAAATTAGGTTATGGGGAAATATTTGTAGTTATTTTTATTCTTAAAATAATCATAGATCACATAACCCTGATGTTTTGTGAATCAGGAATTATAATATAGGAAACTCCGATGAATTGTCTCTTGTACTAAATTTTATGGGAATTACCTCATGTATTCCCTATTGTAAAAGTGGGTTCCCAAGACCCAAATTGAATATTACATAGATAACCATATTTTGTGTATAGTTAGTTATACATGATGGTTACTCACCATTATAGTGTACATAATACTGCACTCACTATTTATTGGTAATTACCAAATATTAATTGTAATATCAAAATGTAATAGTAGATCCAAGGCTACAATGAAATCCCTATGATACAATGACATTAATCATAAACAATGGTTCTATGGCCTAGTTACAACATACTAATTATAGAGAATTTTTGTATGACTATTAAACTCTTGGGGATCATAATAATTGAGTTTTTTTCTCATGACGCTCAAACTCGGTGATCTCTAGTAATTAGATCATGAGGATATACCCTCCAATAGGAACACCACATGTTTTGAGTTTCGTTGGTTGTTTAAATCTACACACATGCGTATTGGTCTCCTGACTTCAGATCATTGCTAGTGTCTGCTAAATGATCATGTACATTGATATAAGTAAAAAACCATTGTAATGAAATCCTGGTGAGCTACCTTGTTTTGGGTGCGTAATTGAATGTATTTCATTAGTTGAATTATTAAGAAATGATTGGTCTCTTTAACGTTAAGGAATTAATATATCTCAAGCATAGATGACTTGGATGGTACTAAATTCATAAGTCTGTCAAAAGTAGTTGAAAGGTAAATAAATCTAGTTAGATCAATAAATAATAATGAATGAATATGGTGATGAAAAATGTGCTCATCTTACAATAAGATATATTTAATGAAAAATAGATTATATTACACTATACATGTTCGATGGATGGTTTTTATTGATATGAAAATCCATATCTCTTACGAGGTCTTGATAGGTTGCTATAATCCTCTCATGATTTATCTATTTTATTCAATTATATTGATATTAGGGCTTAGAGGGTCAGACACATTAGTGTATTCCAGATTCGTCCCTATTCAGTTGAATATGTATTCCATACATGGTGGTCACCACCATCGGGTCTGAGTGTTTTCCAATTTATCGGTCACTGATACATAAATAAATCCATATTATTTTAAGTAATGAATAATTGTTATTGAATTTATTTATTAAATTCATTTATATGTTATATATATATATGAGAAAATATTATTTTAATATTCCGAGTTTATTTAATATTAAGAATGAATTACGAATCGAGTTAATGACTCAGGTTTATCGCATTATATATTTTTAATATATTATAATAATGTGATAAAATAATAAATAATATTTATAGTACAATTTAGTTTGTCATAATTATTTATTTTGTGGATGAAATATAAATAGGGGTCAGAAAACTCATCCGAGTATTTTGGACATCCACTATATATAGGAAGAGAGGGGATCTTTCCTTAAACTATTCATTAAAAAAATTCAATCTCGCATCTTCGGCTTTATAGAAAAAGAGACTCTCTATCTAGATGCTCAAATAAAGATCTCACTCAGGTATTGAAGGCATATTAATGCAGTGATCAATGAGGTGTTGAAGCTAGAATTATATCTCCACTCTAGCATTGGGAATTCGACGTACAATGCTCCAATGGGTTTTTACATCATGTGTGGATGATCTAGTCGGATCCTGCTGCGAATCCTGCATGGAATGATCACAGGTGATGAGTATCAGTCGAGCACAGACTTAGATCCAAACATGAATGTTTTCGGTTTTAATTTATGTTCCCTTTTAATTAGGTTAGGCCCGCATATCGTATCGAGGCTTGGATTGTCGGATATGGCAAGTATCCTAATCTCGGTGATGAAAATTTTTAAAGTCCCTATCCCACCGGCTTCTGTTACGACCTCTGTACCTTTAATGGGTATCAGAGCAATCACATAATAATTCTAATCCTGTAAAAAATAAATATCATTAAATTTCGGTATAGGGTTTAAAAACGATTTCAACAGATCTAATAATGTTTTGATATGAGGTCAGATGGTGATGTTATATCCATCCGAAATAAATTGTATTGAAATATGTTATTATAGCTATTAATTTTAGGAAATATCTATATTTGGTAATGTTTTCGACAGGAGGTGATTACACTAAAAATAATAATATTATTATTATTATTTTACTATAAGGATATGTTTAATAATAATTATTTTTATAATGAAAGATTAAATTATAGCCTCTTTCCATTTTCATTTCAGGATTGACCTATTGTGGAGAAATATTCATTTCCAAAAAGAGATAAAAATGTGGGTGGGGTTGGGGTGGTATCTCACATGAATTCCGAAAAACAATAATAATCAAAAGAACCATTTGGGTATTGTTGTACGCGGCTAGGGCCCCCTATTTCTAAAACCCTCCCAACCTTTGAGCACCCACCCCCCATGTCGGATACACCTTCACCAAACCTGGATGCATTCCTACCTCCACCAGAGTCCAATCATCCAGATCCAAGCCACGCCTTTCTTACGTCTAAATATTAGAGCTTATCCTAAGCCCTTCATCCATGCTACCACTTTCCCTCCATAATGCTACACGGAACCTTCCAGCTAGAGTGATTCCAGCTCCAGGATAATCCTTGTTATATGACCACCTATCTCGGATCTAGAGCCTCTGAAAACCCCAAAAAACAACATGAGACCCGCACCTCATCCTCCCTATTAGCGGTCAATCTAGAGGATCACCGCCCTTCATATTATTGCTCCACTATGGTTCCTCTTTAGTCACACATCTGAGTGAGCCGCTCTGCCTCCCCGATGTCAGCAATTTCCACCATTCACTGTGTTTATGATCTAGTAACCCAACATCCCTTATCTTCTCTATAACTAACCCCCTTAACCCGAACAAGTGGTGGTCTCCCAACCTTGGTCGAAACCCAAATGCAAGTTACTTTTATGCCATATGGCGTATTTAGATAATGGGATAGAACAAGTTTGATCAACCAAGAATGGATCTAGACAGATCTTTCTGGACCAGAATAGCCTAGTATTGGCTTTTCCTAACACATTTTGTTTTAGTATTTTTTTGACCCCACTTGCAATAGGAAAGTGCAATGTTTTGGAGCTCAGATAACCATTAATAATTTAATTTATTTATTTCTTATTAGTTTTAAATTAATTTAAATAAAATAATTAACTTCTATATAAATTAATAATCATAAAATTCAAGAATCAAATTAATTTAATTATGTTATAAAATTCAATTCATTATTTATTCAATTTTTTAGTACTTGAAATTAAATAATGAAGAGAAAAAAAAATATTTATATAATTTTAATTATTTAATTCATTTAATTTAATTTTATCACTAATACTTATTTATTACAATTTAATTTTATAATACTATTATTATACCTTTTATCTTGTCTTGTGAACAAACATATGTCTATCTAGATGTATTTATTTTTTATGTATTTATTACAGGCATGCAATGATTGTGATAAGTAGCTAATAAATTTATTGTTTTCACATCTTCATTTATATTTTAAAAAATTTTATAAGGGTCTTTATGTCCAAACTGAAATTTTCTACATTTCACCCCTAGTCCCCCTGTATGCGAGCAGGTATTCTTGTACCTCATACGAAGATGGTGTACGATGTAGACCCTGAAACGATTAGAGGGTAAGCATTGATAAATCTGATTCATGATGTGGAGCCCACCAAGATGAGGCCAAAGTCCAGATGTGTCAAGGAACCCACCAAGACGAGGTGACACTCCGAATGATTAGCATGCATACTTGACGGGGAAAACTTGCATCAAGAGTCAAGCTATGACTTAAGTAAAATCCCCATGGTTTGTTATAAAATCTAAAATCTAATTGAGATTTAGATTTCCATTATGAATTAATTTATTATTTTATAAATTCTATAACAGTAGAAAGACACATATCACAATGAATAATAAAATTCATAATGAATCTATGAATTTTTTTCTACTAATCTTCTATTGTGATAATAAAATCATAAATGAAAAAGATTAGTTTAAATGGATTTCATTCATCAAGAGAAAAACAAAAAGACCTTCAATGATGTATTAAGTCATGAACTAATTTTGTCATTGGAATTTGAGAAAAAACTAGGTGTTTGAGGTGCTCATCATGACCAAGCTATGGGTGGATCATATTATCATGGCATTCTTATAAGAGTGATGAGTTTAATTAACTAAATATTCAATAAAGAAGTATGAAAAGCTATGTTATTTGAATTTTATAAGCATGGATTGAGTAAATCGGGTTATTATTTTATATGATGAGGCTTCACTCAACAGATTAAGGAAATGTGAGTTGATGCGGCTGGATAGGCAAACGTATACCTTGAAACATCCGAGAAGCGGCATAGAAAAATCATGTATACAATGAAGAGAGGTATAACGTTCCTTGACTCTAGAGTAATCCAGAAAAAATATATTCTTATTATAGTATATAGGGTTCCTATAATATGATAAAATAGTTAGATATATTTGATTATTAAACTAATTGGTATTTTCTATGTTAGAAATATAGATAAAAGTAAAATCTACTATAATATTATTTCTGTAAAAAATATCAAGTAATACCACATTTAAACTAAAATAAATTTTTGAAAAATTTTATTTCTAGAAAATCACAAAAATTCATTTATTTTACTGGAACATGGGAAGAATTATATGATATCAGAAATTAACGGTGCAGGAGTCCCAATACTTGTTAAACCTCCACTATAAGCGAGGGTGAGAAATTTATTATAGGATAATCACGTATAAATATTATGATGTTTATGTCATTATTAAATTATCAATTTCTAATTTTTTTGTGGTTAAAAATTTATGTCAGGGATGATATAACATGTAATCTCATCTATGAGAAGTTTACATGGAGAAATGGAAGAAATATTTGAGGGTGGTAAACTACACCGGTGCATGTCAAAATATCAAAGATGGATAATGATCATTCAATTCTTCCTCCTCATCCAGATGATTAAAAAAAATATTTTTAGAAAAATAAATAGGATGGATTAAATTCATAACAACAATTTATGTATGGTTCTACAAGTAACAAGAATACAAAATATATATTAATCATTAATTCTTATAGTGAAAAAATTTAAGGGTAAGGACAAAAGGCTAATGAAAAGTGAAATGAAAAAGTCACATTCTGAACATATTTCAATGAATAAGTTATTTATTAAACACGATGTTTATTTTCATTGCATAACATGGAATAATTATATGGAAGTAAAATTCTAGGAAGCGAATAAAATAATCTATTTTTATCTTCTTATTCATGTGTATTAATCAGTATTACATGTAATGATTCAGTCGTTATTTTTGGATATTAAATAGAATATTCATTTTACACATGTGTATTGAAATAAAAAAAACTATTTATGTAATATAAACAGTATAATAAGTCACATGTGTTCTCTAAGAATCCTAGAAAGGGTGATTCCTATGTCAGTGGTGAGAAACAAAGAACATCTAATTTCCATGTAAATTATTCTAGTTGAAAAATTTGTTGATATATAATCAAAACATTTATCTAATGTTTTCATTTTAAACATAGATTCATTGTTATTGGATGATTAATTACTGATGATTGTGGTTTATTATACTCAACAAATAGTTCAGTGAATATTGAATGATTTGAAATTTGTGATGTATATAAAATCTAATATTTATGTACCTTGTTTTGGAAATATAATTTTATTTTAGGTAAAACTATAATTGGATGCCAAAAATAAACCAGTTTATTATTTAAAATCGGTACAATTAAATACCTTGGGGTATTATCGACGACATGGGATAATGAGACCTCTAGAAAAAAAAGGTATGCCACAATGCTTACAGAATGAGATCAAATTGAGAGTGTGGATTATTACAAGGTTAATCTATTGGATTATATGTACTTCAAAATATTCGTTTATAAAATAATGGAATCTATTGGGATGTATATGCATGTTCATAAAAAAGCAGTTGATCCGGGCCAGCATGTAGAAGCATATCTTAACCAATCGTTTATCGATCAATATAATGTAGAATAGATTAAATCCTAAAAAAATTACCTTATCGACATCATATATTTTATGTAAATAAGAAGGATTGATAATGTGTATTAAATGGTAAATGATTAGTAAGATAAATTCATAAATAAACATTTTATACATCAGAGTCATGATTTTAGTCGTATCAAAGTTTCAACTTGTGGGAAATGCCATTATATTTCATGATGTGCTTCATAAATAATGTTGAAATCCAATATCCATATGATAACTAACATAACACATTTATATCATAAAAGTCATAATATGATGGATATTCATAATTTCAAAAGAATATGTGTTTTAGTACAAGGTTTTTGTTCAGATATAAACTAAATTACATGAAGGAAAACAAAAAGTGAATCTATAGTAAATGTGATAATAGTTTCTTAGGATATTACATATATTCCTAATATATAAATGTGGTATTAAACTAGTTGAATCCATTTTATTAACAGGGTGTACATCTCTATTAGAGAAACTGTGAAAATGATTTACATGGGATTATTCAATTCTATATATTCCCATTTAGTCAGTACTTAAACCTGATCCACAAGTGAATGTGGAAGAGGAATGCTGTAGAGACACATACTATGTATGCAAGTTAAAATCATAGTGATGGTTTTATATTTACCTCATCAAGTGATACATTATCCATTTGGAATAATAATTCCTATAAGAAATCATTGTATGGAAATTATATAAGATTAAAATATGTAATTAAAATCCATTATGGATTCCTTGTATCAATGTGAAAAGTGGGTTATTATATTGAATACAGTGGTGGGTATTAAAATTTCATAACACATGGTTGGTTCAAGTATAATACCAATAAGGATCAATTTTTTATAACTATTAGTTATTACTAAATCCATTAGATTTTTACTTGTCATAGCTAAATTATTATATAATAAAAAATCCATATTAGATGACAAGACAATCGTTCATGGAAGGTGTCTATAAGAAGAATTTAGAAAGAGAAGAAGACACCATTAGATGCTAATAAGGGATGAAAGTTTCTAAAATCTAGTTTAGGATTAAAGTAGGCAACAATATCATAGAGCATTCATTTGAAATGAATCTGGTTCATGTTTCTACTATATGTTAGTAGAAGGGTCAATGTTTTTTAAGATTAATATGTTCTGCAACATATGGAAAATAGGCATTGGTCTTACAGTTTGTTAGTACCTTGACCAATTAACTCTATAGTGATTGAAATAATGTCTAAACCTATGTTCAAGGAATCATTATCTATCAAGGTATACCTAATAGTTTCTTAGACCTAGTCAATCATACATATACGTATATTGTATTTAAAAAAAAGTTATAACAAATCATGTTAATAATATTTTTCAGTGTCACATGGAATAACTCTATCCAAGATGAAACAAAATTGCATCAGTGGAGATTATGTGATGAGAAGAGATCCATATTCATCAGTGATGGATCAATCATGTATTCTCTGATATGTACGTGAAACGAAATTGATAATATATACATAATAATAGGAAAATATCATTTATTTCCATGTGAACTATTAGTAAACCAGTAAAAACTAATTGATTTTACTTGTCTAGGTACAAATGATATTTACATGGTATGTGGAGAAGAAATGAAATATTGTTATGGTGGGATAAAAACTAGTCCTCCATTGATCAACATCATCTAATATCATAATTAGGTATAGTTTTTGATTGATAAAATATCATAAAAGAATGTGGTATCTTTAACTACAAAATTTAGTACGTTGATGCTTTTGAGGAAGCTAAGATGAAATTATTAAATCTAATGATTTATTGTAGATATTGGAATAAAAAATACCAATTAATGATTTATCAAAATGATAATTATGTTACTGGTTCTATCTAATAAGTGAACCTCTGAATGTGGAAAATGGGATATACCCAGGGTTACCATCTCTTGAGATGTTTCACTATAAGATATGAGGTTGCATATAGTAGAATATTCAAAAGGATGAAACATAGTATACCTATAATCCAATATCATTACCCAGTATAAACGCAATATTTATCATGTGAGAAGATAACAAGGTTAATTAAAATTTTATATCTAGTTCAAGTGGAAGTGTTTAAAAAGTTCATTCCATATACCCAAATTGAAACATACTTTTCTTATCATATCATGTATATTGATAATTATACTTGATTTTTACCTACTATTATGGGATAAATATTTCTACATCAAATATTTATTGGTATTTTCCATATATTAATTCTGATATCAAAAGAATATAGTAGATAAAATTATATAATGAAAACTTGAGATATTATGAAATTAATCTTAAACAAAGTTCTTATGGACAAGATAAATCATAATGACTTGACATAGTTGATGTCAGACTATTAGGGGCTTGGGGATTATAATAATTGTGACTTCTTATCAATAATTTCTCACATTATTGAACTCGAGTATTGGGATCACAAGGACAGACCCCCCCCCCCCACAATATGAACACCACATGTTTAGGGAGTCAATTGTTGTTCCTATAAACATACATGTGTATTGGACTCATGAAATTAGATCATTATCAATGTGTGACATTTGATTCAATACTATGAAACAAGGAAAACCAATGATAATGAAATCAGGGAGACTTAGGTTGTGTTGGGTGCTTCATTAGTGGTATGTAATTCCTTGAATGATCAAGAAAGGTTTTTTTGTTCCATGTTAATAAAGTAATATTTTTTAAGACTAGATCATCGGGATGGTACTACATTCATATGTATTTGGCCAAATAATTCAAAACGTAAAACCAAACAGTTTGATAAAAAAAGAAAAAATTAAATAAAAGGGTGAAGATAGAAGTGGGGGTCTTTCTTTTTGAGATATTTAAAGACAAAGATATTATATTACAGTGTATATGACTATTGGATGGTTTTCATTACTATGAAAGTCCTTATCTCTTTAGGGGTCCTGATGGGTTTCTAGACTCTACACTTGGTATGTGGACATTGTAAACAAATATCTAGATAACAGTATTGAGGGTCACATTGAATAGCGTATTCCAGAATCCATCCATTTCATTTGAATATATATACCGGACATTGTGGGACCCACCATAGAGTCTGAGTTTGTTCCCAAGTAATCGATAACCAATAAAAACTAAATTCTTATTATTCAAGTAAATAATATTTATTATTTAATTTATTTATTAAATGTATTTACATGTAAATTAAATAAGATAAGATATTATTCAAATGAATATTAATTTACTTTTCTAGGATCCTTTAAAATTAAACATGAATTATTAGTCAAGTGAATGAATCAAGTCTATCATGTAATATGTTTTAAAAATATTATTGGAATGTGAAAATATAATAAATACTATTTATGGAATAATTTAGTTCACCATAATTATTAATTTCAAGGAAATTAAATGAATGGGGGTTGTGGAACCCATCCTCGTATTTTGAACGTCCACTAAATATATGAGGAAAAAGGATCATTCCATGTAATATTCAATCACAACATTAAATCTAGAGCATTAATCTCCTCTCCCACTTTTTAGGGAGAGATAATATCGATCTAGGTTGTTGGATCAAGATATCACTTGAGCAAGAAAGGAATATTTATGGAGTGATCATTGAGGCATCAGAGCCATCATCAGATCTCCATGAAAGCAGATGAAATTCAATATACGAAGCTCTAGAGGTTTTTGACGTGTTTGTAGTTGATCTAGGGGGATCCTACAATGGATCCATAATGCAAAAATTTCAATTGATGAGTTATATTTGAGAATGTATTTAGATGAAATGGGTATGTTCTCTATTTTATTGTATATGCTCTTTTAATTTTCCCAAGATCCTCGAACTGCATTGAGGAATTATTCATCAGAGATGAAATGTATCTTAATCCCGATGATGGAAAATTTTAAATTCCCTTTCCCTCTAGATTTTGCTACAACCACAGTACCTTTAATCCATTTAATATATTTGAAAATTGTTAGGTGTATTTTTTAGAACACCATTTCCATGATGAGAACATCTCGCATAATGGAATCATTCCAAACATGTATAAATGATTCATACAACACATAAATTGAATGGTTCCACTATAATTCACTCCTTTTTGATCGATTTTTATGAGGAAATAAATCTTTTATAGTAATGGTATATGAACCATTTTTTCTTAATATAGGGTAACTCATTAAAACTTTATAAAAACCAGAATTGAAACCCTTTACTTGTGAATCCTTTTCCTAAGAAATAAGATATAAAGAATTAGAAAAATTCCCACACATATTCTTTTTTATTTCCGAGAGATATTTAGAAAAAATCAACATATTCTCCAAATATATTTTTGTTGTATACATGATTGATATGGGTAACACCCCTAAAATCCCCGATCATATCATTGTTTAATACATGAATGATCCTTGAAACATATTTACAGGAACACATATATCATTTCTACATCCAATATGGTTTTTATAATCTCCCTATGTAGGCCCCCTTAATCCTTTAGCTTCACCACATTCATAAAAAATAATCCATATCACATGATATTAAACTACATCGACAAGTATTTCCAAACAATCATAAAATTTTCAACATGTACTATGTGGGATTTTTATCCAATTTATAGGGTATATGGGATTCCTATTTGTGTTATAATAACAATAGAGACAACATTATCATCCTGAATCGCCTTTGATTAGAGGATTCTCCCAAACCTGATCAAATTCTTAATGAGATTAAAATTTCCTGAGTTCCTACCTATGTGGATTTATTAAATTGACAAAAATAAACAATATATGATGACTATTGGGAAAAAATCCCTCATGGTATCATTGAAGCATTTTTGAGGTGATTGTGTTTGTTGAGAAAGTAGGCCTTCGTGTTCTGTTTTTTGACAATGAATACCATGAGATTCAATTTGGTGACAAATGGAGTTTTAATGGTGAGTTGTCGGGATCCAAAGATATTGTGGACAATACATGATTAATAGAAGAACCTTGAAAAAGGAATGGATGATCGGGAGGAGGTACAGAAATAACATATATAAGGTGGCACCGTTTTCCAGTGTTTTTGGAAAATATACATGAATTCTGGTGTCTTGGAGGCTTGGAAATTTGTGCGCCATTTGTTTTTCAAGATAAAAAAATTTCCAAATATGGAAAAGGAAATAGGGGCGCCCATGTTTTGGTTTTGGTGCCCAAGGTGACTAGGGAGACATAGAATAGGGCAGCTAGACTTGTGCGTCGGGAGGAGGCCTCTACGCCCATTCTTAGGGTTCCCAAAATGCATATAAATACAGGGCTACCCCTCCTCATTTTTAATGAACCTCAACAGTTAGATAAAATTAGAGCTCCAGTCACGCAGGTGGTTTTGGTGTGCAAGTGGTGGTGTGGGTGCGCAAGTGGTGGTGTGGGCGCGCAAGTATAAGGTTATTCAGATGTTTCGTACCTGTTGTTAGTTGGATTCCAATATTGTTTTGGGCATAAAAGTGTGTGAGTCAACCATGTTCTGAGTTTCAGAAGGCAGTGTTGCATGTGGTGACACTTGCATGTCAGGATTGAAGAAGCATGCCAGTTGATAGTTGTATGCCAATATTGGTTTTAGTGTAAAAGTGAGGGAGTCACCCAAGATTTGTGATGAAGAAGGGAGTGTCACAAAATTGGTTTCGGGACACATGTGTTCTGGGCTTGTAGAAGTACAACTTCCATTCTATTGGTGTGTGAATTTTGGATGATTGCCCTGTAAAATTGGTGAAATGTGGTATTCATCCATGGATGAAAATTGGACATCAACAGTGCATCTACATACAGTGGGGGATTCATTCATCTATGATAATGATGGGACCTATAAGTCTTTAAACATTGAGTAGACCCTTTCTAGATCAGTGATTTTGGGAAAAAGAAGAATGTGATCCTCTCCAACGGTAGTGAGTAGAGAGAGAAAATGGAGTGACCCTTGAGAAACCTATGAGCTGACCCTGAACATTGTAACAGCAGTAAGACTGGCCAAAGAAGTTATCTATACTGAACATTGTAAATTGGCAGTGAGATTTAGTGGATTTGGTACAATGGCACATCTACATTGTATGATCCTTGAACGTAGACTAATGAGTGTCAACCATGTAAAAATCATTGTGTCTGCCTGCTTTTATTCATTCATTGCTTCCAAATCATTATTATCAGATAAACCAGAAAATAAAAAGATAAAAATTAACAATATAATGTAAAAAAGGGACACTTATGATATAGAGGTTGTTATCCCGTGGGCCATGATGAATTTTTAAATAGAATATACATTCCCTCATTCACCCCCTTCTCAGGGTAGCTATGCCCCTTTTGGTCCTAACAATTGGTATTAGAGTGAATGTTTCTATTAAGTGATTTCTCTACTTTGGCTTTTTTACTTTGATTATTGAAGTTAATGATTCAGTCAAATCTTATCTCAGTCTACCATGGAAATGGTAATAACTTCATAGAAGAATCATAAGTCTTCTAAAATTCCACAGCGTCGATGTGTCAACGAAAAGAGTGTGAATCAGATAAAGGAATCATGTAGTGAACAGAACAATGGTTTGGATGAATCATACAACAAAAATAATTGCTAATTCAATGATGCTAAAGGAATTAGTGAAGATCGTGATATTCCATGTGATGTTGGAACAACTAATGATGAAGAAACTCCAAGAAGTTGAAAAGTGGTAGTTGTCCACAAGGGAAAATAATTATATCAGAAATTGGATGAAGAGATGAAATCTAACGATATCTGGATCCAAGAAATTAAAATTGAGGTTAAAAATATAAGAAGATTAAATCATTGGCTAATTGACATGGCCACTGATTAGAGGGATAATAACAATTTTCAAGATAAATAACTGCTAAAGATATCTTCAAACAGAGAAAAACACAGAGCTGAGGACCAAGTGAAAGAATCATAAGTCAGATTAAATTTAGCATCTGAATTATAGAAATGATGATAATGCTACACATCAATCTAAACTCATTCAGGGTAATCAAAGGTTGCAACAAGATAATTCATATTTTTTTAATTCTATTTCTCCAGAAAAATTGATATTAAATGAGAAAAGTGTCATGTTTGATAAGCTGGCATGTGAATTTAAAGATGAGATGAGTAGAGGGAAGCTTCTCAAGAGATAACTTGATACCCAAATTGAATCAAGGGATATAAATATTCAAAATTTGGAAGAAGAAATATAATCATTCAAGAATGAAATAGATAAATCAAATTCCAAAAACAATCCCAGGTTGAAGGATGCCTTGCCCTTACTATTTGATTATCCTTCAGTAGGTGATGATGAATTGAAAGAAAAATATGATACATCAGAGGAGAAGCATGAAAGGATAGTATCATCCCAAAGTCCTCCCATTTTGAGAAAATTTGGTATTGGATATGATAATCCCACTTCTATGTGTGATAGGAAAAGAGCAGTGAAAATATCCAGAGAAGAGAAAAACCCTTTTGGTGATGTAGATAGACCTAAAAAGTATTTTATATGTAGCAATGATAACATGCAATATTTTTTGGGATTCATGGTCACACATCAATTTTTTTTAGTATTTGGAATATATTTCATGCTGTTAGGATTGAAAAATTTCTAAATATGAGAATAAGAAGAAGCATATTGAGAATACAGATATAAGATTCTCTCAGAATAAATTATCCATGAAGTGCCTCTATTGTGGAAGAATCATACACACCAAGTGTACGTGTTAGGAATCCCGTGATCTTAATGTCACAAGGAGAATGCATGAAGAATCAACATCTCATCTGAGAAATGATGAAATGAGGCGTGCCTTTAATAGAAGATGTTTCATATGTTCTAATCAGGGGAATTTGGCCCGAAATTGCAACATGAAGAAAGAATGAAAGTAAAAGGAACCCAAAAGGAGATTACCAACTCTAATGATGTATAACTTGAAATCATAAATTAGAAGACATTGTGGTTTTCTGAAAAATATATTTAATACCTTAGGGAAATCACGAGGATCTTAACAAAAAGAGAATCAATCCTCTCCTCTATCAAAATCACAATTGCTCTCTTGGATATAATGTTAACAAACCAGGAAGATTAATGGGAGATCTACTCTAGTGGTGATTTAGAAGTATGTTGAATAAGTGTAAACCTCAACCTAACAAGAAAGGATAGAACTATTCAAATAGTTGATAAAAGAAAAATGAATAAATAGTGTCTTAATAAATCCACACCTCATGACTCATATTGAAAAGTGAAGACAAGTGGAGAGATTCCTACTCTAAGAAGGAATCATTCGAGGTTGCATATTGGAAAAAATCATAGAAGAAAATTTCTACCAGTGGGTTTGAAAATCAATTTATGAGAAAGGACATGCCTACAGAATCTGCATATCAAAAAAAGGCTCAGAATGTGCGAAGTTAATTCCTAGTCGTATGGACAGAACAACTGAAGTTGGATTGGCAATTGGAGCAGACAATGAAAGAGTATGACGATCTGTAATAAATAATCTAATGGTTGAACCAACAAGATCAACTGTAATCCTCACCCCGAGGATTCCATAAGATCCACTCTACAAATGTATATATATTATATTAATAGATGATTCATGTTTTTAGGTTTTAGGGAGATACGATCAAAGGGGAAGTGGAATCTAAATTTGAAAAGTGGACAAGTGATATGCTTCATAGTTTCAATTAACTCAAATCAGGTACCATAGTTGAAGTCAAAATGAACTGTTGAGCGCAATATAAATTGATTATGTTATTAACATTATATATTTTTTTCCTACTATGAGTTCTGACTTCGTAGGATTAGAGATTTTGTTGATGACTCATTAATATGTGGTGAGTTCACCCAATGATGATCTCATTGATGAAATTGAGTTGGAGATGTTTCCCAAACCTACAGATACATGCAAGGAAATGATGTAGGAGGAGAAGAATGTTTGTGCATATAAACAGTGGGCTTAACAATAATAACTTTTTCACAATATGACATTAGGATGAAAAATTGGGGAATATGCTGCAACAACCAGGAAGATAAGAAAAGAAGATGAATGAAATGAAATGAGATAGTGGAAATATGCTTGTTGAAAGTAATGAAGTTGTATGAAATTCAAGGGGTTCAAAAGTGGAAAATTATGATTCCATTGAAAATATAGATAATGATCATGAGGAAATCAATATATATATAAAATAATTCCAATGAGTTGTTCTACAATTGATAGGAAGAGTATCATTGGTGATTAGATGATGCCAGTTTAGGCAAGGAATATGGGAACCCTAAAACAAGAATTATAGTTATCACAGGTAGAGTATAAGTATTTTGAAGAAGTAACTGGTTATGAGAGTTGAGTTCATGATATGAATGAATAGATTTACCAAGATGAGATGAATAAATAATGAGATATTATTTCAAGGGTGATAGATATGATGATGGTGTGATTCAAAACAAATCATGACTACTGTGGAAGGGATACTATCATATAAATATGCAAGAGAGGTTCAGAGAGTTTTAGATGCATGCTAAGTCCACATTTTTGAATTGGGTTCTGGATGAAGAAAATAATATTTCATAGCTTTAAGAGCATGATATTCAATGATGGATCAGTTTTTGAAGATGTTGAGTATTTGGTGTGGTGGAATTGAGTGAAATCTGTATATCAACAATGATTATAATCAAAGGATGGCGATGCTAATATATTCTGAAAAACAATATTCAAAGGATCTGATTAACCATAGTGTAGGCGGTTTTATTGGAAGTCTATTACATATGACAGTGACACGACCTGTCATTTTATTCACCACATGCCACGCAGTGAGATATTAGAGTAATCCCAAGGAAAGACATATGATTGCGGTGAAATGAATACTTTGTTTTGGCCAGATAAGTAGATACCAGAAATTTACTGTCAGGATGGTCTTTTAATCATGGTGGGATGTAGCTTTTTTAGTAGAGTAAAAACAATATTTTATTTCCATGAGAACCACAAAAGCTGAGTATACTGTATCCACACAAGCATGCTCCCAATTATTGTGGATGAAGCACCAGCTTGATGATATGGGAGTTGAAGTAAATTATCTGAGCGAAATACAGTGTGATAACTCAAGTGCTATAAATCTCATCAAAAATACCTTCAATCACTCAAGGACAAAACACATTGAGAGAGAATGGAATCGTGATGTTGGAATATGTGCCTACAAAACAAAAGGATGCAAAATTTCTGAAAAATGCCTTACACAAGGAAGCTTTTGAGAGGCATCGACTGGCTTTGGGAGTTCAGTCAACTCCCCACACTTAATCAAACCACAAAATAGTGACCTTTGGGTTCATTTGAAAAGGGTGAGAAAAATATTGACTCTTATAGGGGGATAAAATGTGGCTAGAGAAGGAAGACAATGGATTTTTCAATGATATTGGGAGAAACTGATAGGTGGTGCAATGAGATTGGGGGATTTATCAAGAAAGGTGAAAAGCTGATAGGGGGAGCACCATGATCAGATTATGTGGTGTTTGATGTGATTAGCCAGTGCTTAGCATTTATTACCATAAGAACCTAAGATGTGAAGAAGGAGCGAATAATATCTGATGATTCTAGAACTGGTTGTTCAAAGAATAGATATCACAATAGCTAATGATCATGATAAAAGCTGAAGAGTGGCATTGGAATGGTGTTTGAAAGATTCCAGCGATTAACAATTGGCATCAGTTTTGCTATTGGTATCAGTTTGCTGTCAACAGTTGGTGTTAGAAATAAAGTGATTTATTGCTGAACTTTTTATTTTTTCTTGTTTCTCACATAGAACATTGCTCATGTGGGATTAGAGTGGTGTTGAGAAAACCTTGATCGGTGTCAGGTTTGCAAGAGGCGACTGATGGATGAATATGGAAAGATATTTAATGAGGTATCATTTTATGAGAAGAGTTGTCAACAAACCCAAAGGGGGATATTCTTTGGAAAAAATTCCTCTAGGTATCATTAAAGAATTTTTGATGTGATTGTGTTTGTTGACAAAGTTGGCATCTGTGATGTGTTTGTTGACAAAAATGATCAAGATGTTCAATTTGTTGACAAATGGGGTTTTCTCGGTGAATTTTCATGTTCAGGATATGTTGATGCCAATACAAGATTAATAGAAGAACCTTGAAAATGAAATGGATGATTTGGAGGTAGTAAAAAAAGAATAGATATTATGTGGTGCCATTTACTACTGTTTGCCAAATTTTTGGGCCTCAATATATACAAATATAGAAAAGTGTTTTTGGAAAATGTACATGTGCATTGGTGACTTGAAGGATTGTAAAGTTGTATGAAATATGTTTTTAAATATCATAACATCAAAATATGTTAATGGAAGGTGGGTAACTGATGTTTTGGTTTTGGGGATCATGATGACTAGGGTGATAGAGACTAGGGTGGCTGGACATGAACACAGGGAGGAGACATGCACACTGGTGCTTAGGGTGACCAAACTTCCTATAAATAGAGGGATATCCCACCTCAATTTCAACTATGCTCAACACATAGAGAAATTTAGAGCTCCTATCATGTTGGTGGGTTTGGTGCACAAGTGGTGGTGTGGGCGCACAAGTATACGATTGTTCAGAAGTTACATGCACGTTGATAGTTTCACCCCAATATTTATTTGGGTGTAAAAGTCTTTGAGTCACCAAATTAATGAGTTGGTGATGGGAGTTTCATGAATGTTGTTTGGTGGCACTTATGAAACAGGCTTAAAGAGATGATCCAATAGATAGTCGCATGCCAATATTGGTTTGGGTGTAAAATGGTGTGAGCCATCCAAGTTTTGGTTGAAGAAGGGAGTGTCGCGCAAGTGGTTTGGTGACACCTGTGTTCCATTCTTGTAGAAGCCCGCCAGTCATTATAGGGATGCATGAATTCTGGAAGATTTCCCAGTACATGTGGTGTAATGTGGTATTCAACTGTGTTTGAAAGCAGGACATAAACAGTGCATCTACATACAGTGGATAATGCATTCAGATATGATAATGAAGGGACACACAAGTATTTAAACCGTGAGTGGATCCTTTCTAGAGCTGTCTGCAAGGGAAGAGGAAGAAGGTGATCCTCTCCACTGGTAGTGAGCCAGATAGAGACAATGGGATTGAACACGAGAAAGCTATGAGATGACCCTAAACATTATAAAGTTATTATTCGTAGGAAAAAAATTGATATAGCCCGAACATTGTCAAGTTATAAGTGAGCTTTAGTGGATTTGGTACGTCGGCACATCACCATTGTATGATCCTTGGATGTAGCCTAGTGAGGGTGAACCTAGTAAAAATATATATGTTGGGTTTTTTTATTCCCTACATCAGATTAAAATTTTCATCATCAGATAATGGAGGAATGAATAATATAAAATTTTACACATAGGTGAAAAAAAGTGACCATTGTAATAAAGAGGTCAAGATCTAGCGGGGTAGGAATAATTTTTGCAAAGAACTTTCATTCCCTGATTCACACCCCCCTCAGGGTATCTAGGCTTATTTTGGCCCTAACAATGTCAATTCTCATTGGAACATAAATAACAAGAATCCCTACTATACTACATACAATTATTTTCCACTCTGGGCTCTAAACCACGACCATCCCCACACATCACTGTAAACCATGAATTGCTTCCAACCCAACTTTAAACTCAAAGACCAATAATTCCTTATGTGAAATTAATTATATTCACCAAGATTACTTATTATATGTTAATAATATTACCTATCCTCATATATGTGATGGGAATAAGATCATTAATATTTCTTTATGAGGAATGAATAAGATTGGATGGCGACCTAATATGTGTATGATATAACTATGTCCATAATACCCACAAAACCCTTTCATCCAAGCCTAAGGTTATCACTATAATAAGATAGCATCTAATTTAATTAACTTATGTCGATAAGGATGATGTCGAGAAGGGGTTAATGATCATGTATGAAATCAATAAGGGAGACTTATACTAGGTAATAAGTTATTGAGATGAGTCAAAATCCCATACATCTATTATTATAAAAGGTTCCATCATCATTACCATAATGGTGAAAGTCCTCCATCCATAAAAAATAAAAACCATAGGACCATATCATTAGATTTATTTATTTTATAGTACTGTTCAAATTGAAAATAGATAAAATAATACACCTTATGAATTTTCAATAATCATAATTGAAAGGTTGAAATTGTTTTAATTGGAACACTGTCATTTATTTGAAAGGATTCAATGATTATTTAAATTGATCACAATAAATAAATAGTTAAATATTCGATTGAAGTAGAAATTTTTTTGGTAAATTTCAATGGTCTCATGGGGTAAATGATACAAATACATGAATTGAATTTAACCTTGTAGGTTCAAAAAATAAATCTCATTGATTGAAAAAGATTTAACTAAACCATTTCATATGTATGGAAAGAAGAATCCTGAAAGCTAACCTAATAGAATAAGGAATTTGTAAATGTATTCAAAAGAAGGGAGTAAACTAATCCCACATTGAGATAAAAAATATAATTAACATGATAGAATAAAAGAAGTTTCCAATAAATCCCTTAACCATGGTCCAATATTTCAACTAATATTGACATAGAAACTATACAATTAAATACTCTAATAAAAAGGACAATGAAGGTAACCGATGAAAAAAATCCTCCAATACCAAGGGAGAAAGGATGATCTTATGAAATCACTAATTATATGATGGATCCTAAGAACTATGTTGTGACTGGTACACTTGTTCTTCACACAAGAATAGAGAATGTTCTTATTGATTTAGGATTATTGAATCATTTTTATAATATAAGTTATGTAGAAATATGAAAATATCATCACATGAAATGGAGGTCATTTTTTTAACAAAATAGTAATTAATTCAATCAATAGATCTTCAATATGTAAATCCTTCTATGTTAGAATTTGTGGGAATAATATTATAGTGATGTTTTCTATACATACTTTTTTATAATTCAATTTTATACTAGGAGTGATGTGATTATATCTATATATATATATCCAATATCAACTCTGAGGTTCGATAAATCAATTTCAATACTACAAACCAAGTTGGGCCATAAAAACCCGTAAGTAGAATGGTGAATATCCTTTTGAATAATCTTACCAAGATTGCATATTATTTTAATATAGAAAATAACACATAGTATGGTTTATTTTCTCAAAGTAACTGATACACATTGAGATTATATTGATCATGATAAAATATATAGATGTACTCCCTAAACATATGGTTTTCTCACTTCATATTTAATTTCCAAGTTATATATATAACATCTATCTAAAAAATTAAATATATAAAATAGTACCAACAAAATAGACCTCATAGAGCAAGATTTTTTTAGAATAAATTTCTGGTGAAATTGGAAAAGCGTTTATGGGGACTAGAGATTTTATATAGGTTTCCGTAGTTTTCTTTATCATGAATAAGGATTGTTGAATGTTTCTCTATAGTGATTGTTGTGACCCTAGAATGATCATGGAAAGAAACAAATATCCCCTGCCATAGATTTATGACTAGTTTAACAAAATACATGATGCCGGGTTCATTTTAATGGTGGAACTTTGATATAGATATCATAAACAAATGGTGAATATAGATGATATTTGAAAGGAAAACTTTGATATAATATATAGACATTATGAGTTTATTGTGATTCCATTTTAATTCATTGATGCTCTAATAATATTCAATGGCATCATAAATAGTATATTTAGAAATTTACCAAAGAAATTATGTTGATTTATTCATAGATGATATTCATATATACTCAAATAGAATAAAATAACCTAAGTATCTATTTAGTAATATTCTAATATATTTTTTAAGGGATATTTTGTATTAAATTTGGATTTCGGATGGATAATGTTTCATGTTGAATGCATGTTGTCACATAACGGGGGATATAGGTTGATCATTTTATGTAAAATTAATTGAGGAATGGTCCACAAAAATAATTATAATGGATATATTTAGTTTCCATGTAATAAATGAGTACTATTGGTGATTTTGGAGAAACTTTATAGAGTTTCCAAACACACTAAAAAAGAAAACATATAATATAGTAATGCCATTATGGATGGATAAATGTGTGGAGATATTCATGGTGTTGAATATAAGACTTATCACTATATAAAATATCACATTACCTACTTATAGTGAAGGATTTTTGAAATACCATAATACATAAAAGAAGGTATTATGATATATACTTAGGAATAATGATAAAGTGATATACTATGCCTCAATATAGTGAAAGGTTCATGAGAAATTTTATCTAGTGCAAGATCAAGATTTTGTAGCTATAATATTCTCATTGATAATTTATATACATTATACATATATAGATAGAACTACAATATATAAAATAATCACAAAACACTATAATGAATATTCAAATATAAGGAGATCAACATTAATGAACCAATATAGATATATTTTGTAAATGTCTAGGAATTTTCATTCTATTTCACTCCATCAAATTTCAAAAAATTGGCATATTTTTTAAGTAAAACTGGTCTTCAAAATATATATATGGTGAAGAAAAAAATGATCCTTTATTTATGAACATGGAAATAATGGATATTGGAATTATTAATGGACGAACAATATCCTACCTTTCATAAATGTTCTCTAGACCATTTATCTAATCGATGATTATGGAAGATTAATGTTATATTGTGGAGAAACAAAAAATGGTAGAATAAATAAAAAATGGGAAGGGTGCAGAGTTATTCATTGATAAAAATGTGGTTGATATATTTGGGATAAAATTATTTTTACCTTAAGATACTTAGTTTAAAATTATGAAATATCATGATTCTCATAGATGTATATTCTTTATCCTTTAACTCCGTGTAAATATGTATAATGATCATTGAGTACAAATCCAATGGGAAAAAATAATGAATTTTTTTTGTAAATATAAATCAATATGACTAGTATTCCAAAAACACAAGGAATAAAAAAATAAGGATATTATAGAACCATTACAACAAAATAAATAGAAATGAGATAATATCACCCCAGATTTCATCGAAATGTATTTCATATACATCCAATGGAAATAAATTTACATGTTTTTTCAGTGGTTTAGCATTCATGTAATTGATATATTTTAACTATTGAGAATGTTTTATCACTTGATCAACATTCTAATATATACAATAATGATGTTTAGAGGATTCCTAGAACACCATTATCAATTATATTATATTTTGACTGAATATTTTCCAAAACAATCATTAAATGTATTCAATGTGTCTTGAATATAGATTTAATCTTCGTTATGACTTATCAATTGATGGATTATGCATAATCAAAATTGACTATCCATACACATGTAGGATATTCTAAAATATTTCCTTATCATCATTATAGTCGGCTTAGATCTAAATATTACTTTTGTTATGTAATCAAACAGAAATAGCATCTACTATAGAATTTAGTTGGTTCCTTAAAAATCATTCCATGAAAATAGTTCTAGAGCTAAAATATGCTGGTATTGTGTTGGAGATCATAAGATATTGGAACATTAATTGTATAATGAAATAGAAGAGATGTTTAAATCCATTTAGAATCACACTATAGAGGGAAAAAATATGAAAAATGCACATATACGCAAAAAACATTTTAAGAGACCAAGAGTTCTATAAAATAGACAATATTCTCCACCATGTATCTTAATATAAGAGTGTGGTGTAGTTTGGGAATATGGAAATTCCATGTATTTGATACAATGGCCCCTTCAAGAACCTTCATCACATCGAATCCATTTTCTAAAGACTATCACTCCCATCAAACCTATCTCATGTACTTGATGGTTTTAATGTACCTCATTAGAATAAGTACATACTAGATGAATCAAATTATCTGAATCCAGTGGTGTTAGGGTTGGAGACCAATATATCTTATAAGAAGAATCCATTTCACGACCCACCTTCTTTAATATGAAGTAAGGTACGATAAATTTCTAGACCCTCCGTTATTTAAGATAAAGGAGAGATAATGACCCCTGATTCACACCTTAAATAGGCCCTAGAGTAGAGACTAGAACCTATGATATAAAATCACACACAAAAAATAGAAGGAATTACACTTTTTATTGAACACGATCATGATATAAGATGGTAAGACCCAAAAAACTCCAAATACTAAAAGCAAAAGAAAATCCAAAATCCATACCCATATGCATGTCCAATAGTGACACTAACAAAAGGTATAATAGAAACTCCGATGTAATGTTCAAAAAAAAGAGTTTTAGCGGAAAAACAATAAATCCTAATGCCCAGGGTAGTAAGTTCCACTTCAATCCTCAAAATCATCCCATAAACCGGAAAAAACATTATATACATAGGGTGAGCATACAAGTATACTCAGTAGGAAGACTAAAGCTACCCATGCAAAAGTAGTGGAACATACTAATACCCCTATGAGAAAATAGTAGAACCTTAAGCACCTTTTATGGAATACTAACTAGCCCAACCTTACCAAGGCACACTCTCAAAATAGAGCATGTTATGTAATGTAATAGTATAAGAATGATGATATTTGGGTACCAGGAAACAGTTCCCAACTAGTAGACTTCTTTTCCCTAACAGCTAATGTCTTGATGCTACCACTCTTCTCATATGTAGTCCCACCGCCATAACCTTCCCACACACACCTTGGCATCGAACACAGAATATCCTACCTGTATACACTAGGACAATAACAACAACACCACTCAACCGAAGACACCTGGGACTCATCCCGAAGAGACTTGGGAAAAAACACACCCCACAACCAAATGTGCCATCATCAAAGAAAAATTTCTAGAATAATCATGGACAATGGTAAGCCTCAATCCATTAAAAAATTTTCAGATATGCTTGAGTGGGAAAGACCAAATTAGGGTGAGAGGAGGAAAGTCATTAACTGTCCAGCCATCCACCCACCCGGATGTTTGAAAAAAACCCTCCCCCGTGAAATGGAGGTATTTGGCACAATGTTCTCAACAAGGGTGGGGTGTGTATAGAAATCACAAGAAACTAATGTATGTATATATATAGGTAATAAAACACACATCCCAACCTAAGAGTTTCCAAACAATAACATACCCACACAAACCACCTTTGCTACCACCCCCAAATGCACAACCAGCCACAAAAAAACATGAGAAAAACCCCTTTTTATTAATGTACTTCCCATTTATTAAGTAAGGGGGTTCACTGAAATCTAGTCTAGAACTACATGGAAACTAAAAACTATATCCATATCAAAACGACAATCAATACCTGGCTTGTTTCCCCAATATCAAAACAATTCCCCATTAAAAACCCACTATAGAACGAGTCCATAACCACACTGCAGTTACACTATAGAACGAGTACATAATGACACCACAGTCCCATTGTCGGTCATTTCTTCATGACCACAACACAAAAAAGGTAGTTTAGCTAACTAAATGTTCATCCACTACACAACCAATAAATCTCTCAGACTGATATTCAATCACATCTCTCCTATACCAACGCACATGAAAATCCCTCTGTAACTATAATTTTAGCCACAACCCCATTACACACCCATACCACTCCCTTATCACAAAACCTACTCCCCTTTCCAACCTTGTTCCTACAACCATGATCCCAAAAACAACACCACATAAGTCACACATGGTTAAAAACTCAATAGAACATAGCACTCATCCACACCTATCAACATGATGCATATACATTTAGATTTTAAGCAGTAGAGGTTCATTAATTCTACTAGATTATATCCATAGTGATCACAGAACATGTTTAATCCTAGGGAATTCATTTATTTAACCAATTATACTCTTTTAATAAGATTTAATGTAGTAGTAATTTTTCAAGAATCCAAAAAAATAGAACATCACTTTTTCACAGAAAATGCCACAAACAACTATCATTTTCAGAAAACATATAGGCAAGAAAAAAACAGAATATGTGACATCTCGAACCATGTTCCATGGAACTGTTCCCTGAGGCAGTTGGCTACATTCCCTCAAGTGCGCCTCTCTGTACGCAATATGGTGCTGACTAGTAGCGAGGTTCTGGTATGTTAGTCATAGGGAGACTATACCCTCTTTTTTAATAGTAAAACACCAACAAAGTAAAATAAAAATAACCAAGTGCGGACCTGTATAAATAACTAGAAAAAATATATTTCATATGATTACTAAAATAAGAAACTATTATACTCAACTAAAATGTAAAACATGATATGACCATTCAAATTTCAAGTGTCTACAATGCAACTGAAATTAAAAATCCAACGACTCCATAGCGGGTCCCGAACAACATCTGGTTCCCTCTCCCATGCTCTAATCCAATACAACAATCGATCCTAGGGCCATCCCCTTATCCTGTCCTACAACAACAATGTATACTAAGGTGCCAATCAGGCCGCCCAAATAGGACGTGAGTACAAATCAGTAGGCCACCTCAAATGGTGTCTAAAATGAGCCTAGTTAAATTATTGTGCAAGTAGTTTTGTGAAGTATTATATAAAATTATCAATTTAATCAGTTATGACATTGTCATTTAATATTTAATCATAACTTTAGTCATAGTTTCATTTCATGTTTCCCATTTAAATAATCATTCAATATCATTAATCATTTGGTGTAGTTCATCATGCCTAGTACACAAAATCTCAATTCATTATTATCATCCATTTGGTGCAGGTCATCATTCATAGCACCACAATATCATTGAGTGTAGGTCTTCATGACTAACACACATTTTCACATTCGGTGAAGGTAATCAAGCCTATAACCCCATAATATCATGCTTGGATAACTATTGGGGTGGAATTACATGTCCATGTCCCCACTTCTAATCGGTCTAGAATGCCATGTCTAGCCCCACAAAAATCTCATACATTTAATCATTCTTTAATAAAAAATAATTTTCTGCCTTATTCTTTTACTAATCCAATGACTTGTTAAACATTTGAAAGGCCATTTGTTAATTCAAAATTTAACTAAGCACATAACCCATTAATTAATTAATTAATTAATTTATCAGTAAATGTAATTCTCATTCCGTAATTAATTCATCACAATTAATTATCCATATGAAATATCTACTTGTCATAATTAATTCTCACAATTAATTAACTTTTATCACATCATGGAACATAATTAATTCTCTTAATTAATTATATTTTTTCAATATCATTGAACATAATAAATTCTCACAATTAATTATCATATATGGCCGACAACATTTGTTCATAATTAATTCACCATAATTTAATTATATTAATACAAAAATTCAATATCTCAATTAAAATATCTTAACCTTTAAAAAATCTCCAAAATATCTATTTGGGAAACCCCATTCATTTGATTCATGATTCAATTATAAATTAACTACTGGGGAAAAAACAATTCAATTCCACTTTCTTAATTACTCCAATTTAGGAAATCAATTTTCAATGGAATATAAAATATCCTAAACTCAAATTAATATATCCTAAATAATAACTATTGGAGTTATATTATGACCAGCAACATCGGTTTATTGACATATGTTAGCCCAATAGGAAATCCCTAAAATCCGAGCGGCACAACGTCATAGATCAAGCTTCAAATCTAAATCCATAAAATAGAATTAAGATAAAATTCATTCAAGATCTGGAATATCTAGATCTAGATCCAAAATCCTAGATCTAAATATCAACTCATAGGATTAGATCCCTGAAATGGGGTTGATATTCCATGAAAAGACCTAGAAATAATAAGAGAATGAATGATACAAGCATCAGGAAAAAATCCACTTATCGGGAAGGTAAAAGATCTTCAATCCATGATTTCGATCATGAATAATATTGTTTGGATCCCTATGTAATCCATATGGAAGGCTTTGCGAACACCTATAAATTTCCAATGTTGTGCCTAGGCCTAATTAGAGAGGTTTTAGTGGTTTTAGTGGTTTTAAAAACAATTTTTGGATTAAACTGCTCCACACGAATAATTTCACCTAGGAGGCCACATAGTTAGACCAAACCATTCCCCAACAGTGCGTTCTTCCACTACCCGAATGGTTTGAAGGAACATAGTCAGGAAAACCATGTGCCAACAATGCTGAATTCCACTATCTGCACGTTTATCTAGCACACTGTTCGGCCAAACTGTGCGTAAACCATGCACAACCACCTTTCTTCTCAATTCCTTAAAACATAAACCACACACGCCCCAATTCATAACCCAACCCAAAGTTACATAAAAAACAAAAATTACCTGAAGACGTGCCTGATATTGCTCCAGAAAATACTAGGATCATACAATCTCCCAACCTTATAAATGCCCATCCTTGAGCTTCACTACTGAACATCTCTAACATTATGATCCAAAAAGATTGGGCCTTTGAGTCCTCATGATTGCTTCTAATTCCCATGTTTCCTATTTAATACTTCCATGTTTCCATATTAAATGAAATAATGACACATGTTTACCCAATACCAATTTCTCATTGTAACCTAGTACACATATCAGATTATACTGAAAGGACACATCTGCGATCAACTTGTTCCACATCAATCACATGATAAGAGTATGGGAGATACTCTCATAGTTGTGACACATTGGAAAAATCTGGTATAACGCTAAATTTCTTTAGAAGTGCTAATCGGTATGCCACCAGCCTGATTCTCTCCTGCACCTCAAATGGTCCCACAAACCTAGTCGCCAACATGCCCTACCTCTTATCCTATGTGACCCTATCTAGGAGAAACACTAAATAATTCACAATCTCCTCTGAGCCATTTACATCCGTTTCAGAATCAACTGCACCTACTCTGATGTATCCTGAACAACACTCAGTCCCAACAGCTCTGAGTCACCCTCCTGTAACCAATATAGTGGTGATCATTAAGGTCTACCATAATGTTCCTCCTATGGTACCATTTGTATAGTTTCCTGATAACCATTATTATAGGCTACCATATGTAAATCCATATTCTTTTCCCATGATCCACCAAAGTCAAGCACACATGCTCACAACATATCATCTAACACCTATATGGTATGCTCCAACTTCCATTCTGTCTGTGGGTGGAAGGCCATACTTAACCGATCCTATGTACCACACGACGTTTGTATGCCCTTCTAGAGGCATGATGTAATGTGTGAATCATGATTAAAAACCATAGTATGTGGCACCCTGTGCAAAAGAACTATCTCTCTCACGTACTGTTCTCCCAACTTCCCTACTATAAAGGTTTTCTGGATAGGCAAGAAGTGTGTTATCTTAATTAGTTGATCCAAAATGACCCAAATAGAATCATTCTTCCAAATATTATTTGGAATTACTACCAAAAAAATCCATATTTATGTAATCCAATTTCAATTCCAAATTAGGAAATGACTGTAACGGGCCTCCGGGTCATTGATGTATTGCCTTCACCAGCTGACAGATGAAACATCTAGTTACAAACCTTGCCATCTCCTTTTTCATGACTGGACAACAAAACTGTCTTCTTAGGCCAGAATACATTTTTTACACCCTATGATATAACACCTACCTAGAAGCAAAAAATTCATAAACGAGTTCCTATCACATACCCGTAGGTACAAAATCCTGATTTTCACACAGATGATCTCATACTCATCAATTATCCACTATGAAGGTGTATCCCCACATTCAAGTATTTAATTTAAGGATAAAAAATCTAGATCATCATACTACCTATCCCTAATTCATTTTAAGAGTGTAGACTCAACTGCTATAGAAACCAGAGTCATCCTCTTTCGACTCTCCTAAACTTCCACACACATTTTTGCCAGCAATGTCATTATCTTCCACTATGCACTTGACTCACGTTCCAAGTGAGTATAAGTTTTCTTGTTCAAAGCATCAGCCACACTATTCCACTTCCTGGGTGTATATGCCAGTTCAAAATCAAAAGACTACATATACTCCACCCATCTTCATTTACAAATATTAAAGTATCATTTTTAAGTGATATACTTCAATAATTTAATATCCATACAAACTGTAGTCTTTTCAACCAAAAGATTGTTTCACCAACACTGAGGAGCACAAACCAATACTACTAACTTGAGGTAATGCATATGGTAATTACATTCATGTGGCCTCAACTGCTAGGACCCATAAACAAGGACTCCATTCCCTTGCATCAGTACCACTCTGAATCCGACCCTAGCAGCATCACAATACACCATATACTCCTCACTCAATTCAGGTAAGATCAAAATTGGCTTTGATGTCAAGTGTTTATAAAAATATTAGAATGTATTATCGCATGATACGGTCCTATAAAGACTTATCCCATTATTTTCCAAACCTATAAGTGGTGCTGCCAATTGGGAAAATGATTGGATGAACCTCTTGTAACAACTAGGTACTCCCAAAAATCATCAGATATCAAATCCAGTATTGTTGTCCTCCCAAGAAATCACTTCCTACACATTTTCTGGGTCCACTTCCACACATTATTTTGAGATCATGTGCTCCAAAACGTTTACCCTGTCAATCCAAAACGGACATTTAGACAACTTGGCGTACAGCCTGTGCTCACTCAGTGTACCCAAGACAATGAAAAGATGTTGGGAATGTTCATCATGAGTCTTAGAGTACACTAATATGTCGTCCACAAACACCACCATAAACTGATCTATGTATGGATGAAAGATCCTGTTCCTCAAGGCCATAAACACTAATAGAGCATTTTTCAACCCATATTGAATTATGAAAAATACGTAAAGACCATACCTTCTCCGGAAAGTAGTTATCAGTATATCAGAAGTCCAAACTCTCACCTGATTTCACCATGATATCATATCAATAATTGAAAACACACAACCACACTTCAACTGGTCAAATAGATCATCTATACGCAGAAAATGATATATGTTCATTAAAGTTATTTTATTCAAATTATGACAATTGACACACAAGCGTAAAATTCTGTTAGCCTTCATTGTAATCAAAATATGTGATCCACATGGTGATGTACATGGAAGGATAAACCCTATATCCTCCAACTCCTCTAATTTTGTTTTGATCACATGAAGCTCAGTTGGTTCCATTTTGTAATGTGTAATAGATACTAGATCAACCCCCTGACAAGAGCTCAACAAAGAAATCCACATCTCTCTTGGGTGGAAACCCTAAAATTTCTTCGAAAAGTCAACCTGAAGTAGTTCTACTACTAGTGGAAGGACATCTTCCTTACCACTACAATCATCCATCAAAAGACTAGAAACATTATCTGCGAGATCTTCTATTTTCTGATCAATTGGCCTATCAAGGACTAAATGGATATCTCATTGTCCATAAAGAACATACTGGTCACCCTCTAAAGATACATAGGTTACACACCTACGGTAACAATCTATGTGGGTTTGGTATGAGGCTAACAAGTTCAAAACCATAATCATGTCAAATACCATTATACCAAGGACATTGATGTCTGAAAGGAAACAATAATATCTTATTTCTAGATAACATCCCTTGCAGAAATAGATATCCCTATGATGTGTTCCCAACGATGTATTATTATTCATCAACTAACTTATATACTCCACCTCCAGGCTCAATCCATTAACATGATTTTCATATATAAAGGATTTAGAGGCACCAATATCAAACAATTAACTAGATATAGTAGAAGTGACTAGAATACCACCTCTCACTATCGATGGATCTACTTCTCTCTCCACATGTATAGGCTGCACTACATGTAACTATCCTTCCCCTCTTCCCTGTATTGTTGTCTGACTCCCCTGAGCAGCACCACTATGCTAATATGGGTGCTCATTCCCTAAAACACCACGTATAATATTCATACCTCCACTTCTAGTAGAACTACAACTTCTAGGCCTATATGGTGTTGAAAACCCCCTTCACACACTCTGACTCTGATAAACTACTCCCTCAGAACCAGATTGCCGCTGCTTCATGAATAACTTCTATATGTGTCCCGTCATGACAGAAAACCAGCACTCCATTGGTGGTCAAAGTCAATGTGTATTATAGTTCCCCTTACTATCACATTGGTTGAAAGGCACAAGAGTATGATACAGTGTAATTGTTCTTCCTGACTGTCCACCTAGCATTCCACCATCTTCTCTATCATTTTTGTAACGACGATTCCTGATCTGAGAAGGCACATTCCTTAATTGTCTAGATAATTATTCACTACTGGATTCCTCCTTCAGGTTCCTCTTTGAAATGGGATCCTGATTAACAACTTTTGAAAATTTCTTTAGCATAAATATCTTCACATTGGAGTTAATTTCACAACTAAGTATGTCCTGAAATAATTTTACCAAAGTAGCCTCATTTATTTCCAAAGTTGGAGAAAACACTATAAATCTATGAAACATTCAGTGTAAAACATTATGGACATGCATCCTTAGGTCATATGAATAAAATATTAAGCCTACTCTTGTATCAATGTTTCAGGATAGAAGTGATCCATGAAATTATCCAAAAAAGTCCGTCCACAACATCTCATCAGTTTTTCCTGATCATACCGGAATGTTCTACCACCACTTTGCTGAACCCCAAATCATATAAACGACTAATATTACCCTCCTCTTAACTAGAGTATTCAAATGGTCAAGTATCATCTTGATGGATTCAATCCATAATTCAGCTCCCTTGGGTTCAACCACTTTTGTAAAAGTTGGAGGGTGCGCTAACCAAAAACTCCCTCCTCATCTCAGACATGTTTTATTGAACCCGTCCTGGGTCTCTCTCCTTGAACTGCATGAAACGAGAAAATTTCTCTAATAACTATTCTCCTTCCTCCTCAGCTTTCACCAATGGCGCCACAAACTCCCTGTATGGATGTTCTTTCTGAGCTACACCCCTCGGTCTCTCCCTCAACAATCTTCGTGGAGGAATTTCTATACAAATCAAAACACACGTCTTTGGTCTCATAATGCAACCTTATAAAATTTATGTAACATGATAAACTAACACTAAATTATTCAACATGTCCTTTCCCTTTTTTCTCACCACACGGTCAACACTAAGTCCTTATCACTACCCTTAACCATCCTACTCCTAGGTCATGGTTAATATTGGAACAAAAGTTCTCATTATTGAATCCAACCATTGATTAATCAAATTAAATCAAATTAATTAACTCAATAATAAATAATTCAATCATACTCATTTCAAAAATCAAGGTTCTCTTTAGACACCAATTCATTCTCAATTTGTGTCATTATTTCAATATCATGTCAAGGAAAATAGTTCAAGTTCACCAACTTACCCATAACCCATTTTCCCGTGAGTACCTAGAATGATGAATGTCACATGAACTTTGAGTTCATAGAATGATGCATGCTTACTCAGGTATCATAACTCTTTAGGCCAAAAAGAAAAATTAAATAATTTTCAAAACAAATATCACATCACATCATAAGCATGTCACCCAAGGTGAAATAATATCCAAATATTAAAACAAATAGTAATCACAACAATCCCACCATGAGTACTCATATTTTCCCATGTACACGGGTTTACAAGTCCTATGTAGGATCTCATTACCAAGCCTCGACTCTTCTTAGTTGTTGGTTTATCATTCCCAAAACAGTAAAACAATAGAAGGGGAAAGAATAGAAAACTACTTTGATACCACCTTGTGACATCCCGACCTTGTTTCCACTTAACGGTGCCCTGATCCAGTTGGCCACATGCCCTCAAGTGCGCTTCCCTATATTGCAGAGGGTTTCGACTAGAAACTAGAGTCTGGTAATTTAGTTTTGGGGAGGCTATAACCACTTTTTTTCATTATAATACACCAACAGATGAAAATAGAAATAACCATGTGAGGAATTGTATAAATAACCAAAACAATTCCATGTCATATGATAACCAAAACATGAAACTACTTTACTCAGTAGAAAGTTAAATCTTGCTATGACAATGAAAATATCATGTTTCTACAATGAAACTGAATGTAAAGACACAGTGACACCATAGAAGGTCCCGAATCACATCTAGTTCCCTTTCCCATGCTCCAATCCCATACAATAACTTATCCCAGGGCCTTTCCTTTATCTTATCCTACAATAACAACATCTACTCATGCTTCTAATAGTTAGCCCAAATAAGGTGTGAGTACAACTCAGTAGGCAACAACCAATGTTGCCTAAAATGCGTCCAGTCAAAAGATAGTGAATGATGTTTTATGATGTAATATATACAATGCATAATTTAAACAATTATCACATTTTCATTTAATCTTTAATCATCACACTAGTCCCAGTTTCATTTCATGTTTCTCATTTGAATCATCATTCAATATCAATAATCATTTGGTGTAGGTAATCATGCCATGCACTACAATCTCATTGAGTGTGGGTCATCATGCCTCGAACTCCTTTTCTCTTTCGGTGTAGGTCATCATGACTAGCACCCCATAATCTCATGCTTGGATAACTGTTGGGGAGAAACTCCAAGCCCATGTCCCAACTTCTAATCTATCTGGAACACCATGTCTAGCACCCCAAAAATGTCATCTATTTTATCATTAGTTTATTCCAATAAATTTTACTACAATATTTTTTTCTAATCCAACTATTAGTTAAAAATTTAAAAGTCCATTAATTATTACATCAATTGACTAAGCAAGTAACTCCTTAATTAAATCATCATTTAATTAATCTACTAACACAATTCTCATTACGAAATTAATTATTCACAATTCATTATCCATATCAAATCTCAACATGTCATAATTAATTATCATAATTAATTATCTTTAAACACCTCATGTCACATAATAAATTATCTCAGTTAATTATTTTTGGTCAACATGGTGGAACATAATTAATTATCACAATTAATTATATTACATAGAAAACTACATAATTTCATAATTAATTCCATCAAATTAATTATTTTATTATATCAATTGAATAACTAAATTAAAATTTATTGACCCATAAAAATCACCAAAACATCTATTTGGGAATCCCCATTAATTTGTTCCATGATTCAATTATAAATTAACCACCAAGGAAACCACAATTCAATTTCACTTTACTAATTACTCCAATTAATGAAATCATTTTTCATCCGAATCTAGAAAATCAACATGTGAAATCACATATTATAAATCCTGAATATGGGAGTTTGATTTAGACCACATATCTCAATTTATTGATGGAATTTATCCCAATGGAAAATCCCCAAAATCCTTGTGGCACAACGTCATCGATTGTGCTTGGGATCTAAATCCCTAAACCAAAATTAAGATAAATGGAAACCAAGATATTGAAAACATAGATATAGATCCACAATACAAGATATAGATATCAACCCATGGGTTTAGATCCAATAAAATGGGGAAGATATTCCTTGAAAATATATAGAATATATAAGATAATGAAAAAGAGAAGCATCGAGATGAAATCCACTTTCCAGGAGGAGATTAGATCTTCAATCAGGGATTTCAAACTCAAATAATTATGTTTAGATCACCTTGTAATCCATAAATATATAACTGGGAACACCTAAAAATTTTCAAGAAGAAGCCTAGGATTAATTAGACATGTTTTGTGGGTTCGGGTGGTTTAAAACCCAATTTTAGTTTTAAACTACTCTACTAGAACAGTTTCACCTGGGAGGCCGCATGGTTTGGCTTAACCATTCACCAACCATGTAGAATTCCCCTACACACATGTCATGATGGGGCATGGGTAGGAAAACTGTGTGCCATCCATGATTACTTCCACTGTTTGCACAGTTATATTATGCACGGTTTGGCCAAAAATGAAGAAACCGTTCACACCCAATGTCTTCCTAATTCCTTAAAAACTTCTCTCAATCACACCCCATGTCATACCCTGACAAAAAGGTACCTAAAAAGTACCTGAAAACACACCTGATATTTCTCCAGAAAATTCATGGATCTTACAAAATTAATGAAAACACATAATATAGGTGATCCACATCAAAGCACTCCGTGACCATTATTTTACTTACACGAGTTTTATTTTGATCATATTTACTAGTTTTTTGTTTCCAATTTGTAGAAAAGTGTCCATCCGATCATCATAAGGATAAATTAGAATACCCACCATACATGATCCACAATTAAATAGAAGTAAAATAAATCCCTACTTTGATGATCAATGATCAAATTTCTTCATTGAGCGAAGAATAAGGGATCGTTCGAGTCGCATGAAAGGTCTCCAAGAAAACAGAGTGAGAGGGGATCTAGCACAAGTGCATGAATCATCTAAGGAGGAGGAACTAGGATCACTAGTTGAAATGATATATAAGAATGAAATATAATATCTTATTTAATGAAATGGTGAGATCCTAAAAATCAAGGAGACAATTTCAAAGTACTTGAAAATCGGATTGTGGTCTAATCATGCGGTTCGACAGTTACAAGGCTGTTGGGATGTTAAAAAATATGGGGAAATTAATAATTTCCTTTGGAAATATTATATAAAGACCATTGCCTGTATATGAGTTGATAAGTTACCATTTTACAACGATAAACATGCAATAGGGGAAAACCGGGAATAAACTGGGAAAACTAGAAATGTGTCACTAATGGGTGAGTCACCGACACTAAGACACTAATGGGTGGTCTACCGATACAGAGCCACAAATTATGAGCTACTGAAACCATTGACTACCAACAGAATGAACTAGAGACAAATTGACCTATTAACACCCTGACCTACTTATGCCTCGACCTACCGACGCAATGACCCACTGATTCCCTGGCTTACCAATACCCTGACCTACCAACACAACGAACTATTGATACCTTGACTGACTGACCATGATGTCTTAGACTCACTGATTCCAACACTTCTAGCATAAATATGCACTTATATGCCAACACACTAACATGTCGACACATATACATGCCGACACACTAACATTCCCATGGAAAAACTAGAAATTTTTCAAACTCTTGAAATGAGACACCATTGCCTCCAAGAACACCCTAAACACTAGATTTTCATAATGTAAAGGTCCTGGGGAAATATGTATTATTACGTTAGATACCTCTCAAACTATTATCATCCTAAATAATTTAAAACTAACCCGTAAGAAAAATGGTATGAACAACTATCCCTTTAGGAACATCTTAGGAGTAAAAATCCTTAGGTTGTTTTAAAGTTGGAGCGAAAACCATGACCTCTATGGACACTTCCTTCAAATATATCTCCTAAGAAACAACGCAAAACTAAGGCCCCAAACATCCCCAAACAATCACACATACACCATGGTTATAGTGACAAGACATATGGATTTGGGAGCTACATCATCCATGTCATGATACTATCCGCATTGGGTGGAACTGACACGATGACATGGCTTTAATTACACAAAAATTTATGCATTTTGATTAAGGATCAGGTTCTCCCTTCCCCATAGTAAGGTCTTTCCACACAAAATCAAAGAAAATAGAAAATCATATTTTATAGCAAGCAAGGCCAACCATTACTTCATAAGAAAGGCACAAAGAATTCACAAGAGAAAACTCATAACTACTCTAGTTAAAGATCAGACATTTGTGATTTTTATTACTCGGTACTCTCTACAAGGCCCCCATGCCTCCATGACACACGAACCAATGAAATGGTTCTACCACACAACACATTCTCCTATCGACCCTCGATTCATACTAGTTTATCCATGAACATCGCATCATCCTCGATATTCAACACTCCGCATCCATGGACTTGGTATTCATCATGTAGATTACAAATGATATAAGAGACATGAAAGACATTATGAATCTTCTCTAATAGTGGTGGCTATGCCAGATAATATTCCACCTTTCCAAATCATTCCAAAAAATATAAATTTCTGATGAAACTGGGAGAATTCTTTCTACCTCTGCCAAACCTCTGTGGTACATGCCAAGGGGAGAACATTAAGAACACATGGTCCCCATCCTCAAACTCCAAAGGCCCCTTATTATGATCAGAATACTAAGTCTGCCAGTCTTGAGAAACCTTCATCATCTCAGGAAATAGCTAAACTTTCTTTGTTGTGCTCTGCACTACCTCTCGTCCATGAAGGGTTGCATCCCCAACCTATATTCAACATACTTGTGAATGAAACAACCATCTATACCAAGATTCTATTGGAACCATGCTGATCGTATAGTGAAATCTATTATTGTAAGAAAACTCCACTAGAGTTATGTTTTGTACCCAAGATCCTCAGAAGTCCTCGCAACATGTCCTCCAATATTTGGATTTTCCTCTCTATCTGCCCATCCGTCTAAGGGTGGAATGTGGTTCTAAGTTGTAACTGGGTTAAAAAAGAATGCTTCATTACCCTCTAGTCTCATGATGTGAAACATGTATCTTGATTCTAGATAATTGATCTTGAAACTCTATTGAGCCACACTACCTTATCCACATACCTCTTTATCAAGGCATCCTCTAGGCTCCACTCCTTGATTTCTTGGAAGTGAGATGATTTCGTCAATCTATCCATAACTACCCAAAGAACTTCATGTAATACCCCAGGTAAATAAAGAATATAACATTTTTATATTTATCCATATTTGTGAATAAGATTTTAATATTAATTTAAAGGGAACTCTATGCTCGATGGCGTACTCAATACGCAACAATGAGTTTCTTGAAAATCATCTGTTGCACTCTAATAATAAAATAATATTATTTTAAATTGTTGTTAACGCCCTGACATTGTAATAGAGGGAATGAACAAAACTAACTACAAAATGAATATATATTTTTGTCAAATATTTTTACTTTTATCCAATAAAAGTTAGTGTCTTAAAATGTGAATGAATCCAATCTTAAGCGTAAATATTCTAATATTCTTTAAGTGGTAGATTAACCACCTTTTGAGGGAGAACCCTTTTTAAATCCACTCTTTGAAAATTTTATATGTTATATTGGACCAAATAAAATCATTCTTGATAATTGAGACATCAAAATTTACTTTGTGTATGAATTTTTTATTTTTTCGATGAAGTTCATTTTTAATTAATAAGTTAAAAATGTTGTATTTTAATTCAAATATTATTTTTAATCTAATTTATTTATACGATTAGATCATATTTTTAATTGGGTTTAATGTGAAATTAGAATATATTTTTACCATTTAATCCAATGGTGGTCATTGAAATTAATTTCACATTGAAATTGGACTTAAACAAGTGTCAATCTTTTAATAGACATTATTTCTTAAAAACATGGTATTTGTTTTGACAGCGGGGATTAATTATTAAATTAATTAATGCAACTTATATGTTTTTAATTTTGTGAAATAGACATAATTTTTGAATTCGGAATGTCAAATATATCTTAGGGTGAATTTTTGGTATTTTTCTGAAAAACTTCAATTTTTGATGAATAGTGAAACCTCTAAGTGGAAGTTAAAAGAACTAAATTTTCATTTAAATGAAATGTTACCACTTATGTGATTTTAATTTTAAAAATCCGACATACATGGTTTTCATTAGGATGTAAAATGTGGTTCAATAGGATTAAAATATTTTTTCCTGAATAGTAACTTTTATGTTTTATTAATCGCGATTAAAGGTAATTATTGTAATTTAAGGTAAATATAATGATATAATAATATTAAATTACCTTTACACTTGTCCTACACTTGTTGGATAATTCATGGCCGACCAATACAATCCATGGGTCAACTTTGTGACCCCATGAGACAACTTGGGTGAGAAAATGACATTAATAACTTTTATTTAAAGTTAAAATAAAAATGTCACAAACATGTTTTGTTTACTAACATAATTTTTACATGGGGTTATAAAAATCATATTTTTGACTATAAATATTCATTATAAATCTAAAAAATTTTACTACATCATTATAATTTTCTTAGAATTTTTAGACATTAAATAAAAAACTTTATTTTTGACACCATAATGATGTAGTGATTACCTAAATAATGAACGATTTAAATAAAATGAGAAGATAAGGTAAAATCTAAAATAGACATGTCAAAAACCTATTGGCTGGGTGTATTTCTAACCCTTATCACCTTAGCCTCGAAATATATAATTTTGGGCCCTTTAATATCCAAAAATCATTTTATAATAAAGTAACTTTTCAAGACATTCCATGAGTACCCCTCTTCCCTCTTATAAAAGGCCCCCACCTCTACCCCCTTGCCCACACCTCTCAAGCCATTGGCTCGACCAAAATCTTCTCATTTTATCTCGAAAAATCCCTCTATTAATCCTAGAAGCCTTAACTTAGGCTGAAATCTCTTCAAGAAACCCTTTTGGTTCAAACCAAAGGGAGTTAACCGATTTAAAGGTAATGTTCTCTCTTATATAGTTGTGTTTTATTTTGCTTCTCCAACACCCTAAACTCTTTTTGTTCCATTATTTTGTTACAAAACTATTATATTAAATATACTAGGATGTTTTTATGAGAATTATTCGTGCTACACTAACACACACCTCCGTCTAATGGTTAAAGAACATATTGTTTCTCTGGATGGCGAATTACTGCCTCACGAAGCAATGATTATTCTATCTTCTCCTACCACCTCTCATGGTGGCCATTATGATGGAAGAATATTGTTTTATGATATATATTATATTTTTTTCCTCTCTAGGTTTATTTATTTTACATTTAAAACATACCTTTATTCTTTGAATGTTGTGAAAATGCGATAATTTCATTTGAGGAAGTGTGGACTACCACCTCCTCAAGTGATGTGACTCATTCATGCACTACATGGAATGTATAAATAATGAAATTAATGAACATATGTGACCTATATAACATTTATATTAAACTGGAATTATAATATATATATATATCTCATTCATTTTTAATTCCATTAAATACGAAATAGAAATGAAAGTAGCGTTCATGCGTACAAACGACTTACCGTCTCCATGAATGGTGAATTTCATTTCTTACCTTTAAATGTTATGTAATATTATAAATGAAATTATATACTGGATATATATTATATATATGATATATATATCATGAATATAATTCTTGATATACTGGATATTTTACCACATGAACAAATTGTAATTATAAGAAGTTTATTTTTGACTCAAGTACCAATGATCGATAAAACGACTGTTATTAACATAAATAATTTCATACTGTTCATAACATGGTAATAAGTTATATAAAAGGAATAATGAACTAAAAAAATGTTATTGAGCAGGTAGAAATTAACTCTAGTTTATTATTCAGGAATATAATGAAACGAACAAGACAAGTCGGACTTGAGGTAAGGGATCCTACCCCTCTCTTTCTTTTCAAGTAATCTATTTTATGTCATTTATTTTGTTCTACATATTATTATGTTAGAGGATGTTCTTTAATATTCAACATGCTGTAATTTTTATTTTCATATCATGAGAGACCCCCTCCTACTCTCATCAGTTCATTTTATGAATCTTTAAGTGGCGTCGTTAGGCTGCCAGGTTTTCGTAAGGGATTTTTCATCTCACTTTTATTCCTGTGTGATTTATGCTACATTTTCCACTATTTACTTTGAGTGGTGTATGTACTTCACATTATTTTTACTATTTATGTAATATAATTTTATTTATGGGTATTGACATCTTCATTGTATGACCCTTCTTCCATGGGGTGTACGTTTCGAAAGTTACCCAAATCGGTAAGGGAACCTTTCACCCTACTCATTTGAAATGAATTAATTTTGTTAGGTATTTTAATATTATTATTATGGTATATGTTATTTTATATCCTTATTTCTATAAATTTTATGTCGAAGTGATGGGATACCCCTTTTTATCTCTCCTCATCTCATTTTCCTAATTCTAATGTGACGCCGTTAGGCTGTCGAATTTCTATAAGTAAACTTCTTAACCCAATTTCAATTCTTTAGGTTAAACCTCTACTTCAGGTTTTTATAATTCCAAGAATATGTGTGGAATCTCTATGTTGTAATTTCCAAAAACCTTTGTGTTGATATACTATTTATACACATAATCATCTCATTGATAAATTCTTAAGTCATTTATACGAACTAGTATGGGAAATTATAACTCTATCATTTCATTGAGTAAAATACCTATATCATTGGTTTTTTCCAATAGTATGTGAGAATGTACATTGATTGTTTTACACTTGATATCCACTTATATTGGGTGTATTTATACTTGTCACGCATAATTATGTCATTTATTTATCCTTGCACTAATGACATGATCTTTGAATGGGATTCTGTCTCAATTTTTATTCCATGAGAAACTTCTTGATGATATGCACTTTTATTCTTTTTAAAGTGTATATACATCCCCTTTTACATTCCATATCCATATTATGTCTATCTTCATGTCACATAATAGTTTTGAAATTGGTCTACTTTCATGTGGGTTATAATTTAAATGTTCAAAATGGAAAAGGTTTCGTTTATTAAAACATTGTTTTAAATGGTTTTAAAGATTTATTATTTTAAACATTTATCATCCATGTCCATGTTTTATAAATTATTTTAAGGATTTATTTATATGGACATGAATTTTTTAAAACCCTTTCAATAGTTTCGATGTGGTATGGGACACTTTGATTCTAAATCTCTTTTAAATGAATTTTTTACTATTTTCAATGTATAAAGGGATTTTTTCTCTCATAGAGTTTTAATGATTTTATTAGATGTTTTTATTTATGATAATATCATGATGTTTTCTCTTTTGATTGAAATGTGGAAAATTTATGTTTCTTTTATCCATGTTTTAAGTGTTATGATTATGTTATGGTTATTGGTAAATTTTTAGTAAATTGGGTGGTTCCGTGATAAACTAAGGGAGGGTGAGCCTGATATAGCTCTCCAATTCATTGGGTAACGCAAAGGAGTTAAATGGTAAGTTTTCTTAGAAGAGATTTAGGGAATATACTTTGATTATTATTCCGAACATAACCATGGGGGTTACTCCCTACGTTAGAATGTAATGAATGCCTCAAGTTACCATTACTTCTTATGATTTCTATGAGTTATTCATAAATATTATGATTTCATGAGGTACGTTAAAGTGATTTTGTTTTATGAGTAATGTGTGTTGCCATTGATTGTTATGTATACGTGGACTAATGTTTCATTTACGTATTTTTATATCCCTTACTGTTCTTTTTGTGCTCATCCCATGTTTTGGAAATGTCTTCCACATGACTTAAAGTGGAATACGGTCAACGATGGGATCACGGAAATTTCATGATATCTAAAACATGGAACTAGACATGAATCTTTTGTTCAAGAGTTTATATATAGTTAAAAAAATGGTAACTGGGTAGATGTGTCTACCTTGTAATGTTTGAGATGTAATAGTTATGTCCTAATTCTCTAGAACTCTAAACCTAAAAAGAACATCAATGTGAATTATTCATTTAATTCAAGAATACGTATTGTACTAAGTCCATGTTATTATAGTTGGTATTAAAGGTTAGTTTAGATTACTTTAGAGTTTACAGTGTTGTTTAATCATAAGTGTCAAGTTGTGTATAACCACAATGGTTATTATATTAGATAGAGTCATTGTTATTTATGAAAGTTTTAATGAGTTTGAGATAACTTGGATAATTGTATCTTAGTGTTCATCTTCCTCTTTAGTACATGATGACTTTGTTTATATACTCACACTGACCTTTTTGGTTTTAGTAAATGGATTGGTCTAGAAGGCACTAATGTGACAATGGGTTTGAAGGAACTGTGGTGATTCTCTGATAAAGAGACTGGATTAAATGGGGGATTCAATGAGAAATCTCATGGTCATTCTAAACCGTCTATCACGAGTTATGATCAACCACTTGAACCACGGTGTGTTCTCTAAGGCATCATGTACGAGAGAACCAACAAGATGTAGAAGTACAGTTAATAATTATAAAGGTAACCATTAGGGTTTATCTGATCCTTAATTTTGAGGTAATTATGGGTTACTATATGTTATGATGGAATATGAACGACATGAGATAAACTTGAGGTAAAATTCTGTTATGGTTATTTTTGAATATTTTATCACTTTTTGGGGAAGGTTATAAGAATTATGTCATTTTGAAAAAAGGAAAACACGTAGACCGTGTGACAACCTGTCGCGTGAGACAAAGCTGTGGGAATCGAACCCACACCCAAAGTGCGACTGGTATTTATCGCCTACCACTAGACTACATGAAGTCCCTGGTTAGTTTTACTAATTATTTTTAGTTATATGATCTTATGAATCTAGAATAAGTTGATCTTGGGTTATCTATAGAAATTATAAACCTATCATTGAGGATATGTGATTTGGTTAATTACTTTCAGTATGAGACTTTAAGAGTAACTGGTGATTGGATATAAATGTTATGGTTTATCTTGGAATACTAGGTGATTAAATCCTACCGAGATTTGGGTTTCAGTTTTAGTTTTGATTACATTGAAGAATTTTATGGATAGATATTTATTGAATGGTCTTTGTTATACTTTGGGTATTTTTTGACAAATTTTGGAGATTAGGAATTTATTTTTTTATAAAGGATTATCCTTTTTGGTTGTTATCTGATCTTTTAATAACCTTTTTGGTTTTGGTTTTGGTTAAGGTCTAAAGACATGAGAAATATATAGTTCTCTTTTTTGTATTCGGTGACTATAAAGAAGTTTATTATAGTACTCCTAGTGTGAACAAGTCTTCCTAAATACTCGTCTTTTGGAGAAAATATGAGTTTGTGTAAGAAATATAGTAAAAGTTGAAAGTCAACATGACAAGTAAGTATGTTTCCTTATGATTTAGTTAAGCTTATAAATAAATTCCTCAATGAAAATTATCTTAAAACTAAAATTTTGTCTGTTAACTTTTCCTACTGGGGAATCAAATACCGTTAAACCCATCAAAAGTTTGTGATTTTCTGGTGGTTAACATTGTTCTAAACATATTTTTTATCACACTCCATCAGAACATGACCATTTTTTTCTTACATATCCATGTTTTCATGGAATCCTAGTATGGGTTAACTTGTGTGACCTTTGTACTTCAGTTTCTTTATTTTAAAGTGATAGTTTTACCGACTCTTGTTCTAATGTGGGACTTTCAATGAAGTTTTTGAGCCCAATATTAAAATTGCGAGGACGCAATTCCCAAATAGGGGGAAGGATATAACACCCCAGGTAAATAAAGAATATGACATTTTTATATTTTTCCATATTTGTGAATAAAATGTTAATATTAATTTAATGTGAACGGTATGATCGATGGCACACCCAATACGCAACAATGAGTTTCTTAGAAATCTTACATTGCACTCTAATAATAAAATAATATTATTTTAAATGGTAGTTAATTCCTAGAAGTTGTAATGGAGAGAATGAACAGAACTAACTACAAAATGATTATATTTTTTTTTCAAGTATGTTTACTTTTATCAAATAAATATTAGAGGATTAAAATACGAATGAATCCAATTTCAAGCGTAAATATTCTAATATTCTTTAAAAGGTTGATTAACTGACTTTTGATAGAAACCCCTTTCTAAATCTACTTTTTGACAATTTTATAATTTATATTGGACCAAATAAAATCCTTATTTATAATCAGGATATCAAAATTTAATTTGTGTATGTTTTTGTTATTTTTTCTATAAAGTTCATTTTTAATGAATAAGTGAAAAATGATGTATTTTAATTCAAAACCTCTTTTTAATATAATTTATTTATATGATTAGATCATCTTTTGAATTGGTTTTAAAGTGAAATTAGAATATATTTGTACAATTTAATCCAATGGTGGTCATTGGAATTAATTTCAATTTGAAATTGGACTTAAACTAGTGTCACTCTTTTAATAGATATTGTTTCTTAAAAACATGCTATTTGTTTTGTTAGTGAGAATTAATTATTAAATTTATTAATGAAACTTATATTTTTTTTAATTTTATAAAATAGACATCATTTTTGAATTTGGAATATTAAATATATCCTAGGGTGAATTTTTGGTATTTTTCTGAAAAACTTCAATTTTTGATGAATAGTGAAACCACTAAGTGGTAGTTAAAAAAACCGATTTTTCATTTAAATGAAACTTTACCACTTCAGTGATTTGTATTTCAAAAATCCGATATACATGGTTGTCATTAAGATTTAAAATGTGGTTCAATGGGATTGAAATAATGTTTTGGTGAATAATTACTTTTAAGTTTTATTAATCGTGATTAAAGGTAATTAGAGTAATTTAATGTAAATATAATGATATAATAATATGAAATTACCTTTAAACATGTCCTTGACTTATTAGATAAGTCATGGAGGACCAAGACAATTCATGGGTCAACTTGGGGACCCCATGGGGCCACTTGGGTCTGAAAATGACATTAATAACTTTTTATTTAATGTTAAAATAAAAATGTCACAAACATGTATTTTGTTACTAAAAAGAATATTTACATGGGGTTATACAAGTCATATTTTTGACTATAAATATTCATTAGAAAGATAAATAATATTTCCTACATCATGATATTTTTTTTATAAATTTTAGACATTAAAAAAATAAATTTATTTATGACACCATGATAATGCAATGATTACCTCATTACTGAACGATTTAAATAAAATGAGAAGATAAGGTAAAATATAATACTTACGCTCGTCAAATATCTATTTAATGGGTGGATTTAGAACCCTTATCACCTTAGCCTCGAAATATATAATTTTGGGACCTTTGATATCCTAAAATCATTTTATAATATTGTATCTTTTCAAGGCATTCCAAGAGTGCCCCTCCTCCCTCTTATAAAAGGCCCCCACCTCTACCCCCTTACCCATACCTCTCAAGCCTTTGGGTCGACCAAACTCTACTCATTTTAACTCTCAACATCCCTTTTTTCATCCTTGAAGCCTTACCTTATTCAGAAAGATCATCAAGAAAGCCTTTTGGCTCAAACCAAACAGAGTTACCCGATTTAAAGGTAATGTCCCCTCTTATGTTATTTTGTTTCATTTTGCTTCTACAACCCCCTAAACTCTTTTTATTACTTTCTTTTATAACAACAACAGTATCATAAATATACTAGGATGTTGTTATGAAATTTATTCGAGCTACACTTACACACACCTCCATCTAATGGTTAAAGAACATATTGTTTCTGTGGATGGTGAATTAGTGCCTCACGAAATGATGATTCTTATTTCTTCTCCTACCACCTCTCATGGTGGCCATTATGATGGAACTATATTTATTTACGATATAAATTATATTTAATTCCTATCTACTCTTATGTATTTTACATTTTAATCATACCTTTATTCGTTCCATGTTGTGCAAATGTGATAATTTCATTTGAGGAACTGTGGACTACTGCCCCCTCAAGTGATGTGACACGTTCATGCAATACATGGAATGTATAAAGAATGAAATTAATACATTTATGGGACCTATAAAATATATATATTATACTGGAATTATAATATATATATCTCATTTAGTTTTAATTCCATTAAATACGAAATAGAAATGAAAGTAGCGTTTATGCGTACGTACGGATTACCGTCTCCATGAACGGTGAATTTCATTTCTTACCTTTAAATGTTATGAAATATTATAAATGAAAGTATATTATGGATATATATGATTTATAAGATATCTAAATCATGAATATAATTCTGGATATAATGGATATTTTACAACATGAACAACTTGTAATTATAAGAAGTTTATTTTTGACTCAATTACCAATGATCGACAAAACAGCCGTTATTAACATAAATAATTAAATAATGTACATAAAATTGTTATAAGTGATATAAAAGGAATCATGAACTTGAAAAAGGTTCTCAATCATGTAGAAATTAACTCTAGTTTTTTAGTCAGGAATATAACGAAACGAACAAGACAAGTCGAACTTGAGGTAAGAGATCCTACCCATCTCGTTCTTTTCAGGTAATCTATTTTATGTCATTTGTTTTATGCTCCATATTATTATGTTAGAGGATTTTCTTTAATATTAAACATAATGTTATTTTTATTTTCATATGATGAGATACCCCCTCCTACTCTCATCAATTAATTTTAAGAATCTTTAAGTGGCGTCGTTCGGCTGCCGAGTTTTCATAAGGGATTTTTCATCTCACTTTTATTCTCATGAGATTTATGCTACATTTTCCACTATTTACATTGAGTGGTGTATTTAATGCCCATTATTCTACTATTTTTTAATATAATTTAATTTATGGGTATTTAAATCTTCATTGTATGACCCTTCTTCCATGGGGTGTACGTTTTAAAAGTTACCCAAATTGGTAAGGGAACCTTTCACCCTCCTCATTTAAAAAGACTTCTTTTTGTTAGGTATTTTAATATTTTTATAATAGTATATGTTCTTATATATCCTTATTTGTGTAAATTTTATCTCCAAGTGTTGAGATACACCTTTGTATCTCTCATCATCTCATTTTCTTAATTCTAAAGTGACGTCGTTAGGCTGTCGAATTTCTGTAAGGGAACTTCTTATCCCAATTTCAATTCATTGGGTTAAACTTCTACTTCTTGTTTTTATTATTCCAAGATTATGTGTGGAATCTCTATGTTGTAATTTCCACAAAACTTTGTGTAGATATACTATTTCTACATAGAATCATCTCATTGATAAATTATTATGTCATTTATACAAACTTGTATGGGAAATTATAACTCAATATCACTTCATTGAGTTAAATACCTATGTAATTGGTTTTGTTTTTCCAAGAGTATGTGAGAATGACCTCTGATTGTTTTACATTTTATATCCACTTATATTTGGTGTTTTTATACTTTGCACACATAATTATGTCATTGATTTATCCTTACACTATTGACATGATCATAGAATGGGATTACGTCTCAATTTCTATTCCTTGAGACCCTTCTCGATGATATGCACTATTATTATTTTTAAACTGTATATACATCCCCTTAGACATTACATATCCATATTATATCTATACTAAAGTAATTTAAATGTTTTAAAAATGGTCTACTTTCATGTGGCTTATAATTTAAATGTTCAAAATGGAAAAGGATTCTATTATTAAAACATTGTTATAAAGGGTATTAAAGATATATTCTTTTAAACATATATCATCCATGTCAATATTTTAATAATGTTTTTAAGGATTTATTTATGTGGACATGAATGTTTTAAATCCCTTTCAAATGTTTCAAAGTGGTATGGGACACTTTGATTCTAAAATCTTTTTTAAATGTATTCTTTTAATATTTTCCAAGTATAAATGGATTTTTTCTCTCATAGAGTTTTAATGATTTTATTATATGTTTTTATATATGATAATATCATGATCTGATATATTGTTCTTGAAATGTGGAAATTTTATGTTTCTTTTTTGCATGTTTTAATTGTTATGATTATTTTATGGTTCTTGGGCAATGTTTATGAAATCGGGTGGTTCCGTGATAAACTAAGGGCGGGTGAGCACGATATATATCTCCAATGCATTGGGTAACGTGAAGTAGTTAAATTGTAAGGTTTCTTTGAAGAGATTTAGGGAATATACTATGATGGGTATTCCAAACGTAACTATGAGGGTTACTCCCTACATAAGAATATAATGAATGCATCAAGTTACATTTACTTCTTATGATTTCATTGAGTTATTCATAAATCTTATGATTCAATGAGGTCTGTTAACGTGTTTTTTCTTTACGATTAATGTGTGTTTTCATTGATTCTTATGTATAAATGGACTAATGTTTCCTTTATGTATTTTTATATCCCTTACTGAGCTTTTTGTGCTCATCCCATGTTTTTAAAATGTCTTCCACATTACTTAATGTGGAATACGGTCAACGATGGGATCATGTAAATGTCATGATGTATAAAACATGGAACTAGAAATGACTCTTTTGTTGAAGAGTTTATATTTTTTGAAAAAAATGGAAACTATGTAGATTTCTCTACCTTGTAATCATTGAGATGTAATAGTTATGTCTTAATTATCTAATACTCTAAACCTAAAAAGATACTCAATGTGAATTATTCATTTAATTCAAGAATATGTATTGTACTAAGGCCGGATTCTTATACTTTAAATCCTCCCAGAGCACATGGTAAACCTGTGAGAAAATCTATTGAGATGTCATCAAACTTAAACTCAAGAAAGTCTAAGGGCTGCAATAGACTGTTGGGAACATGGTGCTCGACCTTCAACTGCTGACACAATAGGTGCCTTTCCACAAAATATGTTGCTTCCTGCTTCACCATGGTCTACCAAAAATGTTCCCTCAATAATCAGTACATTTTAGAGAAAATTGGATGCACCGCTAGGGGTGAGATATGTAAATCATGGAGAACTAACTCATGTATTTCCATTGGGACAAACTGCTTCCCACAGAACAATATCTGATTCTGGCTATCCTCCGACCATCCCACCAGAGCATTACCCTAGACAACGTGATCACACATCACCTCAGCCTCTACATCTATCCACCGAGACACATCTACCATTCTCACCAAGGAATAATGCACTTTGAGTTAGAATATGTAGCCACTACAACAATCCTCCCCAGCATACAGGCTCAATGCACATAACGCCTCCATTGACTTCAAAGAATTCATGGATTCCCAAACTACATCTTTTTGTGATTTCATTCTTGAGGAATCCCCCACCATGCTCCCCTTCCATGGATTTTATGTGATATCAATGTCTTCATATTTGGGAAACTCTACTCACCTTCACTGTCTAATGTTCAGGTCTAACTGGGAGAAGATATACCTATAGATCTTATGATTAGTGAAGACTGCAAATTTCTCCCAGATGATGAGATTCTACCATAAATCCATTAATAACATGGCCACTGGAAGCTCTAGGTCATTGGTGGCATAAATAAATTCATTAGTATGTAAATTCATAGACCCATAAGAGATTACTCCTTACTGCTGCATCATCACTCATCCCAAACCTTGGCCAAAACTACCACAAAACATGTTGAACAACGCCCCTTCCTCTATAAACCTAATCACTAGGAAATGACCATCTTCCCTTTTAGATAGCTGAATGCTTCATGGCAGTACTCACTCTATACAAAAGCCTGGTATTTTTTGGTCAAAGCTATGAAAGTAGGTACAAATCGGGAGAAGTTAGGTACGAAACACTAACAATAGCTTTCCAGACCCAAGAAACTACAAACCTCTGCCACATTCTCGGGTGCTACCAAGGAAACAAAAACATTGACCTTAGACGGTCCCACTACTATCCCATTCTGAGATACTATGGGTCTAAGGAAGATCACCTCTCACATCTAGAACATGCACTAGGAAAATTGTTTGTAGAGATGGTGGTATCATAGGACCTCCAAGACAGTCCTCTGATGTCCGACGTGCTCCTCCAATGACATTGAGTATATTAGAATGTTGTCAATGATCATGATGAAGAACCGTTCTAGGAACTCATGAAAAATAGAGTTCATGAGTCCCATAAACACAACTGGTGCATTCATGACACCAAAGGGCATGACTACGAACTCGATGGGCACATACCTAGACCTGAATGAATTCTTCATGATGTCACCCTCATTTACACTCAACTTGTGATATCCAAAATTTAGGTCAATATTAGATAACCAACCTTCCCCCTTTAGCTGGTCAAAAAGATCTTCGATCATTTGGATAGGGTAACGGTTCTGGACTGTCACCAGATTCAACCTCTGGTAGTCTATGCATTGGATTAGGCCACTATTCGCCTTCTTTGTGAAGAAGAATAGAGCACCCCGTGATGAAAAACATGGTCAGATAACCCCCTTTGTCATCAAGTCTACAACCTATATTAACAACTCCATCAACTAAGAAGGCTCCTTCTGATAGGGATCCATATAAATAAAATGGGAACTGATTTGAATTCTTATCCCTAAATCAACATCACGTCGAGGTGGTAGAGTCACACCCTCTTTGGGTAAGAAGTAAAAGAACATACAAACAACTCTGGGAACTTCTACCATATTTGCATCTGATGATTCCACTAAAAGCTCGAAAAACAAGTAAACAAGAGGCTCGACATGCTGGTTTCCCCCTGGTAACTCTGTTCTCCATCGAAAGCTACATGCAGACTGTCCATATCTGAGAATCAAACTATTCACTAGATGCAGTCGATAACACTGTGCACAGAAAACAAATAGTAGATGCCTAGGATTACATCATATGGATGTATCTATTTCAGAAGAAGGTCCTCAATGGATTGACGTGGAACCAACATTAGTCTACACCCTCTACAAACATCAGGCAAACTGATTTAACCACTAATTGATGTACTCAACACCAGGGACATGGGATGTATCTATACGTCTAGTCCCAGAGCATGGGATAGACTGGGTGAAACAAATGAGTGTGAGGCTCTTAAATCAAATAAAGAACATGCTATATTACTAAACAGACTGATCGTACCTTGAACAACCTATGGCCCTGCTAGAACTGCTACCTCTACAATGTGAAACTTCCCATGCCCAGCTCCTCTACCTCTCTATTGTCGACTGCCTCCCCAACCAAGCCATGGTTGAGGTCCCTTAGGAGAACCCTATGGTTGGCCTCCCCCATTATCGTCTCCCCTTGGTGTAGTGGGAAACCTCTGATCTTGCTATTAGAAGGGAATGACCGGAAAATGTTACTGCTAGGGTGGGCGGTGAGCCATCCCTCCCCCACTGTAAAGTAATCAAACATGGAATTGGTTATGAATATGACCACAACCTCCAATGATAAAGTACCTCGGTCCTAGGACTATAAGGAAAAAAGAAGAATAAGAGACTGGAACTATAAATATTGAGGCCTACTCCCCAATGGATGAACCTGGAATGACCTGACGTTACAGACCTGCTGTTGATAGTCTCTCCCATTGAAGAACTCGGTTGGTTTCCCTCTCGTAGCACACCTCCCAGTGTGTTCATCCTCTCCACTACTTCGTCCTTATTCTGACCCTCTAAGTATGTTGGTAGAGTGATGGGAGTAATAGAGTACTAAAGAGAAGGTTGGAGTGCCTCCTCTGAGCATCTTGCCCCAGATTCCTCATCCAGGAAGAGATCTGGTGCGAAGCACAAGAGATCATTGAACATGATCCCTAGTTCCCATCCAGACGAACTCCCATGCTGGAGGGAGTGTAGCTCCTGCCTCTTCTCATCATTCATTTTAGAAGAAAGGAATTTTACATGGAACTCCCTCTCAATTCCATACCATGAGGTCACAGTTTCCTTCCACTCTCTGAGGTAAAGCGTCCACCACTGATTCGTTTCGCCTCGTATAAACCTCACTACCAAAGGAACCCAATACTCTATTGGAGCTCAGATCATGATGAAAGTGATCATTATCTCCTTGATCCAACTCTTCTTCTCCATGTTTGAGATGCTACCCTCATACATTCCCAGAGTCTATCACTGATTGTAATGAAGAATCTTCTACCAGTGGTCATCCACCTCTTCTCTACTGGCCCTTTAATGATCAATCGGGTTAAGCTATTGGGACTTGACTACTCATATCACATGAGGGTGATGTCTCGGTTCCATTTATGAAAAGTAAAAAATGAATTCCTTAGTATGAGAAGTGTGGAATTTTTTTTTAATCTTTTTGAACTCTTTATTTATTTTAAATTCTCAAAACACCAAAGACACACAAGAAATCAAGTCATTAGGATTCATGCACCTTTCATAGGGTCTCTATCCAGCAGTCGGTGTAGGATTACGTGGTCATTAAGTAGGTCATTAGTCCATGCATTAGATCATGGGTGCCATAAAATCCACTGTCCTAGACGATCTTCCATGGCCTATCTCATGCACTAATATTTACTGACACTTTTTCAATGAAATACCATGATATCATCTCAATGACTCTATTTGAACTCCATCCCATCTCTCAGTCTCCGAAAATATTCCATCTAATACAGTTTTGTCACAACCTTCAATCATCAAGATGAATTAAATGATGGAAAACTGCTAGACGCTTCCTTCTTCATGATGAAGGAGAGAAAATGACCCCTCAAATCCCACCTTCAATAAAAAAAGGAATTTATTACCCTTTTTTAACAGGACTCGGAGATAAGATGGTAAATCATAAACAACTCCAAATACTAAAAGAAAAAGCAAATCCAGAATCCATTCCCACATGAATGTTCAAAAGTGAAACTGACACAAGGTACAATGGAAATTCCGATGTAAAGTACCAAAAAGGGTCTATGAAGAAACAACAACAAATCCATAGGCTCGTGCTAGTAAGGCACAGCGTGGTCCTCAATGTGCTCCCAAAAAGCTAAAAATAGTTTATATACGTAGGGTGAGCAAAGAAGTATACTACGTAGGAAAACTAATGCTACCCATTCACAGGTTTTGGAATATACTAATTTTCCTTTGAGAAAATAGTAGAACCTCAAGAAGATACCAATGAATACTAACCAACCAAACAATACCAAGCCACAATCACCAAATAGCGCAAGTAAAGTAAAGTAATACTATAATAACATTGATATTTGGGTACCCCACACCACTTTCACACTGGTTGAATGCTTGTTCATAATGGCTAACATCTTTATGCTACCTGTCATCCCATATGTTGTCCCATTGACACAACCATCCCGCCCTCACCTGGGTCTCAACCACAAAAATACCACCCGTATACACATATGCCACAAAAACCACACCACTCAGCTAAAGACTCATGGGATTCATCCCAAAGATACTTGGGAAAACAAACCAGGCTCATAACCTCCTAGGCCCCTCATCCACAATATACCTTTTACCGAATAATCATGGACTATTGGAATCTTTAAGCAATTACAAATTGCTCAGATGAACCTGAGAAGGAAAGTCTGGAAGTGGGTTCCAGGAAAAATGTCTATAACTAGCCATCCATCCTCCCACTGGGATGTTTGGAAGACACACTCCCCATGAAATAGATGTGTTCAGAACATAGTTCTTAACATGGATGGGGTGCGTATTGAAATCACAAGAAACTACAATATATATATATATGTAAGAAAACACTCATCCCGTCCTACAGGTTTCCAAACAAAAACTTTCACAAAAAGAACTACCATTTATTCTACCCCTAAATGCACAACCAGCCACAATGAAACATGATCCAGAACCCTTTTTATTGAACCACTTTCCATTAATTATGTAAGGGGGTTTAATGTAATCTATTTCATCACTACTGGGAAACTACCTACCATAACCATATCAAGACAACAATAAAAACCAAGCCAGCAGCCGCAATGCACAACCAATTCTCTAATGCAGTCCCACTGCAAAATGAGTCTATAACCACACCGCTGTCCCATTTCCCGAAGTCACATCATTAACATAAGACAACAAAAAGACAATTATTCTTCATAAAAGTTAATCCATTCCACAATCAATTTATTTCATTGAATGATATTTCACTACACCTCTCATGTACCACCACACATGCATATCCCACTATATATATATCATTTCAACCACAACCAAACTACACCCAAAAAACACTCTCTTCCCACAAAACCAAATCCCTTGTCCAACCTTGTTCATAAAACCATGCTCCTAATAGTAGCACCTCATAACTCACACGTGGTTACAAACTCAAAAGAACACAACACTCAACCACACATATCAATAGGATATATATAGATTCATATTTTAACTAGTTGAAGTTCTTTATTTGCACTAGATAATAACCGAAGTGATAAAAAAATGTTTGATCTATGGGAATTAATTTATTTTACCATGTATACATGATTATGAAGAATTAATGTTACATGAATTGTTCATGTATCTCAACAAAACAAAACATCACTTGTACAAAACAAATACCACCAATAGCTATGATTTTTAGAAGGCATATCACCACAAAAACCATAATAGAATAAAAGATAATAAATAAAATATATGATCAACATCGAACCTCTCCCTGCCCGTCATTTTACTTACCTGAGTTATCTTTTGATGAAATTTACTTCTTTTTTATTTCTCATGTTATGAAATGTGTCCATCCATTCCTCACAGGGATCCATTATCATACCCACCCCATATGATGCACAATTAAATATAGTAAAAATAAATTCCTACATGGATGATCAAGGATTAAAGTTCCTCGCTGCACCAAGAATAGTGGATCCTGAGAGTCATATGAAAGGTCTTCAATAATAACGAGATATGGGGCTATAGAACAGACGCATGAATCATCTAGAGATGAAGGCTCTACGTGCACCATGAGAAATGATTAGGAAGAATGAAATAAGAGATCTAGGTTTATGAATGGGATATATCCTAAAAACATGAGAGACAATTTCAACGTACTTGAAAATCAGATAATTGTTTTACCACATGGATCTACCGTTATAAGTCTTGTGGGATGTTATAAGATTTGGGGAAATTAATAATTCTCTTTTGAAATGGTATATATGGACCAAAACATGATTTTGAGTTGATAAGTTTCCATTTCACAAAGATAAACACATAATAGGGGTGAAACAAGAAAGAAACTGGGAAAACTGTAAATGAGTCACTGATTGGTGAATCGCCGACACTGAGCCACCGATGGGTGAGCTACCAACGCTGAGCCACCAACGTTGAGCTACTGACACCATGACTTATCGACACAATGACCTACCGATGAAATTATCTACCGACACCCTGACCTAATGATGCCTCGATCTATGGACGAAATGACCTACCGATGCCCTTACCTACCAATGACTTGACCTACCGATGAAATGACCAAACAATGCCCTGACCTACTAACACATATTACCTCGACTCATTGGTGTTGATGCCTCTAACATGTTGACGCATTTCCATTTTGATTCACTGACACACTGACACATTGACATGCGAATGGAAAAATTAGAAATTTGGAAAACTCATGAAATTAGTCATTGTTGCCTCCTAGAACACCCTAAACACTGTATTTTGACAATGTAAAGGGATTAAGAAAATACAGGTTATTATGATCGAATTAAAATCTTTGATAATAGAGAAAAAAGATTTATATAATATGAGAACTCACATTTTTAATCTATGAAGGATAAACCAAAACGATGTAGAGAAAACATAGGAACTTAAGGATGAAATGAAATATAAGTACAATTATCTGTTATTATATTACTGATTCACTAGGAATTTTGGGGAACAATTTCTAAATTGGGGAAGAATATAATATTCTAGACATTTTTAAATTAGAATTTCATCCTTGATATCTTCATATTTTTCTTTCAAATATGTGTATTGGTTATAATAAAAACCACATGAACCTTAAAATAAAAATAAAAATTTACTTTATATATAACATTATATATGGTGGTTGAATACACTCTATAAAATTTAAGATAATAATACTGAAAAATATGTACCTGAAAATAAAAAACCATAAATTGATATACCATTTTTCATTTTTTTCCTAGAAAAATGTCACTAATAAAATACATAATAAAAATAAATAAAACATTAGATAAAAACCCATGAATTTTTAAATGAAAATTAGATAACCCTGAAAGGAAATGATGAAAATGAATAATTTTAGGAATGAGGGGTAATTATAGAATGTATAAACCCAATATGGTAATTCGGAATAGTAACTGGATATTGGGGACAATGAAATATTAAAAAAACAAAAAATGAATAAAACATGTAAATGTAAATATTAGAATAATTAAAAATGATTTCCCAGATTATATAACATAAAATATTTATAAGTGGAATTTTTAAATAGATCAATTTTTTATATACTAAAAAAATAATTTTGTTATTAGATTTTAAATTTTATATCTAAAAAATATAGAAATTAAAATTTATAAAATAAACATCTTTTTTGAAATAATTATATATAAATTAGGTTATTTTATATTTTATTTCATTTTTATAAAAATTTAAATTTTTAGTGAATAAAAAAACAATATTTTCTCAAAAATTGCATGATTTAAAACATTATAATGGAGTCGATGTTCCTCAAAAAAAAATTTCAAGAAATTTATTAAATTTAATGAATAATATATTTTTTTTGATAATAATGAAATTATTTTTCAAACCTGTAAATGAGTTTCAAAATTCAAATTATATTTTATATTAATAAAAAAGTATTTTTTTTATATTTATTAAAATAATATATTTCATTGATATTGTTCAGTTGGTAAAGTAATTAATAGAAAATATATGTAAATTTTATAAATAGGCACAATTAATATTCAGAGGTATCATTAGTTACTCATATTATTGATCAATGATAACTATATACTCTATATTTTATTAAAAAAACACGCATATCCCTCACATATAAGTACACCATATCCTCCCACCATAACTCATCACATCCAAAATATCTTACAAGAAAAATATCATCCAATATTCCTCCCCAAAAATCCCGCAACATTTATATGGAATCATAGTTTAACAAATAGATTAATAATTAAGGATTAATGAGTAGTCCATGAGATGCTGTTCAAAAAAGATTAATTTTATCACCACAACTCTTTTAATTTTTTATTCTCATTAACACATCCTAAAGATCAAATTTATACTTCATAATTATTATTAATATATTACAATTCAATTATAAATAAATTAAAGTAATAATGCCTATTTTTTATTCTGACCTTATAATTAATAATGTGTTGATATTTTTGTTTTAATGGGTTTTGTAGAAAAATAATAGAATAAATAACAAAATGAAGATACAATTATGATTTTTTATTATAAAAGGACCATAATATTATTATTATTAATGATATAACTTCATAGTAGGTATTATTATGTATTAATATATGTTTAATAAGCATCCCTATTATCATTAGAATCAATTATTTATATTAACATAACTATTCATAAACCATACTATTAGTTTGATTTGGAAAATTAATTTGACACCCTTTTATCTCATTGAGCCTTGATAAGTGAACCTACAATTGATATTAAACATTCAATGTAAAGACGAATACATGAAAAAAATATCATGATATTTGAGAACAATAAAAATTAAATTATCAGTTATTAGTTTATAAAAATAATGAAATTAAAATACTGAAATAAATAATAAATTAGTTTGGAATAAATTAATTGAAAATTTATATAGACTATTCTGAATGAAATATGATGTTTTCAATGAACGTGGGATTTGCAGTTAGTGATTTTCTTTAGGTCCTCATTCATATTTTGGATATGTTTTACTTATTCACATTATCTTCCAACATTTTTTATATTATCATTTTCAATCATTATCTAATAATTTTATCCTAAATTTTTGTCGAAGTTCATATATTTGTGATTCTCATTCATTTTTTATTTTAAACATTACACATAAATTTATAAGTAAAACAATCAAAATTTATATTTCCTTCTCATCCATGATTCTCTATTTTTTCTTATAAATATATACATTTTTCTATGGTATATTATCTTATAATATCATTTCATTGAAAATTATTGTTTTTAACATGAAATTTTCCCTCTTACTTAGGGTACCTATGTGACTCATTAATATTATGCTTAAGATTCTATAATGCATCCCCATTTCTTTCCATGAATTAATTTCATGTTTATTATTTATGGTTTACTTTAATTTATTTGTGCCATAAATAATCATTGAATTTTATGATGTCATGGGTGGGACCAAAATTATATATCTACTATAATAATTTTTGAATGTTCTCATATAATAATATGTCATGTATGCTACCTGTGAAGTTAACCTAACACATTATGTTATGATGTATTAGATGAATGACTGGAAATATGTTTGTGGCATGTTTTATGTTTTCTCAATTTCCTATTCTTCTCATGACCACTATTTTCAGAAGATTACACTCCATTTATGTAATTATTTAATGTAAATACTTTTGAATAATCACTTTTACACTTACATTATTGATAATATGTCTTCTTAATGTTTAATTTGATTACCCATTACATGGAATTAATACTAACATATTGTTTTTAAATTTCCTCTGGATATCCCACGAGGAGGTAGGGAAAACTCGATTTCTATTGGAAAACAATGTTGAATGAAATGATATATTAACTATTTTTTTCTAAATTTTTGTATCAAATTTACCAATGAAACTAAACCTACGTATTTATATGTTTATTTTATTGAATCAATTTAAAAAATTATGTAATATTACAAGTATGTGATGTGGTTTCTATATTTATTCTCAACATTCTGACACATATATAGAATGGTAATAATATGATCTACATATATATAGATTCTCAAATATATCAACCATTATTATGTAATTATTCAAACTCTATCATATTACTTACGTAACCAATAGATCATTCACCTATCACTTACAATGGGTATTGAGTTAATTATCTAAACTTATCACAAATTAAATCATTTACTCAATTTTTCAATTATTATCAACTTAATTATCTCAAGTAAATAGGAATATAAAAGATCATGAATCACTTATATTTCCAAAATAAAATATAATTTATCCTTTTTATTTTTGATTTTTATCTTCTGTATCTTCGGAATAATTATTACATAGTACATTTAACATCAATAAATGTATTCAAACATTCTTAAAACACTACCACCACAATAATAAATTTAAAAAAAACAACGAAAAAACATGATAATACATTATGTAACTTTTGAATCCTTCTGACTAAGTATTTTACATAGTATATATTCGATTTTGCATACATCATATCCTCCTCTTATTAATAAATATATTCATTCTCCCCTGATTGTTTACATCCACTAAAATAGTTATAGTTCATCAGTAAATGTCATTAAATATAGGGAATATAATTTAAACATAGAAAATATTTCACCCAAATTGAAACATTAATGAAGGTAAAGGACATTAAATTCAAATTTATCTCTTCCATATATAAAATTGAAAATAGAAATTATGTTTCATTTGTATTTGATAAAAAATCACATATATAACATCTGTTAATAGCTAAACATTCAATTTTAGTAGAGTTATTTTCCAAACTATTGACTTCATAATACCATCATAAATGAAAATATTTTCATGCTAAATCAAATAAATATTATATATTATTGGATGATGCACAAGAATATGTAATGTGAAAAAAATTGACAAAAAATATATAGTAAAACATTAACAAAATTCCTTATTCTTCCTATAATTACAAATAACGCGTTATTCAAAATGATTATCCAAACAATAATTCTAATGTTAAAGAACGTTTTTATTTGGATTAATCATATATCAATAAGAAACATCCTATCTTTTTAATTCTATTAAAAAATAAATAAATTTGAATTAAAATCATTTTAATTTAAAACATAACATTTTTTTTGAATTTCATTTCGAAACTAAACCATAAGATCATTGACCTATTATCCTAGCCCAATGATTTTGTAAATTAAATAAACCAATAAATGAGTATTTTATAATATTATATTATTTTTTAACATGTTATTTATGGGTTTCATCATTTAATTGAAAATATAATAAATGAAGATATGATAATATTTTCATTTTAAGGCCTTAGCCTATTTCATTGGATATAGGGCTCTAATTATGGTGTTAAGGTGGGATGTGGTATTTATTTTGTGTATTATATAACTAATAGATTACCTTTGGGTTCCAATTTAACCATGAAAAATATCTTAAAATTGAGAAAAATGATTATTTGAAAGGTATGAAAATGTTACGTATCATAAAAAACCCACGATGAGAAAAAATCTAAATTAAATTTTTTTAAGTCTATTTATAAAATAGTGATAGTAAAAATGTGAATAACTATTCAAATAAAAGTATCATATTGTTATTTCCTTCACACATGGGGAGTGATATAAGATCACATTGAATATGATGATATACAATCTGATATTCTATCCCCAAAAAACTTGTTCTATCTTCATATAAGATCAAACTGACTAATAATAACATAAATTTCTTCAACATATTTTCTATGATATTATAATTTATTTTAATTAAATTCAATATATTATGGAATTAAATGAAATAAAAACAATTTCATTATCCCAAGAATAAATTTAATAAAGAACAAAATATTCTATAATATTATCAAATATAAATACAATCAAATTTCAATAAAATCATTTACTTAATCCAGTGTATTCCATGAATATCAAAATAATCATATCACAATTTCCTCTTTAGTCTCACAAATTTTTAATTAGAAACACACATCAATAAATCCAACCTCTTTCTTCATACACTAATGTGATTACTCAATGAACAACCCAATGATTCAAATTAAAAATAAATTTCTAATTTTCAATTATAAAACTTCTTAATAACTATTTTATTGGAATATAAATAATTAAATGTTCATTAAAAGAAAATTAAATATCACTTTCCTTATTATATTTTATAAAATAACATTCTATATGCATTTAGTTTTTATATAATCAATTTCGTAAGTTAGAATAACTCCATCCAAGTTTTGAATAAAAAATCCCCAAATCGTAAGTGACAAAACATCATATTCATGAATAATACCTATCCATTTATACAATAATCCAAAATTTTAAAATAATTTTATTAATAATTATATCAATCATAAGGAAATTTAATTTTCACATTATCCATTAAAATAATCTTCTAAAATCTATATTTCATAAGATTATTTGTGAATACATCAATCTATGTCTCATTAGTAAGAATAAAAAACATCCTTAAAACTCAAATATTTACTATTTCTGTGAAATGAATTTCTTAATGTTGATGTACACTAACAAATAAACTAAAAGGAAATTATTTAGAATATATGTATTTATTTGATTGTAGTATTAGATATTTAGTTACAACATCACATTAGCCAAAATAGAATCTAAATGTGTCATTATCTATATCTTATATGTTTTATCATTTACCTATGAGACATAACCAACCTCCTTTTTATTTAATGGTGTAGATATATTATTTTGAAATTTCCAAGATAAAAATTAATATTAATAAAAGAAATATTTTTCCATTTTAAGTTTTTAGCAATAAATATTTATGACAAAATCAGTATAGGTATAGATAAGCATATATTGAATGAATTAATTTATGTAAATATAAAATAATAAATTATTCCTATAGGATAATTGATAATTCTATTTGATGGAATATGATTTTGAGCTGTAGAATCACATATAATGTGAGTGAAAGAGTCAGAAAAATTAGTTTGGTCTCAAAGAAGTCAAGAAAAAATTACTTATACTGATCATACCTATTTTTTAATTACTATTATGAAATTATGATATTTAATGATATGAATTACAGTATTTATTTTAGTATAAATCTTTTTGATTATTCCATATAAAACATATTCTATAATTCTCAACTGTATTTATATTGGGATAATAAATGACTATATTTATTAAATAAATTTAGATGCCCATGAAATATTTATCCCTCCGAAAATGACAATGTCAAATGTGTTCTTCATTTGATTTTTTAACCACTTGAAAATAATTAATTTATTTACTATAAAATTTATTTCATATATATATATCTCTTTATATAAATATATAAATATTATTAATTAATTTCAACAAAATTCAATGATATAGATATTATGGTTCACTAAAACCATAATAAAATTATGCATCTTAAAAAAAATATCTAGTAAAAAATACTATCATCCTATGGATTTATTTCATCTTTAAAATAAATTAATCAATTTGAAGAAAACTTTTCATATCACTATTAAATAAAAAATTTGTTTCTTTTTTACACCCATATTAATGTACACAAATTAAGATAAGATAATACACATCCATTTGAAATTTTTATATTATTTTAAATTATAATTACATTATTATTTTAAAATTATTCAATATGTGGAAAATTACTATCTAAATAATTCCAATAAACTAATGATTATTTTTTACAATCTAATATATCTTATTCTAATTTAGTTCCCCCGAAACATTAAAATAATAATAAATCCACACAGTGTTCCTATAATGCCTTTTTATTTTGAATAGAGTATGATGTAAATTTCAAATATATATATATATATATATATATTATAACACTTAAATTAATTTCATAAAACTAATTTTTTTTTTCATATTTTACTTTATATTTCCCTATTCATTATGAGAAATTAATATGGTATATGATATTTTTGTTCGAGATCATCACTATAAAACTAGTGATTAAAAAATATTTAATTTTTACAGATTTTAAATATTATTTTGAAAAATTTTAATATAAATATGGGTTTCATTGGTATTTTTATTTACTTGAGATATGAAAATCATCGTTCTTTTCATTATCATATATAACCACATAATTTCTATAATCATCAACGTCTTATCCTAAATTTTAATATTTGTTTATTTATCATTTTATGCAAATATACATTATATTCTTTCATTTTCAGTATATTAATTCAATTTTAGACCATTCACATCCATGAAACGTCTAATAAAAAGATTACAAAAATCATAACCATTTCAGCATTATGGATAACCAAAAATAGCATATTGTCTACCTATTCTTCAATATTTTAATGAAATATACTATGAAATTTTTTAGAAATGGGATTATAAACAACCATATGTATTTGAAACTTAATATATTCTTCAATCACATATCATTAGGGTGAAAATAATAATTTTTTCAAAGGAAACAATTATTTTGAATATAAACCAATATGAATATTTTTTCTCTATAAATACCATATATTTTTATATTCACCATGAACCATCCATCCAATCTATGGATGGCTTTGAATAATTATTTTAAATCACTTCTTATGTTAGGATTTATAATTTTATCTTCAATCAGTATAAATAAAATTTTTCTCAATGAATAATCAGAATCATCCATATATATAGAATTGTTGTTAGTTATAATTTTTTGTAGATCAGTGAATATTTATTTATGAACTTCTTTTTAATCATTAAAACTATATTATATCACTAAATTTATATTTAATATTTCTTAACCATGAATATATGTGATTTAATATATAAATTAATTAAATTACTTATCACGATGATATGATTTAGTTTGTATATGTTCTAAAATAATTTATTAAATATTGTTAAGGAAATATTTGTTTTGAAACAACATTATCTTATGTAAATAATTCATTATGTTTACTATTTTTAAAGAATCAAAAAATATTTTACAGTATATAGTCATATCTAAAACATTAATCACATAATATTCATGAGTTAAAATGGTTATTTTTCTTCGATAAATATATGTTATGAATTAAAACCACACATCATTCCTTAAAATCATGTCAAAATATCAAGACTTCCATAAAATAATCAATTAGAAATTATTTCAAATAAATCATTAGAAATTTTTAAATAGAAAAAAATGGTAATTATTTTAAAATTTCAAATATTATTTATAAATACCATATAAATAAAATTTTCATAATGTTTTGATACACTCAATATTTACTGTTTATATTCACATAAAATGATAGTATTCTTTAAAATTAAATTTAATTTAGTGATATAATGTTTTCTATGTTTTTTATTTTAACTGATTAATCATTTAAAATAGTAATTAAAAACCCATTATTCTTATAATTAACCTTGATTATTTTATAATTAATAATCAAACAATATGTATATTAGTATTTATTATGTAGAGTATTCCATTTTGTGATTCCTTAAATTAAAAATAAACATGTATTGCAACCTCATTTACTTTTCATGATCTTTATATTAATTTCAAATTGTGTTGATGCATAAAATGAGATATAAATTTTTTGAGAAATCATCTGGTAAAATTAACATGTTACATATATTATATCACGACCAGCCTTCACCAAAAGGAGGTAAGGGTCAGCATATTTCCAAGTAATTCATCCATTATGTTTAAGGAGAGATAATGACCCCTGAAACCCGCCTTCTATAGGTTCCGGAGTGGCGACTAGCACCAAGGGTATAGAAATTTCTCACAAATGGATGGTATTACCCTTTTTGTTTTATAGGAACAGTAGATAAGATGATGAAACCCAAAAAAACCAAAATTAAAAGAAATTTAAATCCAAAAGTAATCCATTACCACATGCATGTTCCAAAAGTAAAATCCACAAAGTGCAAAAGTGCTATAAGGGTATGTACCAAAGAAAGAAAATAGCAACTGCAACTACCCCAAAGGACCAAGCTAGTATGGTCCTACGCGATCTCCAATGTCCTCATGGAAACTTGAAAGCAGTTTTATATATGTAGGGTGAGCATACTTGTACACTCAGTAGGGAAAACCAAAGTCTCTCGTGGACAAGTGGGGGAACATACTAATTTCTCGTGAGAAGCAAGACAACCATTACTATGAAAGAGTTCACCCATCCCACTCACCGACTACACTCACCAAGTAGTGAAAACCATGTAATTTATATTATAAGAGCACATAGATATTTGGGTACCCCTCACCACTTTCCCATAGGTTATTGAGACATACTACGCATCAAACCAATCTCGCCATTCTCACCTCAGTCCCACTGCCACACCCGCCTGCGCACACCGAGGCCACAACCGCACGCAGTCCCACTGCCGAATCCCGCCAGCAAACACCTGGGCCCCAATTGTCCCATGTAACCATGCCTAAAAACACCAAGGATAGAACAACCACCACCACGCCCGAAGACACCTGGGCTAGATGATCCACTACCACGCCCGAAGACACCTGGGCCTCATCCCGAAGATACTTGGGAAACTACCTGCTTGCACACACCTGGGCCATAAACACCACGCTACCCCGACCGAAGGTTCTTGGGCTAATAATGTACCTCAAACCATCACAAGGTGCCTGAAGATACATGGGCTATCTGGGAAGGGGAGGAGAAAAGGAGCTAATAACCTGCCACTAAGAATTGTGTTGGAAAAAACACCCTCCCCTGTGAAATGGGGGTGTTTGGAACTAAGTGCTCAACTTGGGTGGGGCATGAATAAGAATCTCAAAGCTAAAAGTATATATATAGGTAACAAGAACTCACCCAATGTTAGTTTTTTCTTCAGACAGCCTACAGATCACAAAAACACTCAAGTCCAAGTCACGACTCTCACCAACAAAACCCATTTGTCCCATTCTTGTTTCCACATTCAGTAATAATGTTTAAATAACTTCATGCACTACTGGGAAACTAATATCATAAGTGAAACCAAAGGGATAATAGATATCCCTCGAAGTAATGGACCAAAAGATAACCCCAGACACTACCCTGTGTCCCCCCTTAAAAGGTTTCTCATCAATCGAGGATCCCACCCCAACTCGTGATATAAACAAGGTAACCTCCCGGTCTGAAACTCAAAACCTATGAATACATAAAAACAGGGGATCCCATACCTAATTTTACAACCACCGAGAGTATAAAAACAGGTAATCCCATCCCCTCTCACATCACCCAGCAACCAGCCCGTAAAAGAAAACAACCAAACCACCACAACCAACACAAAACAGGGCCATACCGGTATTTTCAGATTTAAAAGATTTTACACACTCCATGATTTCAATTCCATGTGTTCAACCGGGGGTTATCACAGAAGGGTTGATCCTGGTTCTTCTAATTTACTTAGTCGAATATATGTAATTATCCAATTTACTTTTCATGGCAGGAGTTTACAACCACAAACAAGCCATTTAAAACATCACCAGGGGTTCATTAATGCACAGAGAATGACCACCAATGACCATGATTTTCAGTAGGTGTAAGACCTCACAATTTATAAAGATGATCACAATATAAAATAGCATCAACGAACACAGCCCCCCCCCCCCTTAGGATTCATTCATCACCTTTATTTAGGACTGGTTTATCCAATTCTACCGAAACAAAAGAATGCCCACCCCACATGATACAAAAAAAGGGAGAGATGAATAAGAATTCCCTAATTGTTGATCAACTATCGACGCTTAGGCCGGGCACGGAACATTATGCATAATGATGCGGCTCGCCCGATGCACAAAAATCAGCTCGTCTGGACGAAAGTACTCCTCGCAGAGGGTTATTGAGAAAAGAAGAAACCCCGGCAAACCCTTTAGGGCCGTGGACGGTTGAGATAAGAATGCCAAACTGCATAAGGAGCAAGGGTTGTGGTTTGACCACGCGACCCCACACGTTATTAATGGGGTCAGGTGGTTTAAAACACCGTACACACCAGGTTAATTTATTAAATATTTTATTAAAATATTTATGGGCATTACCGGGTTTTAAAACATGCATAGGAGTAAAAATAAGGTTAAAAACAAAAACCATAATTGCGCAAGGAGCGCCACTGGAAAGAACCCGACAAAGCCGGGTGACGCCGATCGGTCGCGCAGATCGATCACGCCAATCGGTCTCACCGATCGTTCTCCCAGATCGGTCGTGCCAATCAGTCACACCAATCGGTCTCCCCGATCGGTCTCACCGATCGGTCGTGCCGAGATGCTACCCCTTTAGGATCCAGATTTTTAGCAATGGAAAGTACCAAGAGAGTCTGGGCCATCACATCAGATGCCTCTCAAACTATTCTCGCCCTCGAGAATTTAAAAAACCTAGAAGGAAAGAGCTGGTCCAAACAACCACCTCAAAAGATACCTCTCAAGAGTGAACCTCATTGTTAACTAAGAACACTTTCCTGTCATGAACCAAGAAAAATATTATGTCAAACTGCCAAGGCATGTGGGGGTTGGGGAGTCTCCATCCCCATGTCAAGATATTATCCGCTTTGGGCGGCACTGACTCGCCCGCACGGGATTAATCGCATCCACCTTAATGAGTCATGATTAGGGGTCGGGTTCTCTCCTCCCTCATAGCCAAGACTTTTCACACACATTCAGAGGAAAATAAAACTAGCATTTCATATACAACAAGGTAAAAAATTCATCAACAACAGCTATAAAAAACAGAACAAAACTCAAAACAACTCTAGGTAATGGGCACACATATGTGCTTCCCTCTCCCAAGTACTCTCCTCAAGCCTACCATGTCTCCAAAACACACGAATCATGGGAATGGTTCGCCCACGAAGCACCTTTTCTTTGCGATTATCGATCATCACTTGTCTCTCCACAAAAGTCACGTCGTCTTCGATGTCCAGCTCTCCCCAGCCGAGGACGTGTGAATCGTCGTGTAGATACCGACGGAGCTGGGACACAAGGAATAAATCATGTATCCTCAGCAGCAGCGGTGGTAACGCTAGCTGATAGGCCACTTCAACGACCTGCCACAACACTTCGAAGGGCCCGATGAACCTGAGAGAAAGCTTACTCCCCTTTCTGGACCTCCGTTGACCACGCCGAGGGGAGACCGTCAAGAAAACGTGGTCCCCAACCTCAAATTCCAAGGGACTCTTCCTGGTATCAACATACGACTTCTGCCGGTCCTGGGCCGCCTTCATTATTTCCCATATGAGCTGAACCTTCTCTGTCATGCTCTGCACCACATCTACTCCAAGGATGCCTACCTCTCCTACTTCGTCCCAACACACAGGTGAATGAAATGGCCTCCCATACACAGCTTCAAATGGGGCCATGCCGATGGTAGAGTGATAGCTATTATTGTAGGCAAAACACTACTAGGGGAAAATGTCACACCCATGATCCTCCTTAGATCAGAACACATGCCCGAAGCATATCCTCTATGGTCTGGATGGTGCGCTCTGTTTTTCCATATGTCTAGGGATGGAATGTAGTGTTAAGGCGTAACTATGTTCCAAAAGCATGCCGCATTCCTTTCCAAACCCGTGAGGTAAACCGTACATCCCTATATGATACTATAGACCTCAGAACTCCATGCAACCACATCACCTCATCCACATACTTTCATTCCAAATAATACACAATACATGACTCACTGATCACCAGAAAGTGATCTGATTTCGATAATCGGTCCACTACCACCCATATGGCGTCGTATGCCCCTTGGACCTTGGGAATTCCTATGACTAAATCCATTGAGATGTCATCCCACTTCTACTCAGGGACATCTAGAGACTGCAACAGGCCTCCTAGAACTCAGTGTTCAACCTTCACTTTCTAACACACTATGCACTTGGCCACAAACTTTGCCACTACTCTCTTAACTCCAGGCCACAAAAACTGTCTCTTCAGTCCCTGGTACATCTTGGTCTCTCCAGGATGTACTTCTATGGGAGAGATGTGGAACTCACGAAGAACCTTTCTGCGCATCACTTCTGGAACAAACTACCTTCCCTAGAAAATAATCCGGTTCTGACCATCCTCTGTCCATCCTTCCAGATCATTTCCCTGGTCAACTATATCACACATCACTTCGCACTCTGGGTATCCCCACTGAGACTCCTACACTTGCTGAAACAGAGACGACTGCACTGCCATCTGATATAGGAAATCTCTACCACCAACCACCCTCACATCCAGGTGTATAGAAGCCAACTCCTCCATCACCTTTCATGCATCATCCGACTCTCAGACCGCATCCTTCTACGTCCTCCTGCTCAAGGCATCAGCCACTACATTTCCCTTGCCATTAGTATAAGAGATCTCGAAGTCATAATCCTGGAGGAACCCAACCCATCTCCACTGTCGCAAGTTTAGGTCCTGTTGGGAGATGATATGCCTCAAGATTTTGTGATTTGTGAAGACCACAAAGTGTTCTCGGATGAGGTAGTGCTGCCATAACTTAAGCGAAAAAACAACCGTTGCATGTTCTAGGTCATGGGTGGTGTAATTATGCTCATGAGGGCGTAGATACATGGACCCATAAGAGATCAACCCTTGTTTCTGCATCAACAGACATCACATGCCCTATCCTGAAGCATCACAGAACACCTCATATGCTGCACCTTCTTCTGGAAATCTCAGCATTGGGGCATTGACCAAATCTCCTTCAGATAGCTGATGGCTGGCTCGCACTGCTCACTCCACATGAAAACCGGACTTTCTTGGTCAGGGCTGTCAGAGCGGCCACAACTAGGGAGAAGTTGGGTACGAACCTCTGATAGTAACCTTCCAACCCAAGGAAACTACGAACCTCGGCTGAATTATTTGGTGATACCTAAGAAACAATTGCCTCAACCTTTGATGGGTCCACCTCTACCCCCTGCTCGGACACCACGTGCCCGAGGAACTGCACTTCTCGCGTCCAGAACATTCATTTAAACAACTTCCCATAGAGCTGATGATGTTAGAGGACCTCCAGATTTGTCCTCTGGTTCTCTGTATGGTTCTCCTCCAATCTTGAGTAGACCAGTATTTCGTCGATTAACACAACTACGAACCAATCTAGGTACTCCCGGAAGATGGAGTTCATAAGCCCCATGAACACAGCCGGGGCGTTCATAACACCGAAGGGCATGACCACGAACTCGAAGTGTCTATATCATCACCTGAATTTCATCTTCGGGATGTTTCCCTCCTTCACTCTTAGCTGGTGGTACCCATACCACAGGATGATTTTCGAGACCCATCCTTCCCCTTTCAGCTGGTCAAAAGATCGTCTATCCTTGGAAGAGGGTAGAAATTCTTGATCGCCACCTGATTCAAACTCTTATAGTCTATGCACAACCTGAGACCACCATCATCCTTCTTTGTGAACAAGACTGGATCACCCCACGGTGACGCACTCGTCTGAACATAGTCCCTCTTCATTAGATCATCAATCTGGATCCACAACTCTTGTATCTCTGAAGGTTCCATCAGGTAAGGAGACATCGAGATCAGACGAGCGCTGGGATGCAGGTCTATCCAGTACTCGATATCCCGTCGAGGGGGTAGCATAGTTACCCCCTCATTAATGACGTCCATAAAATCACGGACAACCTCTTGAACCTCCACCATCTCATCATCTACTGACTCCACTGACAGCTCGGCCAAGAAGGAGAGGAGGGGTTCCTTTCGCCTGCTGCCCTTCTGACTGCTCCGCTCGCCGGTGATGGTAACACGTCGGCTGCCCAAGTCCGAGAACACAACCCTTCTTTGGAAACAGTCAATGATTAAATACATAGAGAATAGTCACTCCATGCCTAGGATGACATCGTATGTCTGGATTTGTAGCAGAAGAAGATCCCTAACCGACCGATGTGGCCCTATCATCAGTTTTCATCCCTGACAAACAAACAACAAGTCGGTCTAACCTCTAACTGGTGTGATCAACACCAGGGGAACTGGAAGTCTCTTGACATATAGACCTAAGGCACGGTCTATACTAGTCTCAATAAGGAGTGTGAAGCTCCGGTATCGAACAAGGCATAAGCAAGGGTAATAAACAAACTGATCGTACCTCGAACAACATCTGACCCTACTAGAACTGCTGCCTCAGCGGCGTGTAACTGTCCACGCCCAGCTCCTATGCCCCTCGGCAGTCAGCCACCTCCCCGACCATGCCCTGGTCGAGGTCCCTGGGGAGTGTCTTGAGGTCATCCCCCTCCTCCTACATCTGTCCGCGGAGGAGCGGGACCTCGTTGTCCCAACTGCTGCTGCTGGAAAGGCCTGGCTGGATGTTGCTGCTGGGGCGGGTGCTGGGGCTGTCTGCCACCACCGTACTGTACCCGGTCCGGGCACTGAATCCGGATATATCCATGTCTCCCATAGACGAATCATCGTGGTCCCAAGCCCGAAGGAAAAGGTTGAGGATCAGGGGATCGAAACTGAAACTATTGCGGCCTGCTCCCTGCAGGTTGGAACCTGGAGGGTCCTGACGCTGGAGGCCTGGTGCTGACGAACTTCCCCTTCGATGGTCCCAGATGGATCCCCTCTCGTGACACTCATCCTAGAGATTGCATCCTCTCCACCACTCCGGCCTTCATCTGGACCTCCAAGTACACCGGCTGGGTAATGGAGGTGACAGTAAACTGGAGGGAGGGTCGGACCGCCTCCTCTAAAAGTCTTGCCCGAGACTCCTCGTCGGGAAAGAGATCTGGAACAAAACATAGGAGGCCCTTGAACTTTATTCCTAGCTCCCACACTAACATAATCCCTTGCTAGAGGGAGAGTATCTCCTGTCTATTTTCCGCCTTCATCATCGAAGTGACGAATTACGCCCGGAACTCCCTCTCGAAATCAGCACCTGCCACCTCAGCCTCTCTCCTCTCCCTAAGGTAAAGTGTCTACCACTGATGCGCCTCTCCCCACATATGGCTAACGGCCAGAGGAACCTAGTACTCATTCGGGGCTCGAATCAGGCCAAAGGCTATCACTAGCTCCTATATCCAGCCTTCCATCTTCATGTCAGAGGTTCTTCCCTCATACTTATTGAGGTTCTGTCGCTGGAAGGCCCGAAGAGTCTTCTGCCACTAGTGGTCCTCTTCCTCTCGATCAGCTTTCTGCCGATCAGCCAAAGTAGTCTCCAGGGCCTCGATCGCCTGTACCACACATTCTCTCCTTCTAGGTGCCATATCTGAAAGGTAAACAAGGAATTCCTAAGCCCATGTAGTTCAGAATGTTATTCATAAGATTTCTTAAACTTATAATTTACTCTTAATTCCCAAGAAATCCCAGAAACCTGAGAACCCAAGTCATTATGATGCATGTACCTTTCCTAGGGTAGCTACCCTACAATCAGTGTGGCCTCACTTGGTCGTTCGGTAGGTCCAGAGTCCTTGCATCGGATCACGGGGGGCCCTAAAATCTCATGTCCTAACTTGTCTTCCTTGGCCGAATTCATGCACCAAGGTCACCCAACATTGTTGCCTTACCATCCCATGCAATCCTCACTGTACCTAACTCCAAACTCCATCCTATATCTAAAACTCTCCCTTTGATACCATTCTGTCACGACCCACATTCACCAAAAGGAGGGAAGGGTCAGCAGATTTCCAAGCCCTTCCTTCTTTAAGTTGAAGGAGAGATAATGACCCCCGAAACCCGCCTTTTATTGGTCCCATAGTGGAAACTAGCACCAAGGATATGGAAATTTCACACAAATGGAAGGCATTAACCTTTTTTTATAGGATCAGGAGATATGTTGATGAAACCCAACAACACCAAAAGTAAATGAAATTTAAAGCCAAAAGTAAACCATTCCCACATGCATGTTCCAAAAGTAAAATCCAAAAATTGTAAAAGTGCTACAAGGGTAAGTACCAAAGAAAGAAAATACAAACAACGACTACCCCAAAGGTCCGAGCTAGTATGGTCCTATGTGACCCCTGAATTCCTCCTAGAAACCTGAAAGAAGTTTTATATACGTAGGGTGAGCATACAAGTACACTCAGCAGGGAAATCCAAAGACTCTCGTGCACAAGTGGGGGAACGTACTAACGTCCCGTGAGAAGCAGACAACCATTACTATGAATGAGTTCACCCATCCCACTCACCTGCTACACTAACCAAGTAACGCAAACCAAGTAATATATATAATAAGAGCACATCGAGGTTTGGGTACCCCGCGCCACTTTACCATTGGTTATTGAGACATATTATGCATCGAAATAATCCCGCCATTCTCACTGCAGTCCCACTGCCATACCCACCCGCACACACCTGGGCGACAACTGCACGCAGTCCCACTGCCGAATCCCGCCCGCAAACACCTGGGCCACAACTGTCACACGTAACCATGCCTGTAAACACCTAGGCCAGAAAAACCACCACCATTCCCAAAGATACATGGGCTTGAAGATCCACTGCCACACCTGAAGACACCTGGGCGTCATCCCAATGATACTTGGGAAACTACCTACCCGCACACACCTATGCCATAAACAACACACTACCTCGCCTGAAGGTTCTTGGCCTAATAATGGATCTCAGGCCATCACATCCTACCCTAAGATACTTGGGATATATGAGAAAGGGAGTAGAAAAGGAGATAATAACCAGCCACTAAGAATAGTGTTGGAAAACACATGCTCCCCCATGAAATGGGGGTGTTCGGCACTAAGTGCTCAACTTGAGTGGGGAGAAAATAAGAAGCACAAAGATAAAAGTATATTTATAGGTAACAAGCACTCACCCAAAGTTAGGTTTTTCTTCAGACAACCCACAGATCACTACAATACTCAAGTCTGAGTCATGAATCTCGCCAACAAAACCCATTTATCCCATTCTTGTTTTCACGTCAGTAAAAAAGTTTAAATAAGTTCATGTACTACTGGGAAACTAATATCATAAGAGCAACCAAAGGGATAAGAGAGGTCCCTCGAAGTACTGGAACCAAAGACAACCCCGAGACACTGCCCCGTGTCCCCCCCAAAAGGATTCTCATCAACAGAGGATCCCACCCCAATTAGTGATATAAAAAAGGTAACCTCCAGGTCTGAAACTCACAACCTCTGAATCCATAACAACAGGTGATCACATCCCCAATTTTACAACCACCTAGAGTATAAAAACAGGGAATCCCATCCCCTCTCATATCACCCAGCAACCGGCACGTAAATAAAAACAACCAAACCACCACCACCATCACAAAGAAGGGCCATGCTAGAATTTTCAGATTTAAAACATTTTACACACTCCATGATTTCAATTTCGTGGGTTCAACCGGGGGTTATCACAGAAGGGTTGATGCTGGTGCTTCCAATTTACTTAGCCGAATATACGTAATTATCCAATTTACTTTTCACGGCAGGAATTTACAACCACAAACAAGCCATTTAAAACATCACCAGGGGTTCATTAGTACACAGAGAAAGACCACCAACGACCATGATTTTCATTAGGCGTAAGACAACACAATTCAGAAAGATGATCACAATATAATATTGCATCAACGATCATAGCCCCCCATTATGATTTGTTCATTATCTTTATTTAGGCCCGGTTTATCGTATTCTATAGAAAAAAAAAGCACGCCCACCCCGCATGATACACAAAAAGGGAGAGAAGAAGGAGAATTCCCTACTTTTTGATCAACGATCAATGCTTAGGCCGGGCGCGGAACTTTACACATAACGATGCGGCTCGCCCGATGCACGAAAATCAGATCGTCTGGATGAAAGTACTACTCGTAGAGGGTGATCGAGAAAATAAGAACCCACGACAAACCCTTTAGGGACACGGACCGTTGAGATAATAATGCCAAACCGCGTATGGAGCGGGGGTCATGGGTTGACCATGCGGCCCCACATGTTATTAAATTGGTCAGGTGGTTTAATCCACCACACACACTAGGTTAATTCATTAAATATTTAATTAAAACATTTATGGGCGTTACCAGGCTTTAAAAGACACACATGAGTCAAAATAGGGTTAAAAACCCTAATTGCGCAAGGAGCGCCACTGGAAAGAACCCAACAAAGTCGGGTGACGACGATCGGTTGCGCCTATCGGTCTCACTGATCGGTCTCCACGATCGGTCGCGCCGATCGGTCCTGCTGATCGGTCGCGCTGATCGGTCTCACCGATCGGTCTCCCCAATCGGTCCCGCTGGTTGGTCTCACCGATCGGTCGCACCGATCGGTCTCACCAATCCCTCGCACCGATCGGTCGTGCCGAGACACTACCCCTTTTGGATTCGGATTTTTGGAAAAGGAAAGGACCAAGAGAGTCTCGGTCTTCACATATCATCCACAAACATATTGAAATATTTGATTATTATTATCTAATTATGTATTTTTTCATACTTTTCATTAATAAACTATTTCCCATTACATGGGATGTGTAACAATTAATTATTTACATTATTTTATTATATAATTCTTAATTATTAGTTTATTGAATTAAAAATCCATTTTCATGTCTCAGAAACATTTAAAAACCATTAGATGTTATAAAAATCTTATATTATAATAAAATATAAATCAATTTCAATAATTTTTTATTTTACATATTTATGTTTTAGGAAATAAAATAACTATTATTAACATTTTTTTATAAATTATCTACTCTTCTTACAAGTCATGGAAAAAGTGTTAAATAAATTTACATATTTACAAGGAAAAAATTATTATAATTCCATGCCAAAAGTAATTATTTCTATATATAACATTTTCAAAGAAAAATTCTCAATAATTTCATTATCAGTTAGGGTTTATATTTTCCATCAAATCCAATTTATTTATAATTATGTGTGTATTTATATTGTTAATGTAATCATTAAATTCTATGATTGTTTTTATTACTTTTTATTATTATATGATAATTAGACAATGAAATTCATTGATTTTGAATATAATTTTTAAATATTTTCATGTATTTTAATTTAATAATAAATATTTGAAAAACATAATAAAGATTTTTTAAATATCTTTAATTTATTAAATTTTCATATTTTATCTATTTGAAAAACAATAAATCCATAGATTTTATTAATTTAATAATTTTATTTTCCACAACAGATATATCCATCCAAAAATTAAACATCCTTGGATTTTATCAAGAACTTATTCTGCATTTAAAATTTAGATATCATTATAATTAAAACAATCATATATATACTTATTAAAATACATATTTTGTTATCTTATTATTTACTACAACATTAAATATCATCGTTATCTACAAAATAAAATCTGTCTATGACTATGTAATGGTGTGTGTATTCATTTCTATCATATGATGTTTATTCATCAATATTATATTATTTATTTTATTATATCATATGTGATTCGAAATGTATTCATTATTTTTTATTTTTTACTTTGTATCATTTCAACTTTTCAAATTATTTCATTTAATATATGTGAACATGATTCTAATTTTTTGGGGAAGATCATTATATATATTATTACAAAAGTTTAGATTCAGAAATAATGATGAAGAATATATAATTTCAAAAAACATTATATTTATTTTTTATTAATTTCAATTATATAGAACATTGACATCGTATAAAATCACGAGATGAGATCTAAAAACATCTCTAATATCACTTCATCGTCCTCATCTTCCAAATAATATTTGAAATCATCTTTTTAATGTTTTTATTAATAAAAATTATCATCTTATTAAGGATGATCCTTTCTTGACCATCCCACTTCATCATTAATGGAAAACCCATTTTACATTCATAAGTGATTACTACACAATTAATATCAAAGAGTGGAATTGTGTCTAATAAATGCTTTTCTAGAATGAAAATATTTTAATCAAATCAACTAAGATTATATTTAAGTATTTCACATAATAAATTGCGTCTTTAGAAAATTATGAAAATTTTATTGAAAAAATTAACAAATATTATACCCTAATGTGATGAAATATTCATTTTATACATCATCCATTATTTTCACATCTTTATACATTTCTTTATAAACTTTATGTATTGTTTACACCACCTTTTGTATCTGTAAATTATGTTTTTCAAAATTACAAATATTTTATTAGTGTAATTAAATAATTTCAAAATTGTAAATATTTATACAAAAATTACTACAAAACATTCATTTAACAGTGTTGGCCTTTATGAGTTCTAGAAATAAGTCCTCATAAAGGATGACCTTTATTAGTATGTTTATTTTACGGTGAGAAATGAAACCCCTGATAAATTATTTATTTTTATCACTGATTATGCTCCTCAACAATATGAAATAATTAGACAACTAAAAATTTAAAATGAATAAATTTAAAAAAAAATATTATATTTTTTATTAATTATTTTTATTTTATAAAAATGGAAAATTTTACGATACATATGTATCAATTATAAATATTACCAAATGATTCATATATAATAAATATATAGATATATAAAATGAATAAAATAAATAAATTAAACAAATAAAAAGTAAAAATTAGTAAATCAAAAATAATAAACATTTTATTAATTTAATAAATATTGATATAAATTATTAAATTTTATATACATATATTTAGGTTATAAATAGTAGTAAAAAGTATATATTAAATATATATATATAAATAATAAATTTAAATAATTAAAGAAAATAAATTAAAATGAATAAATGAAAAAAGATACGTAAAAATGTATTAATATAAATTAGTGCGTTTAATATATATATATATATATTAATTATATATAATAATAAATAACATAAATTAAATATAAATACATAAAATAAATAAAATCTAATTATTAAAAACATAACAATGTATAATTCATTTTTGATTATTTTATGCATAATTATACAATAATTTTTTTACTATAAAAATTTATTCAGTAATATACATTAATGCATATAATATTTCCTAAACCATGATTTATATAAAACAATATAATTATGCTTACATTAAATAAGTCATATATTTAGTGAATATGGGTTTAGAATTAAAAATTAATTTTAATCAAAAATACTGACTAATTGCATCGAGTAATGGAAATTATGAAATGTCGTTTAGTTTATCAATTTTAAATACATCAAATAAGTGTTACGTTGATTTCTCAGAAATGAAATTATTTGATTCATTTTTATATACAACACACACATAAATAATTATGTATTTAACGAACTCTTATAATGAAACCATTATACCCAATATTTATGTAATTTATTCAGATTTCTTCATTCACTTTAGAATTTCTCAGAACAGTATACATTAAATATATTCAATATATAATTGGTAAATTTAATGTATCTATTTTTAATATTATTAAAAATAGAACTTATTTATTCATTTTTAATATTTTGTTTTCTTTATATTTTTATTATTTTGGAATTTAATATTTTCTTATAATTTATTTATATAAATTAACTTGAAATGATTTAGTATTTTAAATATGTATTCATCTTTATTTAAATGTGTATCCATATTTTGTTAGTAATTTATATTTATTGAATAATACTTATCCATTTATTCAGTATTTTTAAAGTTCACTCAATGTTAATTATTCAATAACCATCATCTTTGTCATGCATACATTTAGAATTATATATTCTTTAATAATGTTAAAAATGTATTTTTAAACAAATATTTATAATTTTTTATTTACAATATATATAAATATATAAATTTATAATTATAACTAAATATATATTATTTTTTAAAAGAATTTATATAATTATAAATAAGTTATTTTATATATGTAAATAATTATAAAATTATAAAAAAATTATTTAAATAAGGAATATGTATATATTATATATTATATATTATATTTATATATATTTATTCAATATTTATTATATATATATATTTACATATATATTGATACAAACTTATAAATATTATTTTTCAAAAAAGTATTTATATAATTGTTAATAAATATTTATATATCTAAATAATCATAAAATTATAATAAATATGTTTAAATAATTAATATATTTACTATATATATATGTAATTATATAAGTCTATATAAAGATATACATATATCTATAATAATTGAATTATAATAAAAATATTTAAATAATGATATTATTATCAATATCTATACTTATATATTTCAATGAAATATATATATATTATATTATATATATATAATAATATAAATATATTTTTAGCTATAAATAAATAATTATAAATATATTTATTAATATACATTTATAATATTTATAAAAATATATATTTATAATTATATATAAAAAATACTATTTTATTAAAAAATATAAATATATAATTATAATTATAAATATATATATATATAATTATAATAAATAAATATTAAATTATATAGATATATTTACATGTTTTTTGTAATTATAATTAATAACCCTTTTTGAGTGATTATGGTTTAGCCCAGATAAAAAATGTTTTTATTAGCACTATTTTTTTCATTATGATAATGATGTATCTTATAAACTCTACTAAAGTGATATTAAAGATATATTTTGTTTGTGCTTATTGATTTAACACTGATAAAGGGTATCTTTATTTGTGTTTCTTTAAAAGCATTGATAAAATTCTTTCCACCAAATTCAAAAACCCTAACCATGATTGATTGAGTTTAGATATCTCAGAATTTCAATGGATGATAGTTTCCATCGGTTCTTCTCCTCCTTGGTTCCAAGTCTCGAATCAAGGCTCTAATCAAGCGTTGAATAAATCCACATCCCGTAAGAATCAAGGTTCAAATGAATCCATGGCTCAAATGAATCCATGATTTAACGATATCTCTTCCTTCTCTTGGGTGAATCAAATATTGAATCCATGTTATGTTATTCATTCATCATACTCACTCATTGATTTATTTTGTTTAAACAACATTCAATTATTATTCAAGCCTTCCAGTCACTATCGCTGAGGGTTTTTTCATAATATACGATACCCTTAGGTAGGTTTATTTATTAATTATCTATTCTATAATTTCACCCATATTCATTGGTCTTTGAAATTTTTTTCTAAAAATTTGTAATTTTTATTTGTGATTAATATGTTTTAAATATTCTTGTTGCTCAATATTATTAATGGATTATAATTGATTTCCATTTGGGTTCTTGTGGATTTGGCCTTTCGTTTTATCTTAATCCAAAGTAAAAATTATATTTTTGGCTATTAAAAAAATTAAGAGAGTTTTTATAATACAATTCAGTGTATTTAATTTTTATTTACTTATTAAATATATTTGGGTAATTCATGAGTTTATGACATTGATTGATTTGGGTTTCTATATTTGAGTTGTTTCCTTGTGTTTAAATTTTTTTTGTGTTATTTATTTATATCCATTTTTACAGATTCTTTAATTGATGTTTTTTTATTATAAAAATATATAATGGTGGGTGTCTGTATTTATTATACCCATGCACATATTCACATGAATTTTTTTGAATATTTGTAATAGGATATATTTATATTTGTTTGTCTATAATTTCAAATGTTTATAACATTTAAAGAGATGTTTTCAAAATTAATCACATTGAAAGAATTTGGTTTTATTATTTCGGATCTTAAATATTATTTTTTAAATTTAAATGAATTTTTGAGATTATAGGTTTTTTAAAAGGCCTCAAAAAATTATTTCGTTTCTAATGGGGTTTCAAATGATATTTCAAAAGGAGACATGGTTTAAACTGTGTTTTCAATTGTAGGCTGTTATTTTTAATGAGATGAATGATTTCTAGGTGGAATATTTTGTGGTTTTCATATAGGAGACCATATATTGGATGGTAAATAGACGAGTGACACACTCTCTCTATTGAGGAATTATCTAGGGTTCATTTTCAATGTCTTCAAGAGGCCAGTGTTTTGTTACTTTTTTCGGCCAAATAGACGTATAATAATCTATGAGTGAGTCAGTTATATTTAGAACCAATATTTCATAGTACCACCTAATTTGTTTGGGAATATACATGTGCTATTATATATATTTTTTGGTTCCCACTTTCACTTTTATGGAAGTTTATAATCATCACCCTTATTTAATTTTACTTCTTACATCATCTTTGGTTTTGTTTCATATTTTTATTTGTATGTTTATTTATATAATTTTAGTAATATTATATTTTACTGGGGATTTCTTCAATTGTACTATTAATTTAAAAAAAATCAAAATGGTAGTTTTATTTGGGTGTTTTCAATAATTAAGGATTTGGCTAATGAACATTTTCCCCAAGGATTGATTTAGATTAAAATGAATGTTGAAATTGTTTAACTATTGATTATAAATTTATGTTTAAAATATTATTCATTTGCAAAAATTTATATCAAGAAGGCTCATTTTTGGATTTTCATAAATTAAAAAAAACTCTCCAAATGTATTTCAAATTAGCATTCATAGTAATTGATAAATTGCACCATTAGTTTATAACGATGATTTTTTTTTTGTAACAATATTTTCAACCATATAGTCATTATAGTCCCATTTTCACTTTATTATTTTTTTATTTTATACTCCATATTAAGAAACTCTTTGGTCAGTATTTCATATAAGATATTTCCATTTTTCGGGATGTGTATTTATTATTATTATGTGATTATTGTTTGATGTTGTAGGTGGATATTTCAACAGATGTTGTTAGAGCTTATATGAGGTTTATTTCATACATTTTATAACTAATTTATAAATTGATCATGTTCATATTTTCTTCACACATCCACTTTTATCATGCCATGGAAACCCAATGTAACTATTTTGGCGATCCTTTGGGTGTCGTAGTGTCCGGGCATGATGTCCTTATTGATTTTACTATATAGTTAGTGATGAAATATTTCTGTTTCCTCTCCTATAAGGTTAGGAATGTGGTTGATTTATTTATTTTTAGATTCTCTTGTTATAGATGAGAACCCTTGTGTTGTTAATTCAACTAAAATATGCTTAATATAGTCATACTGTGGGATCTAGTTTTATTCCCATGACAACTTTTCATTTGATGATATATGCTTGAAGATCCCTCCTAACAACATTTTTTTCATCCATTTTTTTAATTTCATGGATTGGTTGAAAAACCTTATTTTAGTATACTATTATCATACATAATTGTTATAATATATCTCATTTCATCTATATTCCATCGTTAATGGTTGAATTTACTTTTTTTATAATTTTTTTAAGAAATTTTGTAAATGAAAAAAATTTATTTAGATGTATTTTTACATTCTATGAAGTACAAAATAATAATTTTTAACATCTATGATATTTAAATGTATGATTCAATTCATTAGTTGGTAGAAATTAGATTTTGAATGAATTATTTTAAATAATTTTTATTTAAACGAGTATAAATTTATTGATCATAATATTGGTTGTATTTTATTTTTCAAAAAACATTTACCTTGGGATTTTTAAAAGAGAAAAATGTATGTTATTTCATTGTTTTATACATACAATTTTTGAAACATTTATTGAAATTTTGTTCAAAAATTGTGAAATTTATTATAAATGAATTTAATTGACTATTTTGGGAAATATTACTAGTATTGTTTATCATGCATCATAAATACATGCCCATATGTGTGTATATAGATTTTATGTTTTAATATATGTTATGAGGTTTGTATCTCATGGTATAAAAGTGGATAATTAACTATGGGTATTCATACCATTTAAAATAATTTTTTAAATTGAAATTAATTTTTACATATAGTTCTTAATATATCAAATCTTAAATGTGTCCAAAATATGAATTTTATTTCTTGAACAATGGTCCATGATTTATGAATATTTTTGTCGCTTTGTCTAAATAATGTGAGGTAACAAAACCCAAAAATATTGTATTTACATTCCATTGTGGATCTTAAAATGATTGTAATCTTATATAATTTATAAAAATGAACATACATAAATTAATGAATTTAAATTAATAAATATAAACAAGTCCAAACATTGATGAATTGTTTTTTATAATTTAATAGTCCCTTTATTGAATTTAAAATGAATCCCATGAGAAACACGATATTTAGATGGGTATTCAAGGATAATAATGAGAGGATATAATTTGGTAACCTAATAGTATCTTTTAAAAATTGTTATATTCATGTCACCTTCAAAAAAAATTATGACATTTTTAGTAATCATTCTTTGAATTAGAATGGGTGGTGTCCTTCTTATAATTTTTATGATCATTCCTTTTTTTAATTTCTTTTTTGAAAACGTGTACTTGGTTATAAATATTAATGATGGATTTTAAATGGGAAAAAATATTTTACCTTAAAATTAACTAAAATAGATTTGGTTGTTTGAAACTCATGAAGTGATATCAAAGTGAAATTTTAATGTTTTAAACATTTAAAAGAAAAAAAATTCTATAGAAATTATTATATGATTTTAATTTATTTTTTATTTCATTTAAATATGATATTAAACCATTTAACTTGATTTAAATTTATTTTATTGAAAAGGAGATTCATATCCCATTACGTCTTTTCTAAAAAACTATTAACTTATCCTCCTTAACTAAAATAAATTGAATTCAAGTATGGTTTTAAAAAATAAAAATGTATCCTTTTGTATTTTGAATGTGTGTTTGATATGATATTTTGAATTTTAAATTATGATTTGGTAATTTAATATTTTTAAATAGTAAATATTCCATCCTCATCAGTTACACATTCTAATAAGTAATTGTTGAATTTTGTTGCTTGAAACTCATCCCATATCTTTATTGGACATGTACCTATGTTGATTGACCTAGTCTGAGAATTAGTCCCACCATACTAAGTACCATTGGCGATTAATAAATAATTCCATGGATTAAACATAATATAATGGATTTGTTATTTTCTATAAGTAAGTTACCATTTTTTTTGAAGCATACATAAAATATTTGACATAATCAAATGATGGGTTCCCATTTTAAAATAATTTATAATTACCACCATTGATATAAAATAACATATATGTATTTATTTTATTTTAAAAAAATCATATCTTATGATCCTAATATGATGGATATAAATAAAAAATACTTCCATTTTAATCAAATTACAAAAGATCATGAATTTGGAGTTAAATAGTTCAACATGTTTGTAGTAGAGAATGTATATGACCCATCTCAAATACTTTGTCCTTGTTTATGTTATTTTTATTCATAAAAACATTGTGTATATGATTTTTATGAAAATTTTATTTATATGGAATATATCATAGCTATATTTTTTGTACTAAATATTTGAAAAAAAACAATGTTCATACTGATTCAAACCATAATATGATTTATGGATCATTTGATATGAATAACAATGTAAATGATGTTGGAGGTCACATAGATGAAACGAAAATAGAAATTGATGTTAACCTTAATGACTATTATATGATGGGTGAGATGTTAAATAGATATGTTAAGAGATTATTATATAATGGTTATACTAAATACACAACATTTTTATATATATTGAAAATAAATAATGTGAAAGTTGGAAGGGGGCTGAGAGACATCAGATGTATAAAACTACATGGTCTACTTAATGATATGAAACTAGAAGAAAATGAACGTCCAAGTCGAACATATGATGTTAATGGAATTTTATGTTCAATGGGATTGATTTATAAAAAATAAATTCTTTTAATAATGATTGAATATTTTTCAACAAGGACCATGAATCACTCATTAAATATCATAAGTGGGGAATGGATTAAAACAAGAAAAATGAAACTAGTCCTTTTAATGTTGTATATTAAATTCATATCATTCCGTAATTTAAAAGTCTATATGATTTTTAGTAAACCATGTGATAATTGACATGGAAAAAAAATATTATATATGGTAGAATATTCGATCAATTAGATTCTTATAACTGGAAGATAATTGATTACGAGTATCCGGAATTTTTAAATTATCCAATAAACATTCATCATTCCTAATATTATGAATAAATAAATCCATTTGGTGTATATTGTAGTACTTATAGTATAATTCCAATCATGTTGGGAAATTATAACTTTTTATCATAGTTATGCACGAAGCACAAATACATTATATTGTATGTTCTTATATCTAGAAAAAATAATCCTAGTAATGAAATTCATGAATATTTGGATCCATTGATCTAATAAATGAAATTATTGTGTGATATAGGTGTTACAATGGTTGGATCTCATATAAGGGATGAATAAACATAGAGGGAATGTTGTACCAGATGATAAATTACTCTCATATTTAGGTATATTTTCATGGATATATCATTAAAAAGATATTGGGTGGTCCTATTACTGAATAATTGACACAATCAGTTCAGTTGAAAATATCCTTAAAGTTTATGTTTTTAGGAAAATGTAAATTTTGAACTTGATAATATAAATACTTATCTTGGATAAAAACATTCAATGGGAATACTGAACAAGGTACAACACCATCTCCACTAATGTTTGATCAAATAACCGATAAAGTAAATGATGTTGGTTTTCTTTAGATTAACCCCTTTTGAAAAACATTATGAAATCATGTTTGAAGAAGTGTTGAATTTTATTTGAATTACAATGTTGGATTTCTCAAATGTCATACATTCTGTTGATTCCATGAATGTATAAATAATGAATTTTCCAGTGTTATTTTCATGCTACTAAATGATCTTGATTTTTTTTTAAATGAAGTCTAGGTTGGACATGATTGAATGGGGGATAAGGGAAGAGTTGGATCTAGTGAATGTTAAAGGGCATAATTTTCTTCCTCCAACATCTTACACATTATCTAGATTTGGATGATTGAAAATTTTCATTTTCATTAATGGCAAAAAAGACCCATAGGGGTATTCATTAGATATTAATAATGTTATTTCAATGTGTAATTCAATTATAGAGGGTCTAAAATCACATGACTGTCATGTATTGATAAAATATTATATTACCATTGTTTTATAGTGAATTCTACCTAAAAATGTATGACATAAATAAAGAATTATCTAATTATTTTTCAAATCCAAATAAAGTAATGTTATACACCCAATAGAGTTTCCAATCATCAAAAAAGAGGATTTAGTCATATTATGTGAACATTCAATGTTCTTCCCATCATCATTTCATGAAATAATGGACCACATAGTAGTTCACTTGGTTAGATATATTCAAATATGTGGTCCTTTACATTACAAATAGAGTTACACCATTTAACAGTATATGATTATTTTTAAAATATATATCAAGAATCGACATCAGGATGAATGTTATATTGTATAATGATATATTTTTGGCGAATCATTTGAATTATCTACCAATTACATTTCAGATGATGACAAATGTTTTCACACAATGTCTCATCACAAGGGATGAAAATAGTTTAAGGGACTTCCAAAATATATTTTGTTTCAATAACCATCACAGTTTTGTAGATATCTAGGGAACCAAATGATAATGTTATACTATAGAATAGTATTTTAATCAGTGGTTATACATTCTATTCAATAGAAAATAATGGGAGTAGTATAATTCAAAATGGTGGAGTTACGCTTCTATCAGACATGATGAAAATATTAGGTTATAAGAATATATATCCTATTTATGTGAATTCATCATATTTGGACATTATCAAATTGATATACGAGTTATATTTTAAAACATTTGATGATTATATTTTATATTGAAAATTGGTTAAGAATAAGAGTGTAGTAATGCTTAAGAAATTGGATTTGTGAAGGTGAATTACGTTTTTGAAGGAAAAAATAATGAGTCATTCATAATGGAATAAGACATATTATAGGTACATTATATCTCAGATCTACCAAACAAAAACTGGTCGACTATCCTACTAGAGAGAAAGAAAACTATAGGGTCAATTGAATATTCCATTGAGGATGTACCTTTTATTGGGAGATCACAATAATTCATGATGGTCCCAATGTAGAATATTTCATATACATTAGAGGGGACCACAAAGAGGGATTTTTGATTCTCAAAATAAGATCAAAATACCTAAAACAATTAAAAAAATAAATAGTGTAGAATGATAATGTTAAAGTGTTTTTAATATGTCATGATTTCCCCCATAATACTATATGTTCTCTACTACATTAACATAATCCAAATAAAATATTTGACTACTCAAGCATATAATGAATTGTGGACATGATGATTCATAAATTCTAATAGAAGAATAAAAGTTCAATGCTAAAACAGAAAAACTATTAGTGGATCAAAAACATGTTTCTGAAAAAATAAGAATGGTACAACCCTACAATATTGAATAAAATTATAAAGGAATGTGGTAAGGGTATAAAATACAAGGTTGGATGTATTCATCATGGCCATCCACTTGACGCAACATGTCAATGTTCATTATTTATGTTGGGGTCACAATGAGGATGAATGTGTTAATTGATATTGATTCGGGGTTTTGTGCCTTGTTTGTAATGAATAAATTTTTTTTGGGACGATGTAAATGTAATGTAATGATTTGCATTATATATTTTACATGAAAATAAATTAATGAAATTTTTATTTAATTTTAATTATTCTTGTAAGAGTTCATTTAAATTACATGATCGCCATAAGAAAACATTATAAATTTCCATTGGAAAATTCCACTAATACTTATGGAGTCTTCATAACAAGTTATGTCTTAGGGATGCTATATGGAATGTAATTACCCACCCACTAGTTAGTTATGTACAAATTATAAAGTAGGAATCAATGAATAATTTCAAGGGAAATGGATTTGATAATATATTATTTGAAATTATTTATTTTAAGCAATTTGATTCATATTTATTAATTTATGAAATTAAAAATTTGTTCTAAAAATAATGTAGGTGTATAAAAAACAATGTACCCCAATCTCAAAGAAAGGATGGGGCACAATTAACTAGAGATAGAATTGTTTTTTATTTTAAATAAACAATAATTTATTTATGTAAAATGAAACAACATAGGTTCCATTATTTATATGAATATTCTGGAGTCAAAATAAAAATCCACATCCATCCCAGATCGTTTTTTAGAGAAGGCACCACCCATAAATAATGAGGGTAAACTATTTGATAAAAATAAAAAATCAGTATGTGAAACATCAGTATGTATGACATAATAGTAAATTGTTATGATTTATAATAGTATTTTTTTTAAAATATCCATTTATGTTTAAATGTATTTTATACAGTTTAGACACAAATTTCTACATGCACCATACCAAAATAAAACATATGATAGTAGCTCTAAAGTTTCCAGACCAATATGGACACATTAGAGGTGTTGATTTTGAACTGTCTACTCGAACATATTTTGAGAATGAAAAAATCCACAAGATAATACATATATATTGATGAAATGATCTAATTCGCAATTTGATGATTTTCATGATATTATTGTTTGGTTTGGTTTTGTAGACCAATAGATGATAATGGATCAAATATAACAAGTGGTGGAAGAATGATCCACACATGAATAAAAATATGAACATACTAGATTTGAGGATAGTCATTCCCCTCAACCGCATACCATACCTGAGGTAATGAATTTTTCAATACAATTTTTCATAAATTTTAATTAAACAACTTCTAATAACTTCATATTAAAAAAAATTAATGGGGTTATGTTGTTTGTGATTTTAATCTTTAACCAACCACACACAGCTTTTTTTGTGAGGGTACTATGTATAATATATTGGTAGAAAAGATAAAAAATTATAAACTCCATGAATATCATATGAGAGTTTCAATTGAGGTTTCTTAGGAGATAAACTATGTTATTTTTTATCCGCTTGATGATACATATATTATTATAGTCTATGATGCTTTTGGAAAATTCATAACATGGTATTATAATCTTATCAAGATACATGATGACTTTTTCAACAAGTATTATCATATAAAAAACCTGAAAAAATTTATTAAAATAAGATTTATGTGAGTTATGATATTAGAGATGGATAAAACTATGGAGAAAATGATGGTCAGATGAAGAAAATATTTTGAATCGCCCAATTAATCAAAAGGACCTTATTGGGGTACCTTCCACCCATCAGTTCAAGAGAAAAAAAATTATCATTAAAAAATTTATACAAATTCCATATTTAATGAATTTAGTATGAATTATATTACACACGAAAAAGAAATATATTGACCTTTTATAACATAGAATGTTATTCTCGAGAGTATAAATGAGATTCTAAAGATTGAATGGCTGGGAGTCTTAGTTATGAATTCATATATAAGATACATGTTCTTGTATGTCTATCAAAAAAATGAAAAAATATGTTCATTAAAGTTAATAAATATTCAGATTTTATACAAGAACATATATCAATATTATATAAAGGGATGATTATGTGAATCATGATATGGATAAATTAATCTAAGTATCATTTCAATGCAAGTAAAATCTCTAGTGATGGAAGAAATTGAGAATAAAAAATGATTATATGAGGCATCTGAGATAAAACTATGAGAATATAACATCTTTTTGATGCCTACAATTCATGGGTAAAACTCTACACTCTAATCATATAAAATATATTTTTAAATTATTCATTAGTTGTTTGTTTTTATAGAAATCATTGGATAATGGTCACAATCAATATGGATATAGAAAATATTTATTTGAATGAAATTATAGATAACAAACAAACCAACCACACATGATTTGTATTGTGAATTTAAATACAATACGATCAAAATTTTATTGATAAACATCAAATTTTATGTTTTAGACTGTTTTTTAATAATATTGTTTATATAATAGATTTGTCTCTAAATATAAGATGAATCATGGAATGATCTCAGTGACTGAACATAAAAATCCTATGGATTATTTCTAATGGAAATATATTAGATTATATATAGAAATATTTAACTATAAATATACATTTCAAAACAATTTAATTATTTTGGTCAATGTCCTTCCAGTGTCCAAAGAATGATAAATAATAATATTGTGGATATCATGTTTTAAATGTTAAGAAATATATCATAATGAATCTGATCAAAAATATCAACGAATATGTATGTCTAGAAGGTAATTATAATTTCCTTTAAACTTTTTCTTAATCATTAAAATATCTATATTTCCTCAGTTCTACAAATATTTCGGACAACCATTCTACTTAAAGGAGTAATTAAATTTGATTATGGATGAGTGGGAAGCATACATGGTGTCATATTGTTTTCCAAAAACAAATTTAGTTGGTTACAGACTATGTTTGTTATATAGTATGTGATAAACCATTATGAATATATTATTGGTGTTGTTCATTAGTATTAGAATAAATATAAATTATTTTGGATCTATTTGTCAAGGATAAGTATATAATAGGAAATCAATTTTTTTATAACAATGTAGAAAAAATAATAAATAATATGTATTGGAATCATGAAGAGGTAAATTAATAATACATATTTAGTTTATTTTCTAAACATTTTATATTCCCTTTTTGACAATTTCTTTATAATTTTTAGAATAAAATTTGACTAAGTCCATCACTTGGTTTCCAACATGGTTGTTTTTAAGTGATGGACAAATAGAATAATCCAGTGGTTTCTCATTGGTGGGTGGTGGGATTATTTGGTCAATTATATCACCCATTATATTAATGATACAATTAAAAATTTCTTATTAAATCCATACACGTAACACTTCAACTTTACATTATTATTATGGATATAATCAAACTGATTCTTTTTAATTCACATGATATAAAATTAAATCATCCCGCCATTATATCACATAAAATATAAAAATAATTACATTATTAGAGGAGTTTAAACTATCCTTATTATTCATATAGAAACATTTTCCTAGGCTCCTCATAACGAAATGTGTTCATTGGTTAATCACTGATATCCATTTGAAAATTCCTTATGTAACATTATCCACATTCACAATCTCATTAATTAAAATATTATAATCAATAACAATAATAAATAAAAAATAGTTGGGATGTTCCCATTATGATGAAAAATAATGTTGCTTTTCGGTGAGAGTTGATCATCACAAAAAATATCGAAAGGGACATACTAATCTCTATCACAATCCATAATAGTTAAAGGAAAATATATATTTAGTTTCATTTTGATGATATAAACGGTTATACTGATGTTTAATTTCTTAGAAAAGGCTAATAAAATATCTACTATTGATTAATGTAATCTAAAAATAATCAATTCTTCATAATTATGTTTTTTCCATCATGTAGGTTAAATGGTTTATCATGGAGTTTGTACTCTATAAAATGGTTTAAGGGATAGATATATTTCATTTTATTCTATATAAACGAAATGATAAGTATTTATTTTCATTTAATAAATGAACTTGAACAGGTATACATTAACTATTAATGTTTTCTTGGAATAAAAAAACGGTTATACTAATGTTTAGAATAATATAAGAATATATAATTTGTTATGGATTTTTTTGTAGAAAATAAGAACAAAAATGTTTATATATGATTATCACACCAAGATAAGGGATAATAGTTTTATTGGAATTTTTTGATATAAATGAATTTTTTGTTATTATAATTTAGTTAAATTAATCATTTTTTTGGGATTGAGATTCTTAAATATCTCATATGTATCTCTAGTTGTTAAATAAAAAAATTTAGATTTGGAATAAAAGTTAAAAAATGGGACTATGAATGCATTGTTTCATATTTATGTTTAATTTATTTATTTATACTATTAATTATATAATATTTTTTATCTTATAGTGGTGTACTTTTTTTACTTGGTCTGTGGTGCTTTCTTCATATATGTTATTTATCATGAGATCTTGGAAAGAACATGTTTCTTTCTGATGGATAAGGATACCCAATGATGCTAGAAACCTGATGTTTTAGAGGCAACATTATGTCACATCCCACCACATGGTAAGGATGTATGGGGATGAGGTTCTAAAGAATCCACTAAAAATATCGTCTTCTATCCCATGTTCTGGAATATTAAATATTACTCTAATATATTGTGGAAAAATACAGTTGGCCTTGAAGGCTATGCATGAGAGATGGTGAAGGCCAAGACCCAAGACAATGATATTTCCACTTCCATAACAATGGCACATTATATGTCTTTTTGTATATTTTAGTATTTTTTAAATCAAAAAACATATGACATACTCAATCATTCACACCTCAATCTGATACATAGTGTGCACGGTGTAACTCAAACTTTATATTTTTAGTTTTTAGTCTATATTATAGTTCAAAAAACACATCACATACTCAAAAATGATATAACTCATTAAAATTATTTTTACACATTAGTGAAAAAGTACATAAGTCTTTTCTGACATGTAAGAATCAGGCGAACCTCTATATGTTGCATGATGTGACCGGTATGACTCCAAGTGTCCATTTTTATTTTAAATTGATTTTAATTTTAGTAAAATATAAAAATGATTCAAACATATTCATATATATTTTTTATATGTGTGGAGAATGATACAAAATAAATTCTTGTGTGTATGAATAATCCACAACTCAATCAAAAACACAATGTTCCCGATAAGACTTATAGTGTCCAATATATGTTTGGAATAGATTTTTTTTTTCAAAATTGTTGTCACACATTTTAAAATAACAATAGACGATTATATTTTCATGATAATTTACCAAAATAAATCATAATTCATTTATGAAATATTTTAATTTCCCTCACTTCAAACCGACACACAATGTAAATTTTATTACTCAGAGTGTGTGTTTCTTGATTAAAATATCATTTTACCAAAAAACACAAGTGACATACTCCAAACTGATAAAACACATTCATATTATTTTGATATATTATGAAAAAAATTAATAAATCTATTTAGATATGTATAAATCATCCTCACCTCAATCTAACAGATGATATGATAGATAAGACTCCAAGATTTTCGTTTTTTACAAAATTAACATAAATTTTAGTAAAAAATAATAGTGACATACTCAAAACCATGAAAATGCATTAATATTTTTTAATACTTTAGTAAAATGATCCCTGGGTAATTTATGATGCGTAAAAATTATCTGGATATGAGTATGACACACTGTCTGACTAATATGATTCTAAATTCAAAATTTTATTTAAAATTGTCATTAATTTTATTAAAAAAATTGAATTTCAAGACTCAAAACTGAGAAAACACATTTGGATTGTTTGGATACTTCAGGAAAATTATTCAAAAAACATTTTTGATGGTTAGGAATTATTTACACCTCAATCCTAAAAATGGTTTATGAATTATATTGAAAATGTGTTTTATAAAATATTGGGGTTTTATACTTTTTTAACATGATGAATAAAAAATATGAAGTGATAATTAATAAATAAAAACTTGTTTAGAAGGGTTATTCTCATATTGAAGTCATGAATTTTATGAGACATTTTACCTGACAAAAGGCTTAATAAGGGTTGAATTTATATATTTATCATTAGTCATATATGATACTAGATTTTACAAATGGTTATTAAATTAGCTTGCCTCAGTGGTGAACTTGAAATTGACATATTTATTGATAAAAAAATTATTATTTATTAGATAAGATAATGTATATATCTACAAGATAAAAAATTCTATAAATAGATTAAAATGGTCACAATGGAAGCTTTATTCTAAGTTAGATACATTCTTTATGTAATAATGATCAACATGGTATCAATATATAATAACTTCTACATCAAATAATGTAAAGAGGTATTAGTAATCATTATCACCTATGATAATGATATAATATTTTTTAGAAATAAACTATCTTCATTCAAGGAGTGTGCATCTAAAATGAATGATATGTTTTAGATATTGGTTCACGATGAAATGAATTTTTTATTGGGTGTAAAAGTGCTTAAATAGAATGCTAATATTTTCTATATGATTAGAAGTATTATCAAGATAGTTGGAAGATGTTTTTGATGAAAGAAATAAAATGCGTTACCACTCCAATTATAGCGTGAATTTAATTTAAAAAAGAGGATGAAAAAAAGAGATAAATGATTTAGAGTATATAAAATATATTGAAAAATTGATCTACATGACTAATTCATGGCCATGCATCATACATTAAAACTTATTCTCTGATCATTATTGAAGAGAACTAATTGGGACTAACATTTTAATAAGGAATCATATTCTAAAAAAATTAATAGTATATTTGATTATAGGATAAAATATTATAGAATGGGGAAGTTAAACCTATATGTACTTTTTAAAACATATAGGGATAGTGGGGTTGATGATAAGAATTTTACCACAAGTGGAGTTTTATTCTTCAGAGGGAAGTGTATGTATTAGAAAACAAACAAATAAACTCATGATTCATTTATTATAACATCTATGGAATATTTTTCTACAACTAAAACCAAAAAAAATTTTATTGATGATAATTCAACTTGATGATATCAAGGTGGTGGTGGAGTTAATAATATTATTATGTTGGGTTAATTAATGTTATTCAAATATATTTATGAAACATAGTAAACATTTTTGAACAGTATATAAAGATTTAATGTACCACATCAATAAATAAATGGTTGAGTAAGGTACAATGGTCTTGCAATTATATCCAACCAAGTAGTAAGTTGTTTTTGGGGGTACCAAATGATTAAAAAATAATTACCTTTATATTTTAATTTTTACGATCAAAGTTCCACCAAATTCTTCTCAAGGACAAAGCATGTAATCATATCACATTTCTTATTATCTTTCAATTATTCTTTTCAATGGGGGAAATAAAAACATAGATTCGTATAATATATTTCCCTTAATGGTGAGAATTTATTTTTGTGAATTTTTTTAAGGGGTAAAAATAATTTTTCACTGTTTGTGTGTTTTGTGTTTTAACTATACTAGTTTTTTTTAAATATAACATCTAATAAATTTTTTAATATATATAGTTGATGTTTTTTAAAAATATCTAGAAAATAATGTTTGAAATAAATTTATGTATCCATTTCTATTTAAGTGTTTAAATATACTAATTTCATAAACATTCTTCTTTTATACACCAATTATGATCACATTGGGTTAGAGTTGACTAATTCATGTTAATTTCTATGAACCTGAAATTTTTTTAAGGGGAAAATTATATATATTTTAAATCATATAGATTTATGATATTTTTTCGTCACTAAATTTTAATGGTGGATATTTATGATACTATTAATTAGGTTGAGATATATGTTATTAAATCATGGATTGATTAATTAGAAATCAGTTTATTTGAAAATGGAATCAATTTGTGTTTTATTTTATTTCTATATCAATGAAACTAAAAGAAATAATATTAATGTAATATAAAATCATATAATCTTTATAAACATTAGTAATTATAAATTTATGTAAATTTCTTCTAAGTTAGTGAAGATTCAATGGTTATTTTTTAAGATTGGAGTCTTGTCTAGTATGATGTTTGATGAAATTAATAATTTTTTTTGAGATTATATGAGCTGTAATACGTTTATTTTGATTTTTCATCATGTGTGTGATTGGTGGTCAAATTTGTTAGAATTTTAATTGAAACAAATAGTAAAATACAATCTTGTTATGGTTCAATAAGAGTTATGGTCACCTAACATCAGAGTTCAATTGCATTAACATGGAATATAATGAGGTTCCTGGTTTTTAAATATACATATAGTGGAGAAGAATAATAATTTTCTCTATCATAAAAAGATATTTTTTGAACATTTATTCCATGATAGATTTCTGCTAGTTCCTAATAAATTTATGGTGTGTTTTTATTGAAAAAAATTGCATTTTAATTTGTTGTTGATGTGGATTTATTGGTTCCACATGGAATTACACCAAATAAACCCAATCATACTAAAATTATATATATGGTTATATTAATCCTTATGTGATCAAATGGATTCAACTTGAATGGAAATTTACGAGAGTTGATTGAAGTGAGAAATTTTTCATCTGGATTTAAAATTGAATGAGTAAATATAGGATAAAGATATAATTTCTGTATTTCATGAAATTTAGTGAGTGTAACAGATAAAACAAAAGATGAAGAAACCAAAGACAGTGATTGATTATCGATAGTGTTGGCTTTTATCAGTTCTAGAAATAAATGCTGATAAAGGATGACCTTTATTAGTGTGTTTATTTTGTAGTGATAAATGAAACCGTTTATCAATTATTTATTTTAATCAGTAATTAAGTTCCTCAATAATATGAAATAATAAGACAACTTAAAATTTAAAAATAATAAATTTATAAAAATATTATATTTTTAATTAATTATTTTTTTATAAAAATGGATATATTTAGGATACATATGTATAAATTATAAATATTACAAAATAATATATATATTAAATATATAGATATATAAAATGAATAAATTAAACCAGTAAAAACTAAAAATTAATAAATTAAAAATATTAAAAATTTGATTAATTTATTATTTATTGATATAAATTATTATATTTTACATAGGTATATTTAGATTATAAATAGTAATTAATAGTATATATTAAATATAGATATATAAAATTAATAAAATTTATGAATTAATGAAAATATATTTAAATGATTAATTGAAAAAATATATATAAAAATTTATTAATAAAAAATTTATTTATAAAAATGAGTGCGTTTAATATATATATATATATATATTATAATTATAAATAACATAAATTAAATATAAATACAGAAAATAAGTAAAATTTAATTATTAGAAACATAATAATGGTTAATTCATTTTTGATTATTTTTATACGTAATTATACACTAATGTTTTTAATGTAAAAATTTATTCATATATATATATATATATATATATATATATTAATGTATATAATATTTCCTAAAATATGATTTATATAATACAAAATATTTATGCTAACATTAAATAAGTCATATATTTAGAGAATAGGGGTTTAGAATTAAAAATTATTTTTAATAAAAAATACTAACTAATTGCATCGATTTGTGGAAATTATCAAATGTCATTTGATTTATCAATTTGACATACATCAAATTAGTGTTACGTTGATTTCTCATAAATAAACTTATTAAATTCATTTTTATATACAACACACACATAAATATTTATGTATTTAATGAACTCTTATAAAGAAACCATTATACCCAATATTTATGTAATTTATTCAAATTTCTTCATTAACTATATAATTTTTCATAACATTTTACATTAAATATATTCAATTTTTAATTGGTAAATTTAATGTACTTAATTTTAATATTATAAAAAACAGATTATATTTATTCATATTTAATATTATAATTTCTTTATATTTTTATTATTTCGGAATTTAATAATTTCCTATAATTTATTTATATATATTTATTTGATATGTTTTAATATTTTAAATATGTATTCATCTTTATTTCAATGTGTATCAATATTTTGTTAATAATTTATATTTATTGAATAATACATATCCATTTATTCAGTATTTTTAATGTCCGCTCATTGTTAATTATTTAATATCAATCATTTTTGTCATGAATGCATTTAGAATTATATATTCATTAATAATGTTAAAAATGTATTTGTAAACGAATATTTATAATTTTTTATTTACAATATATATAAATTTATAAATTTATAATTATAAATAAATATATATTGTATTTTTAAATAATTTATATAATTATAAATATGTTGTTTTATATATATAACTAATTATAATATTATAAAAAAATAATTTAAATAATGAAAATGTATATATTATATATTATATTATATTATATATATATTTAATCAATATATAATATTATTATTATATATATATTATTATATATACATATATAATGATACGAACACATACATATTATTTATTAAAAAATTATTTATATAATTGTTAATAAATAATTATATATTTAAATAAACCAAAAATTATAATAAATATATTTAAATAATTAATATATTTACTATATATATATGTAATTATATAGATATAAATAAAGATATAAATATATCTATAATAATTGAATTATAGTAAATATATTTAAATATTGAAACTATTTTCAATATTTATACCAATATATATCAATTGAATATATATATATTATATTATAAATATATATATTGATATAAATATATTTATAACAATAAATAATTAATTATAAATATATTTATTAATATACATTTACTATATTTATAAAATCATATATTTATAATTATATAAAATAATATTATATTAATAGAAAATATAAATATATATTTATAAATATATATATACCTATAAAATTATAATAAAAAAATATAAAATTATATAGATATATTTAGAAGTTTTTTTATAATTATAATTATTAACCCATTATGAGTGCTAATGGTTTAGCACTGATAAAAAATGTTTTTATCATCACTAATTTATTTATTCTGCTAATGATGTATTTAACAACTCTACAGAAGTGATATTAAAGGTATATTTTCTTAGTGCTTATTGATTTAACACTGATAAAAGGTATCTTTATTCGTTATTTTTAGAAGCATTGATAAAATTAATTCAACCAATTTTAAAAACCCTAACCGTGATTGATTGAGTTATGATATCTCAGACTTTCAATGGGAGCTAGTTGCCATCAGCTCTCCTCCTCCTTGGATCCATGTTTCGAATCAAGGCTCTAATCAAGTCTTGAATAAATCCACAGCTCGTAATAATCAAGGTTCAAATGAATCCTAGGCTCAAATGAATCCAAGCTTTAACGATATCTCTTCTTTCTCTAGGGTGAATCAAATATTGAATCCATGGTATGTTATTCTCTCCTCCTCCTCACTTATTTATTGCTTTTTTTAACAATATTCAATTCTTATTCAAGCCTTCCAGTCAATATCGATGATGGTTTTTTTATAATATATGATATTGTTAGGTAGGTGTATTTATTCATTATATATTCTATGATTTGTTTCATATTCTTAGGTGTTTGAATTTGGTTTCTCAAAAATTATAATTTTTACTTGTGATTAATATTTTTTAAATATGCTTATTTCTCAATATTATTAATAGATTATAATTGATTTCCATTTTGGTTCTTGTTGATTTGGACTTTCGTTTCATCTTCATCTAAAGTAAAAATTAAATTTTTGGACAATAAAAAATTTAAGATAGTTTTTATAAAGTAATTCAGTGTGTCCAATTTGTTTTGTTATTTATTTAAAATATTTGGGTAATTCATGAGTTCATGAAATTGATTAATTGTGGTTTCCATGTTTGAGATGTTTCCTTCTCTTTAATTTTTTTGTTTTATTTATTTATATCCATTGTTAGAGATTCTTCAATTCATGTTCTTTTCATAAAAAAATATATATTGGTGTGTGTGTTTCATTATTATACAAATTCACATATTCAAATGAAAATTTGTGAATATTTGTATTGAGAGCTATTAAGATATGTTTGTCTGTAATTTCATATGGTTATAACATTTAACGAGAATTTTTCAAAATTATTCACATTGATTGTATTTGGTTTTTTTATTTATGTTCTTATATATTATTTTTTAATTGACTTTTTTCATTTAAAAACATTTCAGGGCTTACATGTTATTTAGAAGGCCTCTTAAAAAATGAATTATTTTCTAATGGGGTTTCAAATGAGTTTTTGAAAGGAGGCATGGTTTCAACTATGTTCTTAATTATGGTATGTTATTTTTAATGAGATTAATTATTTCTATGTGGATTATTTTGTGGTTTTCATATGGGAGACCGTAGATAGGATGGTAAATAGATGAGTGGTATTCTATCACTATTGAGGAATTTTCTAGGGTTAGTTTTCAGTTTCCTCAAGAGGCCCATGTTTTATTACTTGTTTTGGCCACATAGACGTAAACTATTCTATGAGTGAGTCAGTTATATTTAGATACAATATTTCCTAGCTCCATGTAATTTTTTTGGCTTATACATGATCTATTATATATATTTTTTGGTTCCCACTTTCACTTTTATGGATGATTATAATCATCAACCATATTTAATTTTACTTCTTACATATTCCTTATTTTTGTTTCATATGGTTATTTTTTTGTTTATTTATTTCATTTTAGTAATATTTTATTTTACTGGTTTTTCATTATTTGTACTATTTATTTTAAAAAATCAATACAGAGGTATTATTTTCCTATTTTCAATAATTATGGATTGGGCCAAAGAAAATTGTTTTCCAAAGATACTTTTAGAATAAAAGTAAAGTATAAATAGTTTAATGATTGGTTATAAATTCATGCTTAAAATATTATTCATTTGCATTAATTTATATCAATAATTCTCATGGTTGGATTTTCATAAATTAAAAAAAATCTCCAAATTTATTTCAAATTAGCTTTCTTGGTAATTGAAAAATTTCACACTAAGTTTATAAAAAAGATTTCTTTGTAAAAATATTTTCACCCATATAGTAATTATATTCCCATTTTCACATTAATAATTTTTTTATTTTGTAATCCTTATTATGAAACTCTTAGGTAAGTATTTCATATAAGTTACTTCCATATTTTGGGATGTGTATTTATCATTATTATGTGATTCTTGTATGATTTTGCGGGTAGATATTTCAGGAGACAATGATATATGTTATATGAGGTTTATTTCATATATTTTATAAATAATTTATAAATTGATCATGTTCATATTTTCATCACACATCCAATTTTACTATGCCATGGAAACCCAAGGTAATTATTTTGGTGATCCTTTGTGTGTCATAGGGTTTGGACATGATTTCCTTATTGATTTTACTATATAGTTAGTGATGAAATATTTATGTTTAATCCCATATAATAATAGGTATGTGATTGATTTATTTATTTGTTGATTGTGTTTTTATAGATGATAACCATTGGGTTGTTGATTCAACAAAAATATGCTTAATATAGTCACACACAAGGATTTAGTTATATTCCCATGATTAATTATCATTTGATGATATAAGCTTAAATATCCTTTCTACAAACATTGTTTTCATCCCCTTTTTAATTTCATTGATTGGTTGAAAAACATTATTTTAGTTTATTATTATCATACATCATTGTTATAACAGATCTAATTTCATCAATATTCCACCGTTAATGGTGGAATTTAATTTTTTTATAATTTCATTGAGAAATTATTTGAATGAATAAAATTAATTTGGATTTATTTTCACATTCTATGTAGTCCAAAATAATAATTTTAAACACCTTCAATGTTTAAATGTATGATTCCATTCATTTGTTGGTAAAAATTATATTTTTAATGAATTATTTTATATAATTTTAATTTACATGAGTATAAATTTATTGATCATAATCAAGGTAGTATTTTATTTTTGAAAAATCTTTTACCTTGGGATTTTAAAAACAGATAAATGTATGATATTTAATTATTTTATACATACCTTTTTTGAAACATTTTTTGTAATTTAGTTCATAAATTGTGAAATTTATTATAAAGGAATTTAATTGACTATTCTATAAATTATCACTAGGATTGTTTATCTCGCATCATACATACACACCCATATGTGTATATATAGATTTTATATTTTAGTATATGTTATGAGGTTAGTATCTCATGGTATAAAAGTGGATACTTAACTAAGTGTATTCATACCATTTAAAATAATTATTTAAAATGAAATTAAGTTTTACATATAGATATTAAGATATTAGAACATAAATATGTACAAAATAGAAATTTTATTTCATGAACAATAGTCCATGATTAATGAATATTTTTGTAACTTTGTCTAAATAAAGTGAGGTAACAAAACCCAAACATATGGTATCTATATTCCATTGTGGATCTTTAAATGACTGGGATCTTATATAATTTCTAAAAATGAACATACGTCAATTAATGAATTTAAATTAATCAATATAAACAATTAAAAACATTTATGAATTTGGTTTTTGATAAATTAATAGCCCCTTTAATGAATTTCAAATGAATCCTATGAGAACCATAGTATTTAGATGGGTATTCTAGGATAATAATTATATGAGATAATTTAGTAAATTAATAGTATATTTTAAAAATGTTATATTCTTGTCACCTTGAAAAACATTTTATGAAATTTTTATTAATCATTCTAAACATTAGAATGGGTGGTGGCCTTCATAGCATTTTTATGGTCATGCATTTTTTTAATTTCATTTTTGAAAATGTATACGTGCTTTTAAATATTAACGATGGATTTGAAATGGTAAAAAACATTTTACCTTAAAATTAACTAAAATATGTTTGGGGGTATGAAACTCATGAAGTGATATCAAAGTGAAATTTTAATGTTTTAAACATTTCAGAGAAAAAATATTTCGATGGAAATGATTATACAATTTTGATTTATTATTCATTGTTTTTAAATATGATATTAAACCATTTAAATTGATTTTCATTTTTTATTGAAAATAGGGTTCATGTCCCATTATGTCTTTTGAAAAAAAATTATTAACTTGTCATCTAGAATTAAAATAAATTGAATTCAAGCATGGTTTTAAAAAATAAAAAAGTATCCTTTTGAATTTTGAATGTGGGTTTGATATGATATTTTAAATTTTAAATTATGAATTGTTAATTTAAAATTTTTAAAGAATAAATCTTCCATCCTCATCAGTTACATATTATGATAGGTTATTATTTCATTTTGTTGCTTGAGACTCATCCCATATCTTTATTAGATATGTACCAATGTTTATTGAACTACTCTAAGAAGTAGTCACACCATACCATGTACCAGTGTTTAATAATTATTCATTCCTAGGATAAAACATAACATACTGGATTAGTTATTTCCTAAAATTATGTTAACAATTTTCTTCGAAGCATACATAAAATATTAGAAACAATCAAATGTTGGGTTCCAATTTTTGAATTATTTATAACTGTCACCTCTGATAGAGAATAACATATATATATTTATTTTATTTATAAAAAATTCATATTTTATTATCCTAATATGATGTATATTTAAAAAAATTGTTTTCATTTATTCATATTACAAAAGAGCATGAATATGGAGTTAAAGAGTTCAACACGTTTGTAGTAAAGAATTTATACAACCCTTCTAATATACATTGACCTTGTTTATGTTATTTTTATTCAAAAAAAATTATCTATATGAGTTTTAAGAATATTATATTTTTATGTAATATATCATAGCTATAATATTTGTACTAAACATTGGAAAAAAATCAATTGTCATACAAATTTGGACCATAATATGATTTATGGATCATTTGATATGAATAACAATGTAATTGATGATAGAGGTCGCATGAATGAAATGAAAATAAAAATTGAAGTTGGACATAATGACTATTCAATGATGGGTGAGATGTTAAATAGATATGTTAAGAGATTATTATATAATGTTTATACTAAATAAACAACATTTTCAGCTATATTTAAAATATATAATGTGAAAGTTGGAAGCAGATGGAGAGACATCAGATTTAAAAAACTCTATGGTGTACTGAATGATATGATACTAGGTGAAAATGAACTTCCATGTCGAACATATGATGTTAATGGAATTTTATGTTCAATGGGATTGATTTATAAAAAATAAATTTTTATAATAATGATTAAATATTTTTTCACAAGAAACATGAATCACTCCTTAAATTTTGAATGTGAGGAATGGATTAAAACAAGAAAAATTAAACTTATCCTTCTAATTTTATATGGTAAATTTATATGATTCCCCAATTTAGAAGACTATATGATTTTCAATAAACCATGAGATAATTAACATGGAAAACAAGATTATAATTATATATGGTAGAATATTCCATCCATTAGATTCTCATAACTAGAAGATAATTGATTTTGAGTGTCCATAATTTTGAAATTAGACAATAAACATTCATCTTTACTAATATAAAGAATAAATAATTTCATTTGGTTTATAGTGTAGTACCTTTAGTATAAGGCCCATAATTTAGGGAAATTATAACTTTTCATCTTAGTTATGCACGAAGCACAAATACATTTTGTTGTATGTTCTGATATCTAGAAAAAATAATTATAGTAATGAAATTGATGTCTATTTTGATCCATTGTTCTAATAAATGAAATTAATGTGTGATACAGGTGTTTCAATGGTTTGTTCTCATAGAAGTGAAGAATAAACATTGAGGTAATGTTGTACAATATGATAAATTACTCTCATATTTAGGAATATTTTAAAGGAAATATCATTAAGGTAATATTGGGTTGTCCCATTAGTGAATAATTGACAAACACAATTTGGTTGAAAACCTCTCTAATGTTTATGTTATTAGGAAAATATAAATTTTAAACCTGACAATATGATTACTTTTATTGGATAAAAACATTCAATGGGAATATCGAACAAGGTACACCACCATCTCCAGTAATGTTTTATCAAATAACTGATCAAGTAAAAGATGATGAATTTTTTTTGATTAACCCTTTTTGAAAAAAATTATGAAATAATGTTTGAAGGATTGTTAAATTTTATTTTAATTACCAAGTCGAAATTTTTATATGTCATACATTCTTTTGATTTCATGAATGTAGAAATAATGAATTTATCAGTATTATTTTCATGCTACTAAATGTTCTTGATTTTTTTGGAATGAAGGCTATGTTGGACATGATTAAGTGGGGGATAAAGGAAGAGTTGGATCTAGTGAATGGTAAAGGGCAGAATTTTCTTACTACAACATCTTACAAATTATCAAGATTTTAAAAATTGAAATTTTTTATATTCAGTAATGATGTAAAAGTTCTATAGGGGTATTCATTTGATGTCAATAATGTTATTTCAATGAGTAATTCAATGATAGGGGGTATAAAATCACATTAATGTCATGTATTGATAAAAGATTATATTACCATTGTTTTATAGTGAATTAAACCTATAAATGTATGACATAAATAATGAATTCTCTAATTATTTTTCAAATCCAAAGGAAGTAATGATATAGACCCTATAGAGTTTCCAATCATCAAAAACGTGGTTTTAGTAATATTATGTGAACTATCGATGTTCTTCCCATTATCATTTCATGAAATAATGGACCACCTAGTGGTTCACTTGGTTAGATATATTCAAATATGGGGTCCTTTACATTACAAAAGGTGGTACCGCATTTGATAGTATATGATTATTTTTAAAAAATATATCATGAATCGACATCAGTAATAAGGTTAATTGTAGAGTGATATATTATTGAAGAATCTTTTGTATTATCTACCATTTACCATTCATATGTTGACAAAAGTTTTCACAAAATGTCTCATCAGAGGGGATGAATTATAGTTTAAGGGAATTCCAAAATATATTTTGTTACAATCACCATCAAAGTGTGATAGAAATCACACCATTACATTCTATATACTAGTGAATATGTTGATCTAGACATTTAATATAAAAAAGAAATGTGTATATACTTGAATAAATCTACTGATAAAGGTTGGATATCAAATACATATGATAAATAGTTTACAGGATGGTTCTGAGATGATATTTATACAGAGTTATCTAAAAATATGAATTTAATTAACTAATAACATTGATGGATATGCAGGGGACAAAATGAAACTGTTATACCATAAAAAAGATTTTTAATAAGTGGTTATACATTCTATTCAAAAGACAATAATGGGTGTATTATAATTCTAAATGTTTGAGTTATGCTTCTTTCAGAAAAGATGAACATATTAGGTTACAAAGATATATATTCTATTTAAGTGAATACACCATATATTGACATTATCAAATTAATATATGAGTTAGATTTTAAAACATTTCATGTTTATATATTATATTGAAAATTGGTTGAGAATAAGAGTGTAGTAAATGTTTATGAATTTGGATTTGTAAAGGTGAATTACATTTTTGAAGGGGGGAATGATGAGTCAATCATCATAGAATAAGACACATTGCCGGTAAATTATATCTCCGATCTAGAAAACAATAATTGGTTGACTATCTTACTAGAGAAAAACAAAAATATAAGGGGAATTGAAAATTCAAATGAGGATGTACCTTTTATTGGGAGATCCCAATAAGTTCAGGATGGTCCCAATGTAGACAATTTCATATACATTAGAGGGGAACAGAAAGATGGAATTTGGATTCTCAAAATAAGATATAATTTCCTATAACCATTAAAAATATAAATAGTGTAGAATGATAATGTTAAAGTGTTTTATATATATCATTATTTCCCCCATAATCGTATATGTTCTCTAATACATTAAAATAATCGAAATGAAATATTTGACTACTCAATAAGATAATGAATTCTGGGCATGATGATGCTTCAATTCCTATAAAAGAACAAAATTTTGATGCTGAAACTATAAAAACTATTAGTGGATCAAAAACACGTTTATGAAAAAATATTAATGGTACAACATTACAATATTGATTAAAATTATCAAGGAATGATGTAAGGGAATAAAATATGAGGATGGAAGGATTCATCATGGCCAACCACTTGACCCAAAAAGACAATGTTCATTAGTTATGTTGGGGTAACAATGATGATTAATGTGTCAATTGATATTGATTCAGGGTTTTATGCCTTGTCTGTAAACAATAATTCATTTTGGGATGATTTAAATGTAATGTAATGATATGAATTAAATATTTTAGAAGAAAATACTATAATGAAATTTTGATTTAATTTTAATTATTCCATGTACAATTCATTTAAATTATATGTTCTCTATAAGATAAAATTATAAAATTTCATTGGAAAATTCCACTAGTACTTCTGGAGTCTTCATAACAAGTTACATCATAGGGATACTATATTGAATGTAAATCCTCTTCCACTAGTTAGTTATGTACCAATTATAGAGTATTAAGCAAGGAATAATTTCATTAGTCATCTTAATGTCAAATAATTTCTAGGGAAATGAATTTGATAATATATAATTTGAAATTATTTATTTTAAACAATTTGATTAAAAATTATTAATTTATTAAATTAAAAAATTGTTCTAAAAATAATGAAGTTGTATAAACAATGATGTACCCCAATCTCAATGAAATGATGGGGCATAATTAACTAGAGATAAATTTGTTTTGTATTTTAAATAAACAATAAATTATTTATGTGATATGAAACAACATAGGTTTCTTTATTTATATGAAATTTCCAGAGTCAAAATAAATATCTACATCCACCCCACATAATTTTTTATATAAGGAACCTCTAATTAATAATGAGGGTTAACTATTTGATAAAAATTAAATATCTATATGGGAAATATTAGTATGTATGATATAATAGTAATTTGTTATTATTTATAATAGTATTTCATAAAAATATCCATTTATGTTTATATGTATTTTATACAGTTTAGACAAAAGTTTCTATATCCACCGTACAGGAAGAAAATCTATTATAGTAGCTCTGATGTTGAGAGACCAATATGGACACATTAGAGGTGTAGGTTTTGAACTGTCTACTCAAACATATTTTGATAAAGAAAAAACCCACAAGATAATTAATATATGTTGATGAAATTATTTCATGCACAAATTGATTATTTTAATGATCTTGTTGTATGGTTTGGTTTCGTAGACCAATACATGAGAATGGAACAAAGATAACAATTGGTGGAAGAATGGTCCACATATGAAGAAAATTATGGCCATGCTAGATTTGAAGATAGTCATTCCCCTCAACCGCATACCATACCTGAGGTAATGAAATTTTCATTAATATTTTTCATAAATTTGAATCAAATAACTTCCAATAACTTCATATTACAAAACATTTATAGGGTTATTTAGTTTGTGATTTATATATTTAACCAACCACACACTGCTTTTTTTACAGTACTCTGTATAATATATTGATAGAAAAGATAAAAAAAATAAACTCCAAGAATATCATTTAAGAGTTTTGATTGAGGTTTCATAGGAGATAAACTCTGATATTTTTTCTCCAGTTGGTGATCCATATATTATAATGGTCTATGATTCATTTGGAACTTTCATAACCTGGTATCCTAATCTTATCAAGATAAATGAGGTATTTTTCAACAAATATTATTATATAAAAACCTGAAAAATTTTATTAAAATAGGATTGATGTGTTTTATGATATTAGAGATGGATACAACTATGGGAAAACTGATAGTCAGATGAAGATAATATTGTGAATCATCCAATTAATCAAAAGGACATTACGAGGGTACCTTCCACCCATCAGTTCAAGAGAAAAATTTATTATCATTTTTTTTCAAATTACATATTTAATAAAGTTATTCTGTAATAAATTAAACATGAAAAAGAAATATATTGACCTTTCATAAAATAGAATGTTAATCTTCAGAGTATAAATGAGATTCTGAAGATTCAGTGGATTAGAGTATTAGTTATGAATACATACATAAGATATGTGTTCTTGTATGTGTATCAAAAAAAATGAAAAAACATGTTCATTAATGTTAATAAATATTCATATTTTATACAAGAACAAATATCAATACTATATAATGGAATGAATGTGTGACTCATGATATGGATTAATTAATCCAAGTATCATTTCGATGCAGGTAACTTCTTTAGTGATGGAAAAAATTGAGAATAAAAAATGTGTATATGATTCATCTGAGCTAAAAATATGAGAATATAACATATTTTTGATGCCTTCAATTCATGGGTAAAACTCTACACTTTAATCACCTAAAATATATTTATAAATTATTCATTACTTATTTTTTTAGCATGCATTGGATAATGATCACAATCAATATGGTTATAGAAAATATTTTTTTGAACCAAATTATAGATATCCAACAAACCAACCCCACATATAGTGTATTGTGAATTTAAATACAATAAAATTATAATTTTATAGATAAACATCGAATTTTATGGTTTAGTCTTTTTTTTAAAAATAATTTTGATATAATTGGATTGTCTCTAAATATATGATTAATCATTGAATAATGTTAGTGACTGAACCTAAAAATCCTATGGATCATTTAAAATGGAAATATATTATATATATATATATATATTTTACTATAAATATACATTTAAAAAAAATTACATAATTTGATCAATGTCCTTATAATGTCTAAATAAATATAAATAAAAATATTGTGGATATCATGTTTTCAATTTTATGAAATACATCATAATCCATCTGATGAACAATATCAACAAATATGAATGTCTGAAAGGTAATTAAAATTTCATTAATGTTCTTATTTAATCATTAAACTATCTATATTTCCTTTGTTCTACAAATATTTCGGACAAACATTATACTAAAAGGAATAATTAAATTTTTTATGGATGATTGAGAAGCATACATGGTGGAATATTGGTTTCCAAAAACAAATTTAGTTGATTACCCACAGTGTTTGTGATATAGTATTGGATAAAACATTATAAATATATTATTGGTGTGGTTCATTAGTATTTGAATAAATATAAATTTTTTTAATCTATTTATCAAGGATAATTATAACGTAGGAAATCAACTTTTAATAACCATACAGAAAACATTGAGATATAATATGTATTGGAATCATGAAGAGGTAAATTAATAATACATATTTAGTTTATTTTATCAAAATTTTATCATCTTTTTTTGATAATTTCTTTATAATTTTTAGAATAAAGTTTTCCTAATTCCTTCACATTGTTTCTATAATGGTTTGTGGTAAGTGATAAAAGAATATAATAATGCATTGGTTTCTCATTGGTGGGTGGTGGGATTATTTGGGAAATTCTATCATCCATTATATGAATGATATAATTAAAAATTTCTTATTAAATCCACACATATAACACTTAAACTTTACATTAAATATATGGATATACTCAAACTGATTATTTTGAATTCACATGATATGAAATTAAATCATCCCACCATTATATCACATAAAATATCACAATCATTACATGATTAGAGGTGTTTATCCTATCCTTATAATTCATATAGAAACTTTTTCTTAGGATCCCCATCAATAAATGTGTTCATTGGTTAAACACTAATACTCATTTGAACATTCCTTATGTAAAATTATCCACATTCACAAGCTCGTTAATTAAAATATTATCATAAATATCAATAATAAATACAAAATAATGTGAATGTTACCATTATGATGATAAATAATGATAATTTTCTGTGAGAGTTTATCGTCACACAAAATATTGTAAGGGATATAATAATATCTAGAACAATCTAGAATACATTAAGGATGATATATATTTAGTGCCATTTTGATGATATAAACTGTTATACTAATGTTTAATTTTTTTAGAAAAGGATAATAAAATATCTAATATAGATTAATGTCTTCAAAAAATACACAATTCATTATATAACGTGTTATGTTATTTTTGTAAAAAATAAGAATGAAAATGTTTATATATGAGTATCACACCAAGATATGGGATAAAAGTTTTTTTGGGAATTTTTTGAAATAAATAATTTTTTTGTTATTATAATGTGGTTAAATATATCATTTAGTTGGGTTTGAGATTCTAAAATATCTCATATGTATCTATAGTTGTTAAATAAACAAAATATAGTTTTGGAATCAACGATAATAAATGGAACTATGGATGCATTGTTTCATATTTATGTTTAATTTTATTATTTAGACTATTAATAACATAAATTTTTTTTCTCATAATGGTGTATATTTTTACTAGGATTGGGTGCTTTGTTCAAATATATTATTTCTCATAAGATCTTGGAAAGAACATGTTTCTTTCTAATGGAAGAGATACCCAATGATGCCAGAAACATGAAGTTTTTTAGGAAACATTTTGTCACACCCCACCACATGTTAAGGATGTATGGGGATGAGGTTCTATAGAATCCACTAAAAATGTCATCATCTATACCAGGTTTTGGAAAATTCTATACTTCTCTTGTGTATTATAGAAAACTCTATTTGGCCTTGAAGGCTGTTCGTGAGAGCATGGGGTAGGCCAAGACCCGAGACAATGAGATTGCCTCTTCTATAACAATGGAACATGTTATCTCTTTTTATATTATTTTAATATTGTTTAAATAGATAATTATATTACATACTCAATCATTCACACCTCAATCTGATACATAGTGTCCACGGTCTAACTCAAACTTTATATTTTCAGTTTTTAGTATATATTTTATTTCAAAAAACACATCACATACTCAAAGATGATATAACACATTAAAATTATTTTTACACGTTAGGGAAAAATTACATAATCTATTTGTGATATGTAGGAAATAGGCGAACCAATTTCCGTTGCATGATGTGACTGGTGTGACTGCAAGTGTCCATTTTTATTTCAAATTAATTTTAATATTAGTAAAATAGACAAATTATGTACTCATAATGATTCAAAGACGTTCATATATATTTTTATACATGTGGAGAATGATACAAAAGAAATTCTCATGTTTATAAATTATTCACAACACAATAAAAAACAATGTTCCTGATATGACTTACAATGTCAAATATATATTTCAAACAGGTTTTTATTTCAAAATGCTTGTCACACATTGAAAACTAAAAAAAGGCAATTATATTTTCATGATAATTTAAGAAAACAAATCCCATATAATTTTTGAACTATTGGAATTCTCCTCACTTTATACCGACACACAATGTGAATGGTATGACTCAGGGTGCGTGTTTCTAGTTTAAAACATCATTTTACAAAAAAACACAAGTGACATACTCCAAACTGATAAAACACATTCATATTATTTTGATATATTATGAAAATAATTCATAAATCTATTTCAATATGTATAAATTAGCCTCACCTCAATATTATAGATGATATGATAGCTAGGACTCCAGGATTGTCTTTTTTTCAAAATTGACATAAATTTTAGTAAAAATGAAAAGTTGCATACTCAAAACAAAGAAAATGCATTAATATTTCTTTATACATTAGGAAAATGCTCCCTATGTAATTTATGATGCGTAGGAATTATATGAAATTCAGTACGACAGATGGTGTGACTAATATGATTCCAAATGAAATATATTTTTTTAAAATTGACATTAATTATATTAAAAACATAGAATTTAAATACTGAAAACAGATAAAACACATTTTAATTTTTTGGATACTTTAGAAAAATCATCCAAAACACATTATTGATGGTGAGTAATTACCTACACCTGAATCCTACTCATGGTGTTATGAATTATATTGAAATTTTAAAAAAAAAATATTTGGGTTTTATAGTTTTTTAATAAGATGAATCAAAATGATAAAGTGATAATTAATAAATTAAAACTTCTTTAGAAGGTTTATTCTCATATTGAAGTAATTAAATTTTATCAGACATTTTACCTAACAAAATGATTAAGAAGGAATGAATTTATATATCTATCATTAGTCAAATATAATAAATGATTTTACAAATGGATATTAAATTAGCTTTCCTCTGTGGTGATATTGAAATTGATGTATTGGTTGATAAATGTAATTATTTATTAGATAAGATTATGTATATTTTTACAAGATAAAAAATTCTATAAATAGATTAAAATGGTCCCCATGGAAGTTGTATTCTATGTTAGATACATTATTTATGTAATAATGATGAACTTTTTATGAGTATATAATAACCTCTAAAACAAATAAAGTAAAGAGGTATCAGAAATCATCATCAACTAGGTTAATGATAAAATATTTTCTAGAAATAAACAATTTTCTTTCAAGGAGTGTGAAACTAAAATGAAGGATATGTTTATGATGTTGATTCATGAGGAAATGAAATTTTTATTGGGACTACAATTTTTTAAATAGAATGATAATATCTTCTATATGATTAGAAGTATTATCATGACTGTTGGAAGATGTTTGTAATGTAATCAATAAAATGAGTTACCACTGCAATTATAGTGTTAATTTAATTTAATTAAGATAATGTAAAAAAGTGGTTAATTAAGTCGAGTATATAAAATATTTAGGAAAACTTATCTATATGACTAATTCAAGTCCACGCATCATTCATTAAAACTTATTATGTGGTCATTATCGAAGATAGCTAATTGGGACTGACATTTTAATATGGAATCATATCCTAAAAAAATTAATAGTATATTTTATTATAGGATAATATTTTATAAAATGGGGAATTTAAACCTATATTTACTTTTTAAAACATGTAGGGATAGTGGGGTTGATGATAATAATTTTACCACAAGTGGAGTTTTATTCTTTGGAGGGAAGTGTGTGGCATAGAAAACAAATAAAAAATCTCATTTTTAATTTATTATAACATATGTAGAATATATTTCTAGAACTAAAACCAAAAAAAATATTATTGATGATAATTCAACTTGATGATCTCATGGTGTTGGTGGAGTTAATAATATTATTATGTTGTGATAATTAATGTTCTTCGAATATATTTATGAAATAAATTAAACATTTTTAATCATTGTATGATGATTTAATGTAACAATTCATTAAATAAATGGTTCAGTAAGGTACGGTGGTGTTTCAATTATTTCCAACCAAGTAGTAAGTGGTGTTCGAGTGTAACAAATGTTTTAAAAATCATTACCTTTATATTTTAATTTTTACAATCGTAGTGTAACCAAATTCTTCTCAAGGAAAAAGCATGGAATCCTATCACATTTCATCTTATATTTGAATTATTTTTCGAAATGGGGGAAATAAAAACATAGTTTCATATAATATATTTCCCTTAATGGTGAGAATCTATTTTGGTGAATTCTTTTAATGGGTAAAAAAATTATTTCACTTTGTGTGTGTTTTTTTGGTGGACTACACTGATTTTGTTTTAAATATATCATCTAATAAAATTTTTAATATAAATATGGGATATTTTTGAAAATTATCTAGAATATAATGTTTGAAATAAATTTGTGTATACATTTCTATTTAAGTGATTACTTTTACTAATTTCATTAACAATCTTATTTTCTACACCAAGTATGATCACATTTGGTTAGAGTTGAATAATTCATTTTTATTTCTATGAACCGAAAATTTTTTATAAGGGAAAAATTTTAAAATTTTTAAATCATATGGATTTATGATATATTTTTGTCCCTAAAATCTACTGTTGGATATTTCTGATACTATTAATAATGTTAAGATATATGTTATCAAATCATGGATTGATTAATTAGGAATCCGTTTATTTTAAAATGGAATCAATTTGTGTTTTATTTTATTTCTATATCAATGAAATTAAAATAAATAATATTAATGTAATATAAAATCATATAATATTTATAAACATTATTAATTATAAATTGAAGTAAATGGTTTCAAATTTTGTGAAAATTTAATTGTGATTTGGGTATAATGGAGTCTTGTTTAGTATGATGATAGATGAAATTAATAAATTTTTAGGAGATTATAGGTGCTGAAATAAGTTTATTTTTATTTTTCATCATGTGTGTGATTGGTGGTTAAATTTGTTGGAATTTGAATTGAAAAAATAGTACAATACAGTCTTGTTATGCTTCTATCGGAGTTATGGTGACCTAACATTAGAGTTCCATTTCATTAATTTGAAAAATAATGAGGTTCCTAGTTTCTAAATATACTTATGGTGGAGAAGAATATAAATATTTACTATCATAAAAAGATATTTTTTGAACATTTATTCTATGTTAGAGTTCTGCTAGTTCCTAATGAATTTATGGCGGTTTTTTATACAAAAAAATTGAATTGTAATTTGTTGTTTTTGTGGCTTGGTTGATTCCACATGAAATTACACCAAATCAACCCAATCATACCTAAATTATATATATGTTTATATGAATCCTTATGTGATCAAATGTATTTAAATTGACTGAATATTTATGAGAGTTTATTTAAGTGATGAAATTTTCATTTGAATTTAAAATTGAATAAGTAAATATAGGATAACGATATATTTTCTGTATTTCATGAAATTTAGTGAGTGGAACAGAGAAAAAAAGTGAAATAAACTATAGAAAGTGATTGATTATTGATAGTATCCATTAAATGAATTGTTGATATTAAAACATTTTCAGTTGATGATATATGTCAGTCTAAAAGATAGTTTGGTTGATTTTTCATATGTAGTGAAGTTAAATGATTTCTATTGTATCTTTTTTGTTATGATGATTTTTAATTCATCAATACTTCTCAATGGAAATTTGAAAACATTTTGGGTTGTTATTTTTTAATCAATAAATTCATCAAATATTTCAGTGTGTGAAGAAGATAATTGGAGTATATAAATTGTTATATGATACGAGTTAATTATATTACCTTCTCATTTATATTAGATATTACGATAATAGTGTAGTGTGTGATTTCAAATTTTTCAATTCATAACAAGGATTTCTCCATCCATAGAAGATGAAAATATGGAATAAGCATCTATGCTAATTATTTTTTCATTGTTTAATGTATTTTATTACAGAAGTGGGTGATAAAAATCATAAAAATTCAAAAACTAATATGGAAAAAAATTATATCTATATTTTAAATCATTATAATTTGTGTTAAATGTTATTTTTAATGGAAAATGTAAAATGTTTGATTCCCTAATTATCTATCACTCAGAGAATACATAGAAATCATTATACCTATTGAGACATAGGTACCAAAAAATTGAAAATAATTAATGTTCTCTATTGAAATATTTATATGTATTTAATAAATATAAATAATTATTTGTTATTAAACGTAAACTTAATTGTAGTTCAAATAATTAAATTGAGCTAGTAATGATTGTAGTCTATATGGGATAAGCAGAAATTATTAATAATGTAATGTCCTGAACCCATACTTCAAGAATATATACTATAAAATAATGTGTAAATTTTATTTATTTAAATATAAACTACCAAAAACATAGTATATTATATATTACATGTCATTTTCCCGTCGTTATTTTTTGAATCATAAAAAATCATTAATATTTATCAGATTTGTACAATATTATATTGTTAAATTTTTTATTCAAATATGCTACCTTATTTTATGAAACATGCACCAAATAAATATTTAAAAGCCTGTGAAATATAATTTAATAAATAGGGTGAGAATTTAATAGCCCATAAAAGTGATTTAAATCCATTTTAGAATAAAATAATTTAAAGACTATAAATATATTTTAAAATCATTTTATCAAATAAAAAATTTGATATAATAAATTATTAGAATGTATTTAAATGAATTGAATCATTTTCTAAAGTAACCATAATAAGTATATATTATTTGGAAAACTATTTTATTTCAAAATAATTTTATTTTGATGCACTTATTTGGATTTATCATTATTAAAATATTAATTTTGATCGATTATGTATGATACATAGCGGGACAAAAGAAAAAACATGTGGCAACTTTGACATATCACTTATAGGACAACGTCCTCTTGGGGTCATGGTTCTACTCTACATACCACATCATTTAATCTGATACTCAAGAGAAAATATCAAAAGAAGAAAAATGTAATGGTAATAAATTCCTCATTAATAATCCAAAATCTGTTCAAAAAGAATAAATAGATTATTTTTATAGAGGTAATTATTTTTTAAATTCTCCACATGGAAGGATCATATTCTTAATAAAATACAATAGAAATAGAATAAATCCACTCTTCTAAAGATTTAATTTTACAAAATGGACATAAACATAATAACATATTAATTAAAACAAATTCATGTATTAAAATGAATCAAATTTTAAAAAATATCTATATGTGATGACTATGTATAAGAAATGGAATGAAACTCCTTGATCCACAAGGAAAAATTACAAAGAAAATGATAATTTATTTAAATAACATTTTAAATAAAATCCACACATAAAATTATAACTTATAATTAAATAAATTAAAACTTATTCATATTAAAAATGATTGAATTGTAATTATAATAAATCCAAATATATTTTAAATTATATGTTAAAAAATAAATAAATCATATTTTGTTATTATTTTACATAATTGATAAAAATAGGTTCCTCTACAACAAACATTGAGATTATAATAATTTATATAGAATTATAAATTTATAAAATTAATACCATTACATAATATAGATATATATATAGTGAATTTATTTATCTATAATTTATTTAAAATTTGAATGTATTTCCCATACAAAATGGTGGTTTGAAATGAATCATACAATTTTGAAATATGTAATAAAATTTAAAACATTTATAACATTTCAAGATAACCTCCCTTAGCAACATAAATATATATATATATAAATAAAATTATATTATATTATAAAATACTAATGGACAAAAAGAATTTTTCATAGAAAAATATTAAATGAAAACCCCTCTATTAATATTTAAACTCCATTTTAAAAGAATTTTCCATAAAAATCGTAAAGTAAATACATATAAAAATAAAAAAATAAAACATCCTGTATAAAATAATGAGCCTTTATTTTATTATAAAATTTAAATCATATATATTAAATGTAAAATTATATTTTAATATTGGATATTTATATATTAAAAACTAATAGTATGGAAAAAGACCTTTACCTTATAAATTACTAAGTACTCTATCACAACATTCCAAGTAGTAGAAACATTGGAAGACAACATATTTATTTAATGGAATACTTAATTGGGAATAAATATCTATATTCTCAAAGGGAGTTCCCAACTTTTATATGAAAATGATAATATGAAATTAGTTGTGATAAATCTGGAAAACTAAAAAATATATTCTAAAGTCATATGGTATGACAATATTTTAACTATATAGACATTCTTTAAATATAAACCACCTAACAATGCAAAAAACTATCATCAAATCATAAATAGTTATACAATAAAGAATCTAAAATTTATTATTGATGACAACAAAGACTAATCTAGTGAATATGAAAAAGAAAAGTATTTCACAACAAATAAAATTTTGTTCAATTATTTCATCATTACAATAAAAATCAAATGACAAAATTAACCACAATGGAAATAATATTATGAAAAATAATTCATCATGATATAACAATTAGAGGGAGAAAAACACAAAATAATGGCTATTTATGTCAAACAGAGATGAAATTTGATGTAAATGATGAATACTAGATAAGTATTGGAGCATACTTCTTCATGAAGTTTCATTGATATAAGATAAAGATAATAAATATTGTTGAAAAAATTATTTCACAATAATAAATTTATTTAAATCACTAATGTTACTAATAGGTACAAACATAAATCACCGAAAAAGATAAATTGTTGAAATAATGAACAAGTATATATTAAAAATAAAACGACTATTCAAAATTTGATTTTTAGGTAGGTTTAGGAAATAAAAAATATACACGACATACTCTGATAAACAGTTAATCAAATCTAAGGAGATGGAAGTAGATGTCATCTCCACCATGAACTGAAAAAGTATATTTCCCCTCATTATAATTCAAAACCCAGTTAATGTCCCTCTCTGGTGTTTGGTACCAACTCCTACCCTTGATATATACTCGGTTCCCCTTCCCTCAGCTTCATAGAACAAGTCAAAGAAAATCATGGGTTCTTAAACATCTGTTCTTCCATGCTCAAGTCCATGGGATCACCTTTCATAAGACAAGAACCACCAGAGGGCTGCCACTGATTTTGGCTTCTAAAAATGTGTCTGTACCCTCTTATCTGATTTTCTATTATTTTATACATTTATTATAATTTATATTACTATTTATACCTTTTGTAACACAAATATTATTCATATTTTTCATAAATATAAATTTAAATATTCATAAATATATTTATAGTTTCATATATATTATTATAATATATATTATCATTATTTAATAATTCAAAATATTAAATAATTTAATCATTATCAACTAGTTATCTGTTCTTTTTATAAATAAATATTGTCAATATTTATTTATTAAAATAATTTCATAATAAACTATATTAACTTAAATATCCTCAATTAAAAATAATAAAATTTTACTCCTTAATCTTTTCATTATTTTATTTATTTTATATATTTAAATTATATTTTGTTTAATAATTCTTATTAAAAATTTTCATAAATATTACAACTATAATATTTTAGTTAATATAATAAATTTCGTATAAAACTAATTAATATTGTTACATGGTAAAATTAATTAATTAAATTATTTATAATTATAAAATAATATATAGAGTGTTTAGCCTATTTTCATAATGGTAGTAAAATATGTATTTTAATTTATATATATATATATAATTGAAAAAATATAAGAACTAAAAATATTATATAATTAATTGTCATTCTTTGATTGTCATTATAATTTATTTGTATAGTTTTCTTATTACTAAATTATTAACATATGGTAAAATAATATCTCCACGTTTATGTTATAACATTTATAAATGGATTTATTTTATCCTAAATTATATTTATTATATATTATTTTCGATGTAAATCATCTTAGTGACATGAAAAACCATATCATTAGTTTAAATAAATTATAAATTATTCCATTTAATATAATATTTACAAAAATAAAAATATGATTATGATTTATGGATTTTACATTATCCACTCTTTAAATAATTTCTCCATCACAATTCAATCATTGTACATAGTAAAAATAATGAATTTCGATATTATGAATTAATAAAAACTAGAACATCTTAGGGAACATAATTACATATATGTTTCAAATAAAATTTTATCCAATGAGTTTCGTTTTTCTCAAATGAAAACACCTAATATTCAAATTTTTCTATACCATTACTCTAAAAACATATATAAAACCCCATACTGATACTTCTGAATTTATTACTAAAATATAATTTGAATAATTATTTTTATTTCAAAATAAATCGAACAATAAATAGTACATTATACATTCCAGGACCTTTTCCAATCTAGGTTTTGGAGAATTATATAAAAAAATACATTTTTATTAGAATTTTATAGAATTATAAAATTATATGATTCACTTCTCACACACTAACTTGTTTTATGAAGCATTCATTTTATTAATTTATACAAACCTGTGAAAAATAATTTAATAAAAAGTGTGAGCATTAAATTTCACTCTATTGGGTTTTAAATTAATTTGAAAATAATTTTCTTTGAAAACTATAAATCTATTTTAGAATCATTTTTTTTGAAATAGAAAAATTATTCATATAAAAACATAGAAAGGGTTTTTAAATCATTGATACATTACTTAAAAAATCCTTAATATGTATCAATTATTTTGAAAAACATTTACTTTCCAAAATAATAATTCTTTTAAACAACCCTTTTGAATTATATAACAGAAGATAATTAATTTTTTGGATTATTTATGATAATGAGAGGGAAATATGCAAAACCGTGTAGAAACAAAGATATTTTTCTAATAGGACGACATCCTCTTTAGATCATGGTTTCACTCCCCATACCATATTAGTTATTTTAATACAGTAGTGAAAAATTACAATGTGAAAATTTTAATGGTCTTGAATTTCTCCCACATAATTCAAAAACTATTCAACAATCAAACATGTAATTTTTTTAACATAGGACAATTATTTTAAGATTCTCTTCCCATAAGAATATTATATTTATGAAAGTTCAAATGAACTTGGAGAAATCCACATGTCTAAAGTATTTATTTTATTTAACTCACATAAATATAATATCATATGAACTAAAATAAACTCTTTTATTAAAATACATAAAATGTCAATAATATATATAGATACTTTCCATATTTATGATTTTGAATGACATTCAATGACGCACAAATTTTTTTTACATATACAATGACAATTTTCATTAAAAATAACTATAAATAGAAATCTAACATAAAATGATGAATTATATTTACATAAAATAATAAATATCCTTATTAAAAATAATAGAATATAAATTTTAATAAAATAAAATATCATTATAATTTTATGTGAAATAATAAAAAGATGTTCTTCATTTGTTTTATATCATATATCATAATAGTTATTTGTGAATTAAAAATTAAATATTTAATTTTTTATATAAAATAAAATCATTATAAAATTAACTCCCTTAATTAATAAATATATTGTCTTGTTTGTCATCATAAAATGAATGAAAATTTTAAAATATTTCCCCTATACAAAGGGGTCTTCAAACTGATTATAAAAATTTGAAATAAGTAATTGAATATAAAATATTTATATCATTTCAAAATAACAAAATTACCATAAAAAATTCATCGAAGAAATAAAAATAACATTATAAAATAAAACACTCATAGACTAAAATATGTTTTCATAGGAAAATCATAAATATAAAAAAAGTAACTATTTACGAATAGTTTAAATAAAATTTCTAATAAAAATTAATAAAAAATTAATAACACCAAATAATAATATATTAATAATACCAAATACTAATATATTGATTATGAAAAAAATATATATTTCAATAAATAAAATTTCATTCAATTATATCTTCATGCCACACAAATACAAGAGATATAATGAACTACATTGACAAATGTACATATGGTAAAATGGAAAATAGAAAATAATGCATTGTGGATAATTATCTACAGAGAACCTATAATTTTAAACATATCATTACATAATTTTAGGCGTAACCAAACATCAAATGATAATCCAAGGGTCGTAATTTTTAGTTGTTTGGAACACTATATATAGACCCCGAATTTTCAATAACTTTTTTATATACTTTGTAATTTTTCGAGTTCTTGGATTTTGACGACACTTGATTCTGAGGCCTAGTGTGCCTGATATCAATTTACGATGTTTAGATCGGGTTCATTCAGTGAACGAACGAGTGATTTTTTCTATCTTTTGAACCGATGCCCGGAATTAAAATCGAAGGGCACTGATGAACTTGCAACGCTGGTAATTGCTTAACGTGATCCTTACTATAGTTGCGTTCGCAATGGAGGAGAAGATTTTTATTTGGGGTTTATACAAGAAGTAAATAAAAAATATCAGAACAATATTTATTTTATTAAGTGGTTATTCCCTCCCATGGATAGTAAAGGGTGGGGCCCACAGCCACATAGCTACCCAAGGGTGGATGTTAGAGATGTGGGGCCCACACGAGCCCCACCATTTAATTTCCTCTAATCTCATTAAGAAACCCTCATTAAATTGGAAAACCCCCATTAAAATGCCAAACTCTCCACCTCAGTCCATTAAATTATGTCAACCCATAATTTAATGAGGATCCTTCCTCTTTGAAATCTTTTTTATTTAATTTCGAACATGTTTAATAATTGAGTACATTCCCTCTCCCTTCTTTAACTTATTGTCAACACGTTTTATTTAATGTGCTGATTTTGTTTTGGGAGAGTTTCTTTGTGTGTGTAATAAAATAATAGGAGGAGCCTATTATTTTATTAAGGGGGAGAGCTTCGTTGTGTGAGGATGAATGGGAGAACTCTTGAGGATTTGGAAGAACTCCGGCCGCTGACGAGGAATGAAGAACAACACCGGTCCCTCGAAGAACAACGACGCGCCACGAATCCTCTTCTCCGTGAAAAGTGGGGAGACACCGCTTCCTTCTCGGCACACTCCGACAAAAACTACGAACCCTTTCCCCGCGATGCCAATGTTCATCATCAATTGTTGGTGTATAGGAATTTGTATATTTCATTATGTGATTTATACCCTCGACATGGCGTGTAATTGTTGGGTGATGTTTTGAACCACTAACGTGGTGGGTGCGGACTAACGAACAAGTCTGACCCCACCGATATTTTTGATCTTGATGCGCAGAATTTTTGGCGACAATCAAGGGGACCTTAATGGTGGTTGGAGGCCTTCACAGTGATGTACGGGTCCCGAGATGACCGCAGGCGCAGATGAGAGAAAAATCACACCACCAGAATGACTCTGGTGGCCCGCGGAAGCCCCCGGCGGCGCCCGGCACGCCGCCGGCAGGAGCCTATGGTGGCTAAAGCTGCGGAAGTGAGGTATGGATCCCGTGGCAGCATGAGATCCAGTGGGGAAACCGCAGCGCCAACTTGGATTCACGTCTGTGGAATAGAGGGGGGCCGCGTCCCCCCCACGCGACTCACTGGTTGTGCCATCGTTCCCCCCCTGGCCGGGCCAGGGAGGGTCATGCAGATCGGACCGCGCCGTGCCGCGCCCTACCAGGCCGGACATGGACCACGGGTCAGGTCGCCCCGGTTCCGGCCGACCCGGGGGGGTGGGGGGGGGGGGGGTGGGGTGTGGGGGGCGGGGCGAACTGGGCCCAGACCCCCACTTCGGACCATTTTCGGACTTTTTCCCATAACTTGAGCTACGGACCTTCGATCGATGCACATTCAGTTGTGTAGGAATCCTTGGATCGATATGGTAATTTTTTAATATTACACTCGAGGTCTTGGAATAGTTTGGCTACAGACGGGTCGGTTTGAACCCGAAACCAACCAGGCCCTTGGAGCGGAAGTGCTTATATCTTAAGGACAGAATGTCTGTTTGATAGGTTGTCAATTCTGTTGGAATCATTTTGTTGAGATGGTCATTTTGGCTTACTCATATTGAGGTTTGGAAGCAGTTGGAGTATGGTCGTGTTGGTTTTAGCTTAAAACCCAATCGGGCCCCTCGGACGGAAAAGCCAATAACTCTCAGACCGGGCGTCCGATTGACAGACTGTTTGTCACGTTGGGTTTCCTTTGATGAGACAGAACATTGGGATAAACCAACGCTGGACTTCATGACAGTTGATGTATGGACTCTTTTTCCTGAGGAGCGGACCCTCCCAGAATCGAGCATGCTATGTGCGGGAACCCTAGAGCTGGCTGCGACTGCGACTTTGACGAATACACTTGGATCCACCATGGGTTTGGCATGGGGGACGACTGTACTTGGATCCTCCGTTGGTTCGGAAGTTAATGCGACTGTACTAGGATCCTCTATGGGTTTGACAATGATGACTAATATTCTTGTATCCTACGTGGGTCCGGTAGTATTTGACCTTTGTACTTGTATCTTGAGGGGTCAGGCAGAGTAGCTTGTCTTGTATCCTATGTGGGTCCGACAGCTTAGCTGGTCTTGTATCCTATGTGTGTCTGATAGCTAAGATGAATCAGTGGATACATCTGATCATCTCTATCTCCTTAAGAAGTTTATGCCTGTGTGAGGTGAGATTTGATTTCAATCATTATCATGAATGTGATTAACTTCTTTCATGTGTGGACTGGGTTGTGCTTTCCTGTGTGGACTGGGTTGTTCATGGGCTCTAGAGTTGGATCTTTTTGTAATAGATGACTTAGGTATATGTATGAGAATATACCTAATTAATGTCAGTTGATACATAGTGACTGTATCTTTCCTTTGTGGTTTATCCTTCGTGGATTTTGAGAGACCTTCGGGGGTCTCGGGGTCCCTACTGAGTATTGTATACTCACCCCTGCACAGGATATTCCCGCACTACATTGTGTTGGTTTCATACGACGGGCAACAGTGTTTGTGGTTGAGGCATGTGGAGCAGGACAATATCCGGAGGTGGACTATTAGGCGGAACGTACACGGAGCAGACGGATGGACTCGAGGTACTGGGGTGACCATCTGTACTCACCCTTCTAGTGGGATTTCTGGAGGATGACTCGGTGTTACTGTTTTACTTATTTCTGTTGTACTTTCCTTTCAGTTGTACTGGACTTTTAGTTGTATTTGTATACTGGCCCATTTACTTTTCAGCACTTACCTTCTACCTAGTTTTACTTAGTGCTTACTTCACTTTCATAATCTGTTGTGTTTTTTGTTTACTTAATAAAAAGTCAATTCCTTCCCTTTATTTTTTGGATTTACGCCTTTGGTGCTAGTCGCAAGCCCCTGGCCTATGGAAGGCGGGCATGGGGTAGTCACGACACGGGCCTAGAGGAAGGGTTGTGACAAATTGGTATCAGAGGAGTCTGTTTTACCATAGAACTCATGACTTTGATCTCTCCTTTCTATGACCCAATAGTGTTAAGAGTATTGAGTGTGGTTTTCAGCCTAGGGAGTCCATTGTCGGTGTGTCGGCTGACGCATCCATACCCCAGGACCCTGACCTTTGATTTCGGACTAAGTGCACGAAAACACTGATTGCTTGTGTGTTTCATTTCAAATGTTTTCTTTTTTATTAATTTTTGTCATCTCACCAAGTATACGGTTTGACTGTGGTGCAACTATTTCTTTTCATGATGTCCCCATTAAGGCATCCATCGAGGTTTCCAAGTTACATGCAGGATGGAAGCCCACCGAGCGATGAGGCCTCAGTGCAGGGCCCCGTTACAACGGAGGCACCAGCGGTACCACTACCCGCTGAGCCACCAATGCTACCAGCCCCAGCGGCAGAGAGTGCATGCCGCATGAGCGCGTTACACAAGTTCTAGAGACAGAGACCACCTAGGTTCTACGGAGAGACGGATCCTCAGGTAGTCTAGGATTGGTTGGAGGCTATCGTCAGAGTCTTCAGACTGGTAGGGACACTAGAAGATCTTGTGGTGATCCTTTTCGCGAGTCCCCTGCATGCAGCAGTAGGTAGATGGTGGAGCCTGATGCTCCATGTGCACGATGAGTCATATCTAATTTGGATGGACTTCGAGTGCCTCTTCCACTAGGACTTATTTCCAGACACCCTCCATGTTGTGCATATCCAGGAGTTACTACAGCTACGACAGGGTAGCATGTCATTAGCCCAGTACTCGACGAGATTTATAGACCTCTCACGCTACTCCGAGGACATGGTATGGAACCCATTCTTCCAGTCCCGAACCTTTGATTAGGGACTGAGACATGAGATCAGAGCTTCGATGATTCCCCTCAGCATCCCGACGTAAGCGGGGGTGCTGGAGAGAGCCGTGTTAGTGGAGAGGTTTCTCTCCAAGCAGCCATCAGCAGCGAGACCCACAGCAGTACGACATGGAGAGGAGTCTTCTGAAGCCGAAAGTAGACACATGAAACAAGGGTCTAAGTAGACCAGGTCGACAGGTGGGTGACCTCAGGATATAGGTTCAGCTGTGCGGGGCACACGGCGCAGAGCCATCCATACTTGGGGAAAACAGTGCTATGCATGCGGGGGCAGGGCCACATGGCTTTTGACTGCCCGACCCGCCATGCAGATGAGCAACAAATAGTGGAGGGACCTCCCAGGAAGAGGCATAGGTTTGACAGTGGCGGTCCACAGGGAGCAGGCGGATGAGGCAGAGGAGCTGGCCGAGCAGCGGGTGGTGGGAGATGCTTGAAGGTTCTACCCCCCCCCCCCCCCCAGGAGGTCCAACCGACCACATGGAGCTAGAAGACAGAGGTAGGCTCAGCTCCAGGCAGTGGAGGCTTACAACCACGGCACACTCGAGATGATTTGAGGTACTATCTGTATCTACTCCACCATTTCTGCAGTTCTTATAGACATGGGTGCGAATCATTATTTTATTGTCGATGCCCTTGTTCGGAGATCAGATATTCCTACAGAGCTGTTGGCTCCATCCTTACGGCTAGGGACTCCTACGGGAGCAGACTCGACGATTACACACTGGTGCCGGAAGTGTTATCTTACTCTAGGAGGTGAGAGCTTCATCTAGTATCTTCATGTAGTGTTGTCAGGGCCTCTCGAAGTCATCTTTGTGTGAAATGGTTATCTATAGTCTATACTCAGATCGACCGTATTAGGCACATGGTGTGGGGTGTCTGCATGGATGGGATGAGGATCACCTTCACTGGGGAGAGGGGAAACTTCGTAGCACATGATGGACTCATGCAGAGGATAGGGCAGCCGATAACGCATCAGTTGGCTAGTCTCATCCTCGGAGTAGTTGACGTGCGGAGTCCAAGTTTTCCTGTAGTGGTGGATCAATATCAAGGTGTTTTTCATGAATATGTTCCAGGACTACCTCCTCGCAGAGATGTAGGTTTCTATATAGACATGTACCCTGAGACATCACGGATATCTACACCAGCATATCGGATGGTTCCCGCCGAGCTTCATGAGCTGCGGGTACAGCAGGAGGACTTAAAGGGGAAAGGTTTCATCCGACCTAGTGTTTCACCATACGCTTCTCTGATTTTGTTCACCAAGAAGTCATATGGGAGATTTCGACTGTGTGTTGACTACCGTCTCCTAAACTAGGTGACTGTGAGGAACACGAATCTTCTTCGGAGGATTGACAACCTATTTGATTAGCTCAAGGAAGCATGTTGGTTCTCAAAGATAGTCCTCAGGTCAGGCTATCATCAACTCCAAGTTCAGGATGAGGTTTTGCAGAAGATGACATTCAGGTGTCGGTAAGGCCACTATGAGTTCTTAGTCATGCCCTTCGGTGTGACCAATTCTCCAGAAGTGTTCATGAGTCTCATGAACAGGATCTTCCATCCCTTCCTTGAGCGGTTTGTTGTAGTCTTCATTGATGACATACTGATTTACTCGACGATCGAGGAAGAGCACACCTACAACTTACGGGTTGTACCAGATACACTCCGAGAGAATCATATTTATGGTAGGCTCATGAAGTGTCAGTTCTGGAATTGAGAGGTTCACTTCATGGGGAACGTCATCTCAGAGGCGGGAGTTGTAGTGGGTCCCGAGAAGGTTGAGGTAGTACTTTCTTGGGAGCCACCCAGGAGCTTGACGAAGGTGCAGATTTTCCTAGGTCTGGCTAGGTACTATTAGAGATTTGTGCCAGACTTCTCCAGAGTTGCAGCACGACATACAGCTTCGATGATGAAGGGGAAGCCCTTCGTGTGGTCATAGAGATGTCAACAGTTCTTTAAGAAGATGATGTGGAGATTGACCAGTGCACCCATCTTGAGGCTACCAGAGGAGGGCGTAGGGTACATAGTCTAATGTGATGCATCAGGGAACAGACTCGAGTGGGTCCTGATGCAGGAGCGAGAATTGATCTCTTATGGGTGATGATATTTAAGGCAGCACGACTAGAACTACGCTACCCGTGACCTGGAGTTAGCAGTAGTTGTCTTCACGATGAAGATGTGATGACACTATCTGATGGGAATGCACTTTAGGGTCTACTCTTACCACCAGAGTCTCAGGTATATTTTCACACAGAAGGACCTGAACCTGGGACACCGATGATGGATCGAGCTCCTCTAGGATTATCACTTTGATATTGTTTATACTCTTGGTAAGGGAAATGATGTGGCTGATGCTCTCAGCAAGAGATTGGGAATTCAACTACTTGAAGAGGTGACAGAGCAGTTAACCACTTTGCAGATATCCTTCGTGGATAGAGATGGGAAAACCTATCTACAGTCCCTCAGAGTCACTCCTCCACTAGTTCAGTGGATCATAGAGGCACAGTGTGGAGACGTCGACTGTGAGGCGCCACGTGCTCAGATATCCTCATGGCTAGCACCTAGTGGATTTTATGAAGGCGGGAAGCACACCATTATCTTCAGGGGTAGAACCATGGTATCAGTTGCAATACAAGAGGAGGTTATGAGTGAGTTCCATACATCCCCTCTATTAGTACATCCTCGATTAGAAAAGATGTACCGGGACCTCAGATAATAGTACTGGTGGTCGGGTATGAAGAGAGTTTTAGTAGAGTTTGTTTCATGATGCCTTACCTTCTAGTATGTGAAGGTGGAGCATTAGGTACCATCAAGATCGGTACAACCCTTAGAGGTTTCAGAGTGGAAGTTGGGTGAGATATCCATGGATTTCGTGATGGGGCTTCCACATAATTCCAGAGGGCACGACTCTATATGTGTGATTATTTACCAAGTCACCAAGTCGGCCCACATCCTACTGATATTAGAGAAGGGCTTAGTAGAGAGCTTGGGACGCCTCTACGTTCAGACGATCGTATGGATTCATGTTGTTCCATCATATATTTTCTCCGATCGAGATGCTCGCATTACATTCCAGCTTTGGAAGGGGTTGCAGGAGGCTTTTGGGACGTAGCTGGGCCAGAGCACTGCCTTTCACCCTTAGATGGATGGTCAGATGGAGAGTACCATTTAGAAACATGAGGACATGCTTCGTGCATGTGTCCTTGACTTTGGTCACAGCTAGGAGGATCACTTACCCTTGGTGGAGTTTTCATACAACAACATCTACCACTCCACCATTGGGATGGAACCATACGAGGCATTGTACTGCTGACCTTGCAGATCACCTCTGTGCTGGACTGACCGGGGGGAGTCAACACTCATAGGACTAGAGGTGGATCGGGCTACGACAGAGAAGTTGTAGATCATCCAGGAGTGGATTAGGACTGCACTGATCAGACAGAAGTCCTATGACGATAAGAGGCGGAGTCCACTAGATTTTGAGGATGGAGACCCCATTTTCTTATGGGTCTCACCTCGGCTTGGGTTGTGGAGATTTGGCTGTGGCAGAAAGTTATCTCTGCGCTTCATCGAGGATTTTCAGGACCTCAGTACAGTAGGCGAGGGGTATTACCACCTGGAACATCCACCTCAGCTGCACCGGGTGCATGACATCCTCCACGTATCTCAACTAAGGAGATATGTGCACGACTCGACGCATATCATCGACCACGGGGAGCTGGACATCGATGACGGGGCGACATTTGCGGAGGTCCCGATGGAGATCGAGGATCAACATGAGAAGGTCCTACGTGGGCGGACGATTCCTCTCGTGTTCATTCATTGGATGCACGAGAACCTGAAGGAGAGCACATGGGAGTGGGAGTCTCAGATGCATGCTCAGTAGCCACATTTTTTCCCCCAGTTTATTTTGTAGTTTAGCGGGGATGCAATTCCCTGAGGTGGGAGTAATGTAATGACTCAGAATATTCAAGGTATTTTTTTTAAATACATTTTAATTTTTTGAGTCTGTGGCTTCTAACAACACTTGATTCTGAGGCCCAGTGGGCCCAGAATCAATTTCTGAAGTTTATCTAGGGTAAATTCAGTGAATAAACAGTCAGGTTTTTCTATCTTTTGAACTGGTGCCTGGAATTAAAATCCATGTGCACCGATGAACTCGCAACGCCTGTAATTTCTTAATGTGATCCTTACCATAGTTGTGTTCGCAATGGAGGAGAAGATTTTTATTGGGGGTTTATTCAAGAAGTAAATAAAAATTTTCAGAAACATTTTTATTTTATAAGGTGGTTATTCCCTCCCATGGGTAGTTAAGGGTGGGGCCCATAGACAGTTAGCTACCCAAGTGTGGATGTTAGAAATGTGGGGCCCACACGAGCCCCACCCTTTAATTTCTTCTGATCTCATTAAGAAACCCTCATTAAATTGGATAACCCCCATTAAATGCCAAACTCTCCACCTCAATCCATTAAATTATGTCAACCCATAATTTAATGAGGATCCTTCCTCTTTCCCCCCATTTTTATTTAATTACCAACGCGTTTAATAATTGAGGACCTTCCCTCTCCATTCCTTAATTTTTTGTCAACACACTGTATTTAATTTGGTGATTTAATTTTGGTAGAGTTTCGTTGCGTGTGTAATAAAATAACAGGAGGAGCCAATTATTTTATTAAGGGGAGAGAGATTCATTGTGCGAGGAATAACGAGAGAACTCTTGAGGTTTTGGAAGAATTCCAACCTCTGATGAAGAACGATGAAGAATGTCAATTCCACGAAGAAAAATGATGTGCCACCAATCCTCTTCTCTGTGACAAGTGAGGAGACATCGCTTCCTCCTCGGCGCACTCCGACGATGCTTACAAACCCTTTCCCAATGACGCCGACGTTCGTATTCAATTGTTGAGGTAAAGGAATTTGTATACTTTATTATGTTATTTATACCCTCGACATGGAGTGTAATTGTTGGGTGATGTTTTGAACCACTAACGTGGTGGGTGCGGACTAACGAACAAGTCTGAACCCACCGCTATTTTAGATCATGATGCGCGGAATTTTTGGAGACAACGAAGCAGGACTACAATGGTGATTGGAGGCCTTCGTAGTGATGTATGGGTTCCGTGATGACCACAAGCACAGACGAGAGAAAAATCAGACCACCGCAAAGACTCTGGGGGCCCGCGGAAGCCCCCTTGGCGCTGGCGGCCGGAGGCGACGGTGCCCCGGCCCACCGCCGATAGATGCCCGCCGCGGCTGAAGCCGCGGTGGCAAGGACTAGATCTTTTGACTGCGCAGGATCCAGGGGGAAACTGCGGCACAAACATGGTGCCGCGTCTGCGGAACAGAGAGGGGCCATGTCCCCCCCACTCAGCTCGTTGGCCGAGCCAGCATGCCCCCTTGGCTGGGCCGGGGTGGGTCATGCAGACAGGGTTGGGCTGCGCCCAGCCGGGCCGGTCCTGGAACCGGGTTGGGTCGACCCGGTCTGGGTCAACCCTGGGGGGGGAGGGGTTGGCCGCGTCAGACCGGGCCCAGACCCCCACATCGGACCATTTTCGTTATTTTTCCCATAACATGAGCTACAGACCTTCGATCAACACACCTTCAGTTATGTAGGAATACTTGGATCAAGACGTTCTATTCGGTATATTACACCTAAGGTTTCGGCAATGTTTGTGTATGGCAGGGTTGGTTCGAACCCAAAACCAACCAGGCCCATAGAGCGAAAATGCTTATATCTGAAGGACCGGACGTTCGTTTGATGTGATGTCAATTTCATTGGAATCCTTTGGTTGAGAAGGTCCTTATGGATTAATCCAATTGAGGTATGGACGCAGTTGGAGTATGGTCGGGTTGGTTTTAGCTTAATAACTAAATGGGCCCTTGGGACGGTAAAGTCAATAACTCTCAGACCGGGCATCCGGTTGATGCACCGTCTGTCGCGTTGGGTTTCTTTGTCGAGATGAAACTTGGGGATACATCAACTATGTACTTCATGAGAGTTTATGTATCGAAAATTTTTCTCGAGAATCGGACCCTCCTGGAATCTATCATGTTGTGTGCGGGAACCCTGGAGTTGGTTGCGACTTTGACGATGACGGCAGCACTTGGATCCCCCACGGGTTCTGCAGTGGGGACGACTGTACATGGATCCTTCGTGGGTTTGGAAAAGATGAACACCGTACTAGGATTTTCTATGGGTTAGATAACAATGACTATTGTTCTTATATCCTACATGGGTCTGATAGTATTAGACCTCTGTACTTGTAACCTGAGTGGGTTCGGCAGAGTAGCTGGTCTTGTATCCTATGTGCGTCCGAAAACATAGCTGGTCTTGTATCCTATGTGGGTCCGATAACTTAGATGAATAAGTGGATATATCTAATCATCTCTATCTCCTTACGAAGTGTATACCTGTGTGAGCTGAGTCTTGATTTCAATCATTATCATTAATGTGATTAACTTCATTCCTGTGTGGACTGGGTTGTGCTTTCCTATGTGGACTGGGTTGTGCATGGGCTTGAGAGTTGGAGTCATTTGTAATAGATGACTTAGATATATGTATGGGAATATACCTATGTAAAGTCGGTTGATACTTATTGATTACATCTTTCATTTGTGGTTTATCCTTCATGGATTCTAAGAGACCTTTGGGGGTCTCGTGGTCCCTACTGAGTATTGTATACTCACCCTTGCATGGGATATGCCCGCACTACATTGTATTGGTTGTAGATGACAGATAGCGCTGATCGTTGTTGAGTCTTATGGAGTGGGACAGTATCCGGAGGTGGAATATCAGGCGGAACATACACGGAGCGGACATACTGACTCTAGGAGCTTGGGTGACCATATGTACTCACCCTTCAGGTGGGATTTACAGAGGATGACTCAGTGTTTCTGTTTTACATACTGTTGGTGTACTTTCCTTTAAGTTGTACAATACTTTCAGTTGGGTTTATGTACTGGAACATTTACTTTTCAGCACTTACCTTGTACCCAGTTTTACTTAGTGCTTACTTCACCTTCATACTATGATGTGTTTTTGTTTTCTTTATAAAAAGGCAATTCCTTCCCTTTATTTTCAGGATTTACGCCTTTGCTGCTAGTCACTAGCCCCTGGCTTATGGAAGGCGGGATTGGGGTAGTCACGACACGGGCCCCGAGGGTGGGTCGTGACAGACTAGGTACATAAAACTGAAAACATTGTACTGAAAGAAAAAATTATTTATTTATCCTGAATTATGACCTCCAAACATTATTTGACCCCTTAAATCTATATTAGATAACCTGGGTATGACATGGAAATAGTATGAATTAAAAATCTCGTTAAGGGAATAGACATTAAAATAAAGCTTATCATATGGGTTATAAGGAAAAACATGATAATGTAAAAGGCATTGAAAAAGATTTAACATATATAATTATATGATATAGAACAAGGGATCATATAATCATGGAATAATATTAATGGGGTAGGACCATAAAACATGACTTTTTCATGCTTCAAGGCTCATTTCACATAGAAGAGTTGGAGCAAAGGCTCGTTGAACATAGAGGACCACAAGTCAAGGATAACCACCAAAATCGTTGGATATAATGTCTCATGAGATAAAAATTACAAAATGAATTGGGGAAATATCTGGATGAAATCATCATAACATGTTCACGAATAATTTTTCCTCTTAATGAATCATACATAACCAGTCAAACATCAACATAAGGTTTACCCATAGAAGGAATTTTGTATCAAAATTTTGTCAAATGTAATATCAAAAGAGAATATCATAGTGTTGTCCATAAAATTATAGTTTTAAATCATACATTTATAATAATAAGGGAATTTAGGCTTTTATCATAATAAGAAATATCCGACTTAACTGAAAAGAGTACGAAGAAAACATTATAAAAACATTAAGTACAATTTAAGGGAAAAAATTCAACATTTTTTAAAATGGAATGGCATACTTATTTTTATAAAACTAGAATTGAAAAAAGCTAGTATTTCATGAAACCATTATTCATTTTATGAAAAGATAATTTTGGATTAATTAATACTATATAACATACTTGAAAATGGAAAATAATTCGAGATGTTCCCTTATATCTAGATTTCTTATCGAGATGAGTTGAATATTAAACCTTGTTAAAACATATATATCTATTAAAATAGAGGATGAGTGGATATTGATACATATTGTTTTGAATATATATACATCATTTATAAGATTTAAATAAAAATAAAATATAATTTCAATTGCTTATGAAATGATAAATAATTTCCCCAATGAATAATGGAGGTTCATGTAGAATCCCATACATTTTTCCCAAAATGATTCTGCAGTTGATTTTATTGCACTAAATAATAAAATTAAATACATTAATTAATTAATTAAGAACATTTTATAAATTTATTATATTTATTATAATTTTATTGAGTTGATTTATGTGTTTTATGTGTTATGAGATTTAATGTCATCATTTGGGAGCGTTAGTTTCCTCGATTTCGATGAATAATTTACTTGCATATGTGTATGGAAAATAATGTATAATGAGTATAATTTTGCGAAAATGAACTTATATGTGGTTAATGAACTTATATAATATTTAAATACTATTTTTCCATATGTGTGGATGATTCATTAGATAAATCATTAATGATAACCAATTATATTAATTTCGTTTATTTACAACAAACTCATTTGATTTATAAATGAATATCATTCGTAAAAAAATGACTGTAGAATATTAAAAAATATCTACTAAATTTAATATACTATTATTCAACGATATTAATGGATTCATGAGAATAAATGAAGGTTGAATGTAATGATGAAATCACGTCATTCATGAAGGTGGTAGATCACCACCTCAGAGGTAATTTTTTCATTCAAAAAATATAAGAGAGGGGAGATGATATTTTGTGAAACATTATTCCATAAACATGATAACATTTTAGTATATGTAATATACTAGAGTTTTCCTACCACTTGGACTATGGGATGTGAGGATAAAATAAGAAGAAAAAAGAACACGAAGACAAAATAAAAGAAAAGTAAGTGGGTTTTACCTATTCATTCCATCTTCTTGAGAGCCTACTTATGAGATTGGATTTGGTATTTTTTTATGAACAAAAGATCTTAAAAGAATATAAATGGTTTGGGAATATAATTGGGAATTATTTTTACATGCCTCAAATATTGAGTGGTGTAAGGAGATGAGGTTTTTATGTGTTGTTTTTATAGTGAAAGAGATGGGTGATTTTTCATTATTTAATTAATTAGTTAATTATTTTGATCCAGAAAAGAAATAATATTGATTATGGAGACCAAATATAGTTACTCAAGCATGTTATTTTTATATAATGGGATTACAACATCACTAAATCACCTATGACTCAATCATTCAAGTATGTAATATTTTTCATAAAGTATCATATTTTACAATTCACCAAAAGATCAATCATTTTAAAAGCAGCCAAAAAATTCACCATAACCATTTTCTGACATGGGAAATTAAAAAAATAACTCTATTATATGAAAATAATATTCTAAATATGAGAAAATCAATTAATAATTAAAATCATCATTTACATGGAATATACAAATTTAAACATGTAACTGCTATTATATCTTATTAACAAATTAAATAAGTTCTGATAAAATTATCATATAAAAAGAAGACATAAAAAATTTTATTTATAAATAAAATATAAAAAAATTACTCCAAATTATTAAATTAATCTATGAATTGTAATTAAATATTTATGACCTTTAAAAATATCAAAACATAATTAATTTGTTTTAAAATATTTATATACTTATAATATGACATAATTTTATCACATTGCCATGGATAATTATTAAGTATATATTTATGAGTGATGTTAAAATTCAATTTTATAGTTTTATATTCATAAATTTCATACTACTATTCTAAGTGTCATGTTACTATTCTTTTCCAATATGTACCTTAACTCCTAAAATTTCATTTTATTTAATTAAATTTCATTTATAATGTTTTTAATAAGTTATTAATATGATAATACTATATGAAATAATTATTATAAGGGGATTTCATTGATAAATGTTTTTGTTTGTTATATTATTTTACCCTTATTAAAATTTTCCATCAAAATTTCATTTTAGATTCTAATTTATAAACATATGTGGGTAATTCTCCTTCATCGCTTCCTCTGGTTCACATGTTTCCTCTTTTTACATATGGTTCTTCTATTGTTCTTTTACCAGGTGTGTGGTCTTATTTTATATAAAAATATCTCTATGATCAATGATTATCGATGGATTATCCTGTTAAGATAATTCATTCTCGAACTAAAACACCTCTGAAGTCAGTACATTTAAGGGCCTCAGTATGTATTTCCCTAAGGAGGATACAAGGAATACATCATTTCCTTGATACATTACTGGTGGATGTGCTAGTCGATTAGCCACTACTCCAACAAAATATATAATCGTGAAGTGTATGATCTACAAAGCACTTAACATCACTTTATTTAGAAATCTCTTTACCATATTCTATAGAAATTTTTGGAGGAATAAAACGTTTCCAATTTAAACTGAAGTTCTCTTCATTGATTATCAGTATAGATATTTTTCATCATTGGGATAACTTTATGTGATGTAGAATGGTTTTCAAATTATCTATTTTCTCTTCAATAATTTTAGATTCAATCATCTTCTGTTCACCGACTTCATCCAAACATGTAGTTCTTCTAAAACTTTCCTCACAAGGAGCTTCATATTGATCCATTTGGATGCTCAAGTGGAAACTATTTTTATATATAAATTTCTACTAGTGGTAGATGTTCATCCCATTATACATTGAAGTGCATAGAACACACTCACATCATTTATTACAGTATCTAATGAGTCTCCTCAGATTGGCCATTGAATTGTGAATGATAGGCCATACTGATGTTCAACTTAGTTATTAGAGCATCTGGAGACTTTTTTTATAACCAAGAGGTTAATATTGGATCACGATTGTGTAAAATAGATAGTGTTACTCCAGTAAACCTTACCACTTATTTAATGTACAAATTTTCATGTTGATCCTACTTGAAGTACTCTCAAATTACAAAAAAAGGGAGCTTTCGTTGTAAGAGGACCCAAAATAACCCACATAACATTGTTCCGTATAGATGTATTTGGATGTATAGTGACAATGTCCATCGTGGAGTTCTCCTATAACAATGATGGTATGTGAAATGGTTGAATCATTCCATTAAAATTTTTCCTTTCATACTTCACCTACTAACATACTATGAACATTAAATTATATTCAACAATCTCTTTTTTCATATTGTACCGCAAAAGTTCTCCTAAAGATCTTGATACATCTTTTTTATCCCTGGGTGAACAGGGAAGGTTGAGCTATGTGAATTATTCAATAACTCTTTCTTTATGATTGTATTGTATGGTACACATAGTTGTGACCAGAATTCATCTTCATCGATCTGGAAGTCATAGTATTTTAAATTTCAGGTAGGTTCAACCCTTTTCGGAATTTTCACATCATTTGTTTGAGCATCCCTTATTTAATAAAAGGGGGTGGTTGAGAAATAATTAGAGAAAGGATTGATGATGGGACATTATTAATGATTCCCATGTTATTCCCTTATAATTTAAAAAATATTATATCCTTTTGAATTGTCATCGTTGATAAATAAGTTGCATCCTTTCTAATTAGAGCATCTGCAAATTTATTTTCCTTACCAGAATGGTAGTGGAAGGAGAATTCATAATCAGTGATGTTCTCTAACCATATCCCTTGAGTAATAATAAGTCTTTTTATGTGAATATATATTTTGGATTCTAATGATCAGTATATATCTCACACTTCTCTCCATAGAGATAATGATACTATATTTTCAATAGAAAGATCACAAATGTCAACTCCAGATCAGGAAAGTGATATTTTTTCTCAAGTATTTTTGATCTCCTTGAGGCATAGGATATCACATTTTAAATCATCATTAGTAAAAATCCTAATACCTTTATTAAAGAATCATTGTACAACATAAGTAGTTCTCCACTTATCTGGAGTGTGAGTATTGGCATAATGATAATCTTACTTTTGAGATCCTTAAATATTTACTCGCAATATTGAGTTTAGAAAAACATTACTCCCATTTGTGAAAACATTGGTTTTTTGTTATAAAACCACTAAAACATCCTATCTAATCATCGGTAACACTTAGGGATGCCAATGGTACTCGAGATATTTGTAACATATGTTGGCCTAATCCACTTTTTGTTTTCTCTTTTCTTGGAATGGTCCACAGATATCAATTTTCTAGTGATTACATTTCCGTGAACGATACATCCTCCATCCAAAACTCACATTTACTATATTTTTTATATAGTTTCTTCATCCTTAAATTATTCATCACAGTATTCAAATACTCCCCATGGTCCTTATTTATCGTGGAGTATATCAAAATATCATCGATAAAGACCACCACAAGTTTGTTGAGGTAATTCGTAAAGACTCTATTTATTATGTCCATGAATATTGCAGAAGAATTAGTGAGTCCAAAGGTCATGAAAATAAAATCATTGTTTCCCACCTCATTTGAAAGGAATTTTTGGGAATATCTTCCTTCCTCGCCATTAATTGGTGATATCTGAAATAAAGGTCCACCTTAGAGAAATAACTGGCCCAAGGTATCTGATTAAACAATTCATCTATATAAGGAAGGGGCTACTTGTTGTTTTTTGTGATTTTTTTGAGCTCAGGAGAATCGATGCAGAACTGCATTGATCCATCATTCTTCTTGATGAAGAGTAATGGGGAACCCCATGGTGAAAAACATTGGTGTATAAAACCTTTATACAGATTATCATGTAAATGAATCTTATGTCTTTCTAGATTAACAATGGCCATTATATAGGGTCTCTTTGATATAGGTAGATATCCAAAAATAATATCAATTGTTTACTCAACCTCATAATCATGATAAATCCAAGAATACTCTTCCGGGAATACATAAGTATAATCTATCTAAATGGGAATGTCTTCGATAATTCTTCTGTCCTTTTTATGAATCATTTGAGTTACATATGCTTGCTTATAAGGCTACAATATCTATATATAACGTAATTATTTTTAGTGAAATACATTCTCCTCCTTACACTTATAATGGAAGGGGTGATGTTTCAGAATGTGAACAGTGATCTCCTATTCCTGATATTCAATGTTGCCTTTGTATAAATATATACAATCCATTCTAAAATAGAATCAAACTCTACCATAGGGAGTATGAAAATTTTTTATAGGAGTTTTAATCAATAAGAATTAACCAAGTAATATTAATATATATTGGATGAAATAATTTCCCCTTTATCTGTTCTCATAGATGACACAACCTCCAAATTTTGAGGTGGTTTTTGAATATTTCTAATAAACATACAAGATGTGAAATAATGAATAGAACCAGAATCAAATAGTATGTTCAGTATTATTTATTGAATAAATAGCATACCTATCAACACATCATTATAGGGCTCCATAATAGATGTAGTGATAGCACAATCCATTCATTGTTTCCTTGGAGGCTAATGTTCATTTCCTCGAGTAATACTAGTCTTATGACTTTGGATTGAGAAAATACAATGATCTGTGTAGTTGAAACACTACCCTTCTAGTTGAGTGTTGATTTGAACCTTCCTTTATTCTTCTAAATTAGTGAAATTCATCATATAAATTCTGTAGTTCGTAGCATGATTCCCAATTATTCCATATTTTAAGAATTTTCTTGTTCCTTCTAGAGAGTTATATAGAAGAATCTTCCCACAATTTTTACAAATGTGATATTCAGTCTTCTTACCATAGTGGGATTTATTTTCTAATCCACCCATATTATAATCCATTTTATGCTTTTTTTCCACAAGTACAACGAGGCCATTGAGAGTATCTGATCTCCAGTTCATCCTTGAGGAACATCAATCAATATCCTCATAATTTTCAAAGTCTTGAACCATAAACTCTTTTGTAGACACTAATTTAGTATATTAATGTAGTGATCCACCATAATTTTGTTGTTTGTGAAAAATCAATAAGAGTATCTTGCAAGACAAATAATGTTTTCTTTATACTCCTCTGATAGACAATATTCATTATACATAAGTCAGTGGAACTCTCATTCCAAATTGATATGGAGGGTTTGGGGAAAATATTTATTGAAACCCATTTCCTTGAATTCCTCCCTTTAGATGGAATCAATTACCACCTTATAAATTTTAAATTTGATTAGTATCCATCACTGATTAGGTTCCCATAAAAATGAATGACTTCTAGCAAGAAATACTCTACTTCTAATCACTTGAGGTAAAAAAGATTATATTTTTAATGGATTTAAAACACTATTCCCTATGGCGGGGATTGAAAGAACCACTAAGCATGAGAGGCCTTTCCATATGAATGATTCGATGAAAACTCTTTATTTTCTTGGAAAATGTGGGTGATAAATTAATTGAAGTTATTATTCATTACTTAATCCAATACAGAATGTACTATCATAAAGTTATGAGAACCCATTCCCATAATATTTGGAATATAATTAATGAAATAATCACATTTCCTATAAAATTGATTATTGTCACATGTTATTCTATTTACCTCTATTAACTGAGAAAAATAATGTGAAATTTGGTAGTTGAATAGTTAGATAATATGAATAAAAAAAGAAACATTAAGTATAACTGGATAATCTCATAAAGAAAAACTATATCAAATAATTATGATTCCATATGTTTAAATTTATGTTATTTGTGATCTGTTTTCTAACATATATTCTTATTGAAATTTTCATTATTCCCTAAAAAAAAATTTTTAATGAGATTATAAATTTATGAAATTATATCCACGAGGAGAGTCAAACCATGTGATTAGTAAGGCCAATTGTCATATACTAGGTTACCCTGACCTGAGTATAGAACATGTTGTTAGAATTTTAACTCCTAGATACTTATATTCCAAAATCAGGTCCTCATGTAGTATCTAAATAGTAATGAATTTTCTTGATAAACCACTATCCCTATAGATATCAAAATGTATTGATGTTTTCTTACACTTTATCTTATCCGTAAGGTTCATAATATAGTTCTCTATTACTAATCTCCAAAAATAACTAATCATTTCCTATGGTTCTTATTATAGTGACCCTGGAATTTTAACCATATAATTACTTATTTTATTGCATAATTAAACATCAAATAATATGTTGAGGATCTTAATTTCTAGTGTCTTGGAAGGATTGGTACATAAAACTAAGTACATGGGACTGCAAAAATCATTTATTTATTTACCATCTATTATGAGATCCTAATATCGATTGATACATTACATCTTTAATGGATAACCTAGGGATAATATGAAAAAAGGGATGAGCTAAAAATCTTAGTAAGGAAATTGAAATTAAAATAAGTCTTAACACATGGGTTAGAAGGCATAAATTGATGATATTAAAAGGCATGGAACATGATTTAAATTATTGAATAATAACATAAATAACCTAGAAAATTATATTCATGGAATAATAGTAATGTGAAAGTAACCTAAAACATGACTTCAGAACAATTCAAGGCACATTGCATATATAAGAGCATGATTTGAGGCTTGTTGGACATAGAGGATCAAGAGTCATAGCTAACCACCACGATTTTTTACCATAACGTCTACTGAGACTAAAAATTACCCAATTTAGTGGAGAAATATCTGGTTTCACCCATCATAACATGTTCAAGAATATATTTTATACATATATAATCATTCATAAGAAATAAAATATAAACATAAGGGTTCCCATGGAATGAATTGGGTATCAGAATTATGTCAAAAGACATGTCAAATGAGAATATCATAGTGGTTTCCATGAGAGGAAAAATTTATGTCATAAATGGACATTAATAAAGATATATAAGTCTATATTATGATAATAAATTTCAAAATCAATTAAAAAAATAGTGTTTAAGAATCATTAGAAATAAAACATTATAGTACGGTTTAAGGGAAAACATTAAGGATTCATTAAAATGGATAAAGAATAATTGTTTGAATAATACTAATATTGAACCAATGCAGTTTTAAATGACAAAATGAGATATTTTGAAAAAATAATAGTGGCTTAAAACATAATATGGGGAACACTTTAAAATGGGTAATAATTTGTGAAGTTCCTTAAATTAGGCTTTCTTATCGAGAAGAATTCAGTAGAGATCCTTTTCAAAACACATATATCCCTAAAAATGAAGGATGAATTGATCGTGATACATTATTTATTAATATTTATACAGAAATTAGAATATTTAAAAGAAAAAAAATTAAATTTCATTAGGGTAAAATGAGAGAAAGAATAACCCATAGTAATAATGGTGGTTCGGGTAGAATCCATTACCATATGTCCAAAATGAGTCTAAACATCATCTTAGTGCCCTTAATAATTAAATAAAATTAATTAATTTATTAATTCAGATTCGTTTATACAAGATTTTTATTTATTATAATTTTAATAATTTAATTTATATCTATTTTAATGGGTTATGAGATTCAATTTCATCATTGGAGAGAGTTAGAATACTTGGTTTTCATAATCAATTTACTTTTATATGAGTGTGGAAAATAATATAGAATGTGGATAGTTTTACATATATGTACTTATATGTTATTAATTAAATTAAATAATATTAAACTTTTGTTTTGGTTCTATAACTAATGATTCTTCACTAGAAAGATTATTAATGATATTCGATTAGATTAATTTAGCATTTTTGGATCACAAATAACAAATTTAGTTTTATAAATTTATATCATTGTAAAAACTGACTCTAGAACATTAAATAAAATATAATACATATAATATAATATGTTCAGTCAGAAAAATTGTTTCATGACCTTCCTTTAAGGTGTAATCTAAAAATGATAGCATGTCATCCCCGAAGGGGGTTGATCGACACCACACAGATGATGTTTTCACTCCTAAGATAAAATATTGATGAGATAATATTTGACGAAAAATTATTCAATCAACCCCATAACATTATAGTATATATAAGATAATAGAGTTTTAATGCCTCAAAGAAAAGGGTAACTGAGGTGAAGTTAATTAATTAATGGATCTTGAAAAGAAATTCATAGAAAAGAAAGAGGGTTTTACCTCTTGATTCATTCTTCTAGAGATCCTCCTTAAAGGATTGGTTCTGGTCTTTGGTTAAGACCAAAATATTCTTGATGTGGGGTAGTTATTTAGGAATAGTATTTGGTAGAAAATCATCAAATATTATGGATTTAGAGGTGTGAGGAGATGAGGTGGTGATGGGTGGTATTTATAGTGTAGGAGATAGGTGTATTCTCATTATTTAATTCATTATTTTATTGTGTTTATCGTGAAAATTAATAGTGTTGATTCTTGAGAAAAAATATATAAAACTGAGTTTTTTAGTTTGATATAATTTAATTAAATCATAAATAACCCCAAATATGACTGCATAATTAATATTTTTCTCATTTATTGTAAAGTATCATATTTTACTTTTCCCCAATAATTTATGTATTTCAGAAAAATAAAAAAAAACACCCTAACAATTTTTTAGCATATGTAATTCAAAAAGAAACACAATTTTATTTAAATTATTATCCAAATATGAGAAAGTTAATTTTTGGTTATAATATTTATTCACTTTGAAATTAAAAATTATGAAATTATAACTACTTATATATTTCTTCTAAAAATTAACTGTGGTTTTATAAAATTATATTATAGCTAGAAGACATAAAAATATTAATTTATGAATAAAATTATGAAAATAAATTATCTTTTCAAATTTTAAATTAAAAAATTATTTTTAATTAAATATTTATGACCTATAAAATTTAAAAAACAAAATTACTAATTTTTAAAATATTTATTTACATATAAAAGGATATAATTATACCATATTATCACATATTAGATGGATAAATTTTTTTATAAATTCATTGGTGATGTTTTTATTGAATTTTTTGGTTTTCTATTCATAAGGCTCAGGTCAATATTCCAACGGTCCAGTTCCTATTCCTTTGGAACATGTTCATTAACATCAAGAAATTCCTTATATTTCATTAATTAGAAATTTATAAATATAGTATTTTGTTATTAATGTGATTACAATATATGAAATAATTATAAGAAGGTGATTTCATTTATAAATGTTTTGTGTCTTCACATGATATATGTGAGGAAAATACATAACAATGAATTCTAATGTCGAACTGTTATGAAATTTTAATTAAAAGATGAGAACGAGATAAGGGTTGGATCAAGATAATTTGAGAAATTTCATTGAAATGATATAATTCTTGCTGAAATTGTAGATTGAAATATTTCAGATTAATATATGTGGTTAAATAACTATTTTTACTAATAGGGATAGTTGAAAACTATCGATGATGATAAATCAAAGAAAAGACATGCATGTTTTTATTAAAACCAATAATTTGTTAAAAATACAATTACAAATTATATTTAGACTACAGAAACAAAACTAACACACATCTACATCTGATAAATATAAAATTGAAACTGAGAAGAATGAATGTGATGAGATCTTTATCATGATCTACTGATAGTCAATTTCCCCGAAATCGACTTCCAAACCTATTTCCATTCCCACTCCAAAATTCAACCCCAACTCTAACCATAGATTTGTGATTTTTTCAACCACATTCAGCCTCCTAGAACAATTTGAAGCAGCCTTAGGGTGCTCAAACTTCCATTTGACAATGCTTGAGCCACTGGGATCCCTATTCTTATTTTAAGACCATCCTGAGGACTACACTTAATTTGGGTTTCCCAAAACGATTTTGAACACTTTATCTGATTTTCTAATTTTATAAAAGTTTATCATTATTATTATCATTTATAATTACATTAATTAAAATATTTTCTTATATTTTTGTTAAATAAAAATTAACAATATTTGTACATATATTTATAATTTCATATATTTTTTATAATTAATATATTACAATAAATTCATAATTGAAAATATTATTGAATTTGATCATTATTTTTTTTATTTTTTAAGGAAACTTCATTAATATAATTTCATTAAACTAATTTTATAATAAAATATATTGAATTAAATATTTAAAATGATGAATACTCAAATTTTATTCAATAATATTCTCATAATTTCATTTACTTAATATATTTAAATTATATTATGTTTAATTACTCTTATAATCATTTTTCATAAATGATATAAGTACAAAATTTTAGTTACAACATTAAAGATTGTACAAAACTAATTGATAATGTTACATGTTAAAAATAATTAATTTATTTATGTATAATTATAAATTTTTTATAAATTTTTTAGGTTATTTTTTAAATGATAATTTAATATGAATATATATATATATATATATATATATATATATATATATATAATAAATAAAATTTAAATAATAGTAAATTTAAGTTTTATTAAATTCTTATTATGAGAGTATCATTAAAATTTATTTATTAATTTTCTTAATTATTACTATCATGAGAAATTGTATATATGTGTTTTATTTATAACATTAATAAGTGGATTTATTTTAACTTAATTTATAATGAATATTTATTATTTTCAAATGAAATCATATCGAATATATTAAATATCTGCTTATTAATTTGTTTCAAATATTAATTTATCCATTTAAATAAAATATTTAAAAATAATAATATTATAATTTATTTTTTGTTGCAAATAAATAATGTTATTGTTCTATGCTTATAATATTATATTAGTATTACCTAAGATGAACCATGTGAGTATTTTTCATTTTTGATGAGATCATATTTGGAGTTTTTAATATTAACAAACTCATAAACATTATCAAGTTACAATTAAATAATTTTGTTAGTATAAATTTTTATCTCAAGTGAATTACTCCAATTATGTTATGAGATAAATTTTAATATATGATAGTATGTTGGTTTGTAAATCCATTATAATTATAAATATTCATTAATGGAATATTTTAGAAATGTGGCATTTTAAACATTGTTACAAATAAGGATTTAATGATTACATTCCATAATGATATCATAAGTCATTTGGGATGTTTAAGAGTCATCTGCACGTCAATCTAATGCTCAATGTGACCAATAAGATTCCAAGAGTGTCTTTTTTTTAAAAATTGACCTAAATTTTATTTTAAACGACAAGTTCCATTTTATAAAATGAGTAAATAATATTTACTTGTTTTGATATATTAGGAAAATGACCCATATGTCCTTTTTGATATCTATGAATCATCAACACCAAAATCCAACACATGGTGGGACCGATATGACTCCAAGTGTGTCTTTTTTTAATATTTACATTAAATTTATTAAAAAGGATAAGTGAACAACTCTAAAATGAAAAAAAACATACATATTGTTTTTGATACAATAAGAGAAATACCCATATTTCATTTTTGATGTTTAGGAATCAGCCTCACCTCAATAAGACACATGGTATGCCTGCTATGACTCCAAGGGTATCTTTTTATATAAAATTGACATTAATTTTAGGGAGAAATACAACTGGCATACTTAATGGTGAGAAAAAAAATTTCATATTGATTTAATTCATTAGGTAAAATATTCATAAGTCATTTTTGATGTGTAATAATTATCAACACCTCAATGTGATACACGATGTTCCCAGTATAACTCAAGTGTCTATTATCAATTTACAATTGACATTTTAGTTCAAAAATTGTAAATCATTGAAAATTGATAAAACATTCAAGTATTGTGTTAAAAATTTAGGAAAATGATTCATATTTTAATTGTGAAATGTAATAATTAATCTCATGTGTAACCGATACATGATGTGACTTGTATGACTCAAAATTCTTGTTTCTAGTTTAAAATAAAATTTCAGTAAAAAACAAAAGTGAAATAATAAAAAACATGAAAAAGCATTTGGATTTTTTGGATACTTTATAAAAAATGACCCATATGCCAATTTTGACATTTTGTAATTAGCCTCACCTCAATCAGACACATGGATTGACTGGTATGCCTCAAAGTGTGTCTTTTTATTTTGAAATGACTTTCAATTTTTTTGTAAAAGACTGAACTAAAATAATCCAAACTAAAAAACAAATTTATATTTTTTTCGGATACATTAAGAAAACAATACATAATTAATTTTTGACTAGTAGGAATCATGATCACCACTATCTAATACAAAATGTTTCTAGTATGACTCAAATTGATCATTATCAGTTTAAATGGCTATTTTAGTTCCAAAAGAGTAACTCAATTTGATGCACAATGTGAAAATAATGACTCTAAGTTCCTGATTCATTTCAAAATGAAATTAATATTAATAATAAAGAAAACTAAAATATTCAAATCCTAGAAAACACATTTTTATTATTTTGTTACTTCATGAAATTGATCCATATATCATATGTGGAAGGTAAGAATTAACCACACCACAGTCCTACACATGTTGTGATTGGTATGAATCAAAGAGTTGTGTTTTATTTAAAATTGACATTAATTTTATTAAAAATGAAAAGTGGCACACTCCAAACAATGAAAAAAATTCAAATTATTTTGATAGTTTATAAAAGATATCCATAACTCACTTTTGACCTGTTGGAATTTGATTCATGTCAATCTGATACATGATTTGACCGGTAGGACTCAGAGTGTCCATTGTCAGTATAAAATTGAAATTTTATTTCAAAAAGTTCAACTCACTGAAAACCATGAAAAAATAATGGTATTTTTTGGATAATTTAATAAAAAATTCCAATTAAATTTTGGATTTTTTGTAATTAGTCTTACATAAAACAAACGTATCATGTGACTAGTATGACTCAAATTACCTGATTCTAGTTTAAAAATTAATTGTAGTAAAAAAATTGGTAACATACAAAAAACTAAGACATCACATTTTGAGTGTTTTGAATCATTAATAAAACAATCCATAAGTAATTTTGGATTTGAATTAATAAGACTCGTCTCAATCTAACACATTGTGTTACTAGTATGACTACATGTTCATTTTTTCAATAAATTGGTGTCATTTTAGTTTAAAACATGAAAGACATCACAAAAACCATGTAAATGAGGTCAGATTGTTTTCATTATATTATCTTATATTACTTAACTAATTTCCATATCATTTTTATATTATAAATTTTTAATTAATTTTCAAAAATATAGTGCTTGGTGATGAACAAAAAATGAGGTGTTGTGAAAGAATCAACGGAAACTCAATATGATACACACTGTTACTGATATGACTCAAATATTAGATTAAATTCTTAATTAAATATTACAATGTTATATTTCATTAATAAATAAAAACTTCTTCTTAATTTAATTATTTATAGTATTACTAATATTTGAACTATTTTTTATACAGGTTCATTATTTTTCTTGAGTTAGGATTGTTTGTTCAGAAATAGCTTGAGTGGGAGTGACTAGAAAAATGAGAATGAACATTGATTTATTAATATCTGTATCAATTTTTACTTACAATTTTAATTGAATGAAACAATGCTAGAAATATGACTATAATATTTTGTTTCTCTCCTGTATTTGTGTTGTAAGTGGTAATTTATTTGTAATATGTATTGTGGTTGTCTACTATTTGTGGTACTATCTGTATTGTACTTATATTTTTTATGGGGTCGAATTGTTCTATAAATATAGATATATACTACAGGATGGCCCATTATTATTTCCGTTAAAAGAGATAATAAATGGCCCCATGATCAGATCATATAAAATCACCAATGAAGATTCATGTTATCAGTTATTTTCTAGTGTGGGTAGAGGCCTGGGCCTTTTACTTGCACTCTGGTAGTCAGTATAAGGACCTAGTTTAAATAATTACAAATTTTCAGTTAAATCAATAATTTTACGTTATATCACATTGATGATATTTTCATGTTTATAGTTTTACTGAATTAGTTCGTCACATATACGTAACAAAACAAAAAAATACAATGTTGACCCTTCCAAATATTATATATTTTTTTAATTATTTAAAAACATTAAAATAAATAATAATATATTTTTTGAAATCGATCCATTATATTCAACATGACTTCTCCCAATCCCATACTCATCCATAAGTACCGTGAAAAAAATTAAAAACAATTGATGAACATAAAATCTCAAGAATACATATAAATAGAAATAAAGTGTTAATCAATTTTTAATCATTTAGTCATATCAAAACATTTACATAAATTAACACCATTCACCTTAATAATTTTTAAATAATTTCCAATGATAATAATCTCATTTCATATCATTTTATAATTTCATGATTGCCCTAAAACCCATAAAACAAATAGAAAATATATAAAGGTAACTTTGGACATCATTATACATATCAATCTTATAAATGGAATAACCATAATATTGAATTACATACATGTCACTCATATGATGGAATATATTTATGGATGACTTCCTTACCCAATTCATTGGAGGGATATAATACACCTACCCATTATTGGTTTATCATGGAACAACTTGGGATTGGTTTATTACGATACCAATCGTCAAATACCAATGTATCATTATATATTCATAACACGAAAATATTGAAACATTCAACATTTCACTGATAAAATTTTATTTTAAATCATAAGAATCATTTCATGAAATTAAGATATTAAATCCATGTTCAGAAATGTTTTTCCAATAAACAAATACTGAAAAACACAAACAGCGGTGGCATTTAATTTTAAAAAAAACATGGAGGCATATAAAGGAATCCAAATATAATAATAGACATAATATTCCATTATTGTACTTTTATATCTATATATGTAAATGTGTAAAATAATGTCAAGATTATTTACATAAAGAAATGATTACATATTTAATCCTTAAAAGCATCACATACCACATTGATCATTTAAATTATAATATCCTTGGACAATAACATTTAATAAAACATTATATAAAGATTGAATTAATAAAATATGGATATATAATGTAAAGGGGTCTATATATACTCTATATAAAATATTAAAGGTTTATATCATTATGAAATGTATCAAATAAAGGGGATTGAGACAAAATACCATACCTTGCTCTGACTTGACACAAGTATCTGTATCATCACAAATAATAAACTAATGTTAATTATGTACTTTCTTCATCACATTTTTAAATTTTATAATTACTTATATTTATATTATTAAAAATTCTTAAACAACCACTTAAATAATTATGATTACTATCGGTGTCTTAAATATACTCAGTATTTAGATTATGTGTCAAAAAAAACATTGGTAGGTAAAATATAGTCAACGGGGTTAGTATATAAACATATACAGAATGTTAATCATGAAATAATAATCATATTTTTTCATAAGTTATACATTTAAAACCAATAATAATATATGGTTATTAAAAATTAAGCAATATTACAATCATGGAGACGGTAGGCCATACATATGCATGAGTAAGGTTTTTATTTTTCAATGATCATTATGAAAAAATGTAGCTAGCACTCTATATTTAAATAATTAAAATTATACCATATATAACATATTTTTCAGTTATACAAACATATATATATATATGTAATTATGTATATTTAAAAGGAATCACATTGGTTCAACGACGTGATAGTCCACACGTCCATAAATAACATTATAACCTTTTTATATATGAAAAGCATAATAAATAAAATAATATATTATATTTTCATATAGGTATTTATTTCATTAATATCATATAAATTCTATTAATATAACCTATTTTTAGTTGAAATCATCTTCAATATGTTTCTAGGAGTTTGTAAATGTATTACATTGCTTTGATGAGGTGATAGTCTATACTTTAACAAATGACGTTATCACATTTTCAAAAAATGGAAATTATAAAGGTGTATGTTATAAAAGAATGAAATAAGAAAAATTACATTATTAATATCATATATAACATATAAAAATATCATTTCAATCATAATTTCCAACATTATATGTGGTAAATAAAAAATGAACAAACATTGTTTTGTGAGGCGGTAGTTCAATTAACACGTAAAAAATATGTTTGTTAACCATTAGATGGAAGTGTCTGTAAGTTCAGGTAAAACACCTAGAAAAAAAATATTAGTATAATTATTATATTTTAGTTGTTATATAATAATATAGTAAGGATGTTTTAGGGACTATATTATGGAAATAAAACTAATGATCTTGAGGAAAGATGATACCTTTTAATCGGCTAATTCCTCTTTGTTTTTACTAGAAGGATTATTTGGGTGGATTTAATCCAAAGTGGAGGCTACTAGGATGAGGGGAGGTATTTTGAAAATATATTTGGGCATATTATTATTAGGCCAAAGTGTCTTGATTGATAGGTGTTAGTAAGTGAGGGTAGAGAATGCTTTTTTAGTGGAACTGGAGTGGCACTCTTGTAAATTTTGGAGAATGCAATTCCTCCCACGGTTTTATCATTGATAATGGATCCAATAATGTTAAATATTCTATAAAATATAGTATAGGATCAATATATAACCATCTTATTTATTGTCTACATGTTTATAGGTAATTTGGGCACATAAGATTAGGGTTTTAGTCCATTATTTAGATTAATTTCACCTTAATCATTGTAATTAATTTTTGGTAATTTCTATAATCATATATATAAAATATAATACGACCATATTATAATTTATAAATTACTCTTATTCAAATAATGTAATATATTTATCCATATTTCATGAACATAAGTAGCATAAATTAATCTAAATTTAATCTCACATATGTGATGTGATAGGGGGTTTTAAACTAAAAGAATTCAAAAGTTTGCTATGTTTTTCTATTAAATTAAAAACTGAAAATGATACCAATGTCCTACATTGGGTTAATTTATAAAAAAATAATTTCAATAAAATTTAAAAAAAATTAATAATATAATATAACCCTTTAAATAAATTATACGAAAAACCTGTTTTGAATTAAAAATCACTATTTTTAATATTCATTAAAAAATGTAACATCATAGAAATAAACCAAAATTTCAAACTAACCTTATTTTATTTTTTTATTTCAAAATTTAATTTTATAATGATGTATAAAATCAAAAAAAGATCCCAAAAATGTGTTTTAAAATGGTCTCTCTATTAAAATGTGGTAAAAATACCTGTAAAAAATATAGATCTTATTATGGTAAAAATTAGATTTTGTTCTTATTTTTAGTCTGTCAAAAATATTGTATGAAAGTAAAAAAAATTAATATGATTGCGGAAACATATTATTTTTAGTTTTATATATTCCCATCAACACAACAACTTGGTGATAACTACTATTAAAATAATAATATTAAAAATAAATTATTATTTTTTGACACTCAGTCTTATGTGAAACATACAATTTTAGTGAAACTCATTGTTATGTGTTGAGTACGTTATAAAACATAGACTCACTTTTACTCTAAAATTACTATTTAATTAAAAATTCTTAATAAATATTAAAATAAAATATTCTATAATTACATGTGATGTTACATCCGTCCCCCATTTAGAAATTTCATCCACACAATTATATTCACTTGTCAAATAAGTATGGGTATTTTTATATGAGATAATTTTCAGATTCCCATGTAGCTTGTTTAACCACATGGTTTTACATAAATTCATAACATGGTGAATTGCCTTATTCTGTAGCACTTTATCTATGTGGTAAAGAACTTCAACTGGTTATTCCTCATAAGAAAGATTCTATTCTAACTGATCTTCTACATGGCTCAAACAGGAAAGGAGTATGATACATATTTTCATAACATTAAAACAGGAAATATGTTATGTACCTGGGATAATAATTGAGCTATGGACACTCAGTAGGTAATTGTTCTATATTTAACTATGATTTCATAAGGTCTAATGAATGATGGACTCGTCATCCCTTTATTATCAAAACCCATTACACTATTACATGGAGAAATTTTCAAGAACTCATAATCACTTTCATTGAAATCAAGATATCTTCTAGGGTTATCTACATAAATCGTATTCCACCTCTAAGCTATCCTAATTTGTTTCTAACTCAAATAAACTTTCTCTAATGATTTCTATAACAACACTGGTCCCATTAACATCCTTTATCATATAGAATCACAAAATTTAGTGTTCGGCCATGCTTTCCATATAATACCATGAGTGGTGACATTTGTATATCAAAATTAAAACTTGTATTATTAGAAACCTCAACCCACAGATGATGTCAATCCGAAATAATCTGATAATTCATTAAACAGACATGAAGAATATCATTCATTGTTTGAATCATCTACACAGAAAACCATGATATTGATGATGAAAATGAGTACTAAAAATTTAATTCAATACCCAACGAATTCTTTTGTACTTTCAAAAAAATAGATGTAAACATGGAATTAGGAAATGAAATTATAGAGAGTTGTAATCAATGTAAACTACGAATATATTTTATATATAGTGTAGAATGTTGATCTAAATACATTGTATCTCTAATAGAATAGAAATGTGAAGATTTGACTATTTGACCAATATTAACACAAATAACATTATTACCTTGAAAAATATATTAAAATCCCACAACAAAAATCATTGAAATATTCTACCATTTTCACTTTATAACTTGAAAAGATTGCAGAAACCCTTTAAATAACTATCACATTTAATTAAACTATTGATAAATAAAACAATTAATGGTATTATAAAAAAAAAATATTTTTATTCCATACCACTAGTAATACTCCCAAAGGTCTCTGTAAATCATAGTTCTTCCCAGATTAATAGAAAATGGTGAACTATGAGATTCAGACAACAAATATTACTTCAATTGAAAATCACATGGCACACACAATATTTTCCAAAAATGTAAAACACCTTCATCATCAATACTAAAATTAGGAAAAAAACAATTATTAACACATTTTCCCTTTTCATGTAATGATTGATGCACCTTATGAGCCATCTTGACTCATTTTGACAAATATAACTACACTTAATCATGAAAAAAATAGAGGATGTCTCTACATACAAAAAATCTAGGCCAAAATTCAATAAATAATTAACCAAAGGATCAAATTACAAACGTAAAAAGGTTAATGTAACATTTATTTTTCAAATTAATGTATTTGACACCTTGGTTTCTTTTTGAGGATGATAAAGAAATGAGAAATCATAATTCTTGATTAGACCTTATAATCTCGTCTATCTAGTGTCCAATTAATTTTGAGTGAGTATGTATTTAAATTTTGTGACCAGTATATATTTCAAACTTCAGTCTTTACAAATGATTCCTCTAAATTTTTAATGAAAAAAATAGTATCACTTGACTCCAAATATTTTCTAGGGTAATTTATGTCATGGTTTTTTAACTAATGTGAAGCATTATTAATTATCATTTTATTCATCATTAAGATGCCACCAAGTCTTTTTAACAAAGAGACACTAAGGTTGAATAATTATCCATTCATAGATAGCAAGAAAAATATAAGAGCATTGACCAGTCTTCTTTTAAATTCTAAAAAAACATCACATTATTTTATCCAGATGAATATATCTTCTTTTCGAAATAACTTAGTCAATGAGGAAGATAACAAATAAAATATTTCACAAACCACCGATAATATCATGCTAATACAAAAATAATAATAATATTAATTACATTGATAGGTCTTGTTCGGTTCTCAACAACTATTTTTTAGAATCGTCATCAATTATTCCATATTTAGAAACAATATTTCCATGGAATTAGTCTTTTTGAAACCCAAATTCACTTATAAAAAACTATCCATATAGTTTCTTTTCTTATAAGGTTTTCAAAAAAATCATTATGTTTCATTAATTTTTCTCATGTCTTTTAGAATATACACAATTATCATCTATAAAAACAACCAAAAACTTACCAAAAAACTGATGGAATACTAAATCCATAAGAGTAATAAATATAGAATATGGATTAGAAAACTCAAAGGAAATAACTAAAAAATAATAATGAACATATATCATCTAAAATGTTTCCTTTACAATTCCATCCTAGTTCAAATTCTTTATATGGTACCTAGAACATAGATCAATCTTAAAAATAGAATAAGCACCCTGAAGCTAATCAAAACAATATGCAATATGAGGAACATGATACTTTTTCTGAATGGTTATGTTATTCAATGTTGTATAGTCTATTAAAAGATTGATGGAACCATGTTTCTACTTTATTAATAAGATATTATCACCCCATGGTTAATTTCGTTGTTTGGATGAAACAATAGTCAATAAATCTGTATTACTAGTTTTTTAATTCCAAAAGTTGTAATTTATTCCTTATAACAACGGGTATAGAGACAAGATTAACAGCAGGCACTAAATAGATAGTTTATTCAAATTACCTTTTAGAAAAAATGGAAAATCATCAATAAAAAATCAATAAATTCATTTAATTTTGAGATATCACTAATGAGATATAATTATTTTTTTCAACAACAATAGATATATATCTTTCATTACTATATTTCTTTAATTTTTTAGCATCTTGGCGTCTTATAAATGGTATGAAATTTTTGAATGAAATTTCATGGAAATTTTAATCTATTTTAGCATGGTAACCAAAATTCCAATCCACACAAAAAATGATGTCCAAATACACTATATGAAATTAAATAAGATTTGACAGAAAGACCATCCGACTAATGTTAACATGATATTTCCTATAAATCATGGATGTTATAACACTTCTACAAAACTTTTTTTCCAAAAGTTGAATTTTTCTTTCATGAGATTCCATTACTAATTTTCGAGTATATATATAATAAATGAAACAGTGTGAAGATCCAAAATTAAATAGAGTGTTGGAATAATTCAAATAAACTTTTAACATACCTATCAGTACTTAAATCCACGACCTAAAATCAACTATAGTTGTATCAAAATATTATTATACTATATTTTCCCTTCGATCTTACTAGTTTGCACCATGGGTAATCAAATTTAGACACACATTGTTATTACTACTTAACTCATTGTAACTGAACTATTAGACCATTGTCCATTGATTTTTTTTATGATCTTCTTCATTACAGTCACGAATAGGATGAACAATCTTACGACATTAGATGTAATTACAATAATTTTAAATACATACTACATTATTATTTTTTCCAAGCTTCACACATGATGAAAATTTGGATTTCATACCTCCAAACATCTTTGATGATTTTTACAATTTAATACTAATTATACTTCTTATTTTTCTTGTTTTCACGGGATACATGATCGTCAAAGAACACTATTTTTACAATATTTGTATCTCAAACTAGTTTCTCATAGCTCTTGAACTCCTGATAATATAGGTACCTTCGATATATTGGAATTAATCATCAGTAAAACCCATTAATCTTTTTATAAATATCATTGATTAAATTTGGGACATACCTCACCTATTGTGGGAAGTTTTAGTCATATTGATCCACCAAATCTTCCTAATTTTTTATCAAGTCCAAAAATTGATTTTCCATAGAAATTTGAATATCCTAAGGAATGTATTCATTTATAAATTATTCTTAAATTAATAAAATTATGTGGAACCCATATCTTCACATTCCCTTATATTCATAACCATTGACAACCAATTAATAGCTTCAAATTCAAAATGATAAATTTAATTAAGTAACTTTTGGTGATCTGAATAACCCATGACATAGAATGTCTTTTCTAGGGATTTAATGTATCAGTTAGATATCTTGGGGTTAGATGATCATCTGAATGGTGGTGGATTATATCACATAATATTCTCCACTATGATCACATTCCTCTAATAATGATCGGGTTTCTCTCATGTATGAACAAAACTACCATCTATACCACGATTAAACTAAGACATTAATGAAAAATGATCAGTTCTTATTGCAACCATCTCGAGATACTAATTTTGAAGTATATTGTCCTCTCACACCCGTCAAACTACAACAACCTTTTTACTCATCTTAATAACATTATGAACAAGCATACATTAGATAAAGAAACATGGTAATATTAAAATTCTATATCATTGAAACTTAAAAATAAAGTTAAATATTTCAGGGGAAAAGTATTAACAATTACTCTAACCGATAATGTTATCTAAAATAAACATTGATACCCAATATAAGGACTATTCCTTAAAAAATTTAATAATCTTGAGATATGTCATGAATTTTAATTTATTTGAAATTAAAGATAATTTTAGGATTAGTGTTTTAGACAATTAGGTTATAACTCATACATAACAAAAACAATTAAATACAATGTGGGTACTTACAAATAGTATCAATTTTTTCAATAATCTAAAACTTTTAAAATAATCCATAATCTATTTTCTGGGAAATATCTATGACATTAGACCTGAATTCTACAATTACCTTACTCATCCTTAAGTCTTGTGAAAATAATTAAAATATAGGGATGATATTAAAAATATTATTAAGGGATATAAATAAAAGGAAACCATTAGATTGTTTATAAACATTGAAACAAACAAAACATTAACATAATGTTATAAATTTCTCCCTAATATGTAAAAAATACATTTTTTGTTTACAATGTTATTTCACACCTTTCTATAATCACAAGATTACCGTAAATCCCATAGGAAGCATGAGAAAATACACAGGTAACTTCAGACATTATCATAAATGTCACTCTTAAAATTGGAAAAACCATACGGTCAACATCCATACATGTTACTATAATAATGGAATATCAATAAGGTATAATTCCATACCTAATGTGTTGGAGGGCTTTCATGGACCAACCCATCATAGGTTTAACATGAAACCACCCATCATTAGATTATTAACGAACAACTAGTTAAATTTCCATGTCCCATTATATATTCATAAAAACATAAAATATTGTAATTTAAATATTCAAGTCATAAAATTTCAATTTTAATCATAAGATACATTATAAGATATTAATATAATCAATTTATTTTCCAAAACATTTTTCCAATAATGAAATACCCAGAATGGAAAATAGGGTTTTAATTTTATTTTAGTAAAACATGATTGCTGGTAATGGATTCAAAATTTAAAAAAAATCTATTATATTCCTTTTATATCAATATAACGAAATATATAAAATAATATTAATATTATTGACTTTAGGAAGGGATTGCATTTTTAAACATTCAAAGTGTCTCATAGCACTTTGATCATTTAATCATTATCTCCATAAAGAATATCTATTAATAATAAATTTAATAAGAATAAAATTGATAACATGTGGATATATAATGTCAATGAGAATTTATAGCCACTTTATAAAATAATAGAGGTGCATGTCAGCATGAAATGTCACAATGAAATGAGATGAAGGTTAAATCCCTTAACTTTTTCCTAACTAGTCACATGTGTATTTATTTACCAGAATAATAAAAAAATGTTAATTATTTACTAGATTCAGAACCATTATTGTCACGAACAAACCCTGATCGACCCTGAACCGGTCACCCGTGTTGGTCCGCGACATGGCCCTAGAGGCGTTCCCGATCCTCCCAGGCTACTGACAAGCGCCAGGGAATCAACAGAGGCTGTGGGAACGATTTCACCCAATATAAATAAATAAAACAACATAAATAATACAAAGCAATGCAGGATAAATTAAACAAATAAAGTGACTAAACAGGAATAGAAGAAAAATAAAACTGACCAAACATGACGCCCGAATAAACCCAGTGTGACCTAGGGGGTCGGTCTCCGACTCAACGATCAAGTGTCGCCCTAGGTGAGTGCGCTCAAGCTATAGCCTGCACAAACACTAAAAACAGAAAATAACTATAGGCGTGAGTATTAAAACTCAGTAGGCTAGCCCGATATCTATTCCCAATGCACTACTTTTAAAATAAAAGAAACATAATTTCAAGTCTGAACTACAATTTATAAAAGTATGTTTATCTAAGTATTCTACTTAAAATCAAAGTATAAAACATTTCCGTTTACCATTTCCAAATTTGGGTTAATTTCATTAGTGTGAAGGATTTTTAGGAAAAGGGAAAGGGATGTTTATATTTTCAAATTTGTACAAAGAGGATTAAACACTTTCATTTTAAAACCATTTTTAGAATCCAAATCAAAATAAATTTAACACTTTCCAAGGAATACAATACACCAGAATGCACAAAGTAAAACACACAGCAATGGAAATGTAGGTATACATGTGAGCATCATAATCACTACTGCAAGCAACAATAGCTGGATAGACATGGGTGAACCTAGGAGATCGAGAATAAACCAGAAGACACCAATACATGAGAAGTCATCCTTATCGACATGTCACGATGAAATCAAAACGCACAATACGCTCGACCATCCTCTCTCAAGAAAGTCGAGGGAAATCCCATAGTAATAAACCCAATATATCCACCTACTATGGGCCATTGGTCAGAACCATAACCTACCAGTGCAGCAATCATTCTTAGAATATTCTCTCAATATGCCAGATTCCCATGCCTCAAGTATTTAAAAAGGGGGTGAGGTAACAGATGCCAACCGAGCATCCAATCAGATATATCTATATATAAAGCACAACAAGCATCACCCCGAGCCACTCCATGGGGCAATCTATTGCCTTTAACTACTCATGTACCCGGGAGTCTCTAAGCGTGGCCTCCCCAAACCATCAATTGAAACTAAGGTATGAGAGTTTTCCTAAGAGGGTTTTTGTCAAAACATTTTCATTTCATTCCATAAAGTGTCAAACGGGCGTTTAATACATTTCACAATCGCTACTCTAAAAAAAGTACAACTTCTTTATAAGACAAAACCCAGTTTAAAACCTTTTTAAAGAACCCCCATAACACCACTTCATAGGATGCCAGCATTTTTTTATAAAACCAATCCAAAACATTTTATTTTTTCCAAATAAACATTAAGATCCAACCAGACAATTTTTCAAACGAGCCAAGGTACTTTTTCATGCTTCAAAACAGATATTTTATCATTAAACCAGAACTCTATTTTATATTCCATGAATTATGCTTAAAATACAAATGGGAATTCTTTCATTATTGGGTATCCCCTCGTCAAAAAAAATATTTCAAGCACCCTGTATAAAATAAACGGCTCTTCTTACACTAAATAATAATTTAAAGATTAACTATCTTATATTAATAATTAATTACTATATATTACCTAACATTATTTAGAATTAATAAAATATTTAATCTGAACAATTAGTGTGTGCAAATAGCAGGAAAAATGTAGCTTAAATTTTAAAAGAATTGCAAAGGGAACCTTCCTCGGATACACGCCACGATTAAACTACGCACGTTCGAAAATGCGCGACAAAGTCCAACGCCCTACATAATAAATTTCAAGGACTCGAAACACATACAAAACCCCATTTATTTTATGTGAAACCAAGCGGCATGATGAACCGCCCACCTCGAAACTAAAGCGTGACGACGACGGTACCTTGGAAACAAGGAGCGACGATGGCGCTCACTCCGAAACACCCTGCGCGAGTCCTAAAAATCCTAAACCAAAAAATAAAAACTCACCATCAATTAAAACCCATAATCCAACAAGAGTGCGATGATAATAATAAAAATAATAATATTAATAATGATAATAATAATAATAATAATAATAATAATAATGAAAATAATAATAATAATAATACTAATAACAATCATAATAAGAATAATAATAACAACAACAAATAATAATAATGATAATAATAATAATAATAATAATAATAATAATAAATGCAATACTAAGAATAAGAATAATGATAATAATAATAATAATAATAATAATGAAATTAATAATAATAAGAATAATAATAACAATGATAATTATAATAATAATAATAATAATAATAATAATAATAAAATAACTATAATAATAATAATAATAATGAAAATAATAATAATAATAATAATAATAATAACTATAATAATAATAATTATAATAATAATAATAAAATTAATGGTAAAAATAAAATACACCTTCCAGGGGGGAGAAGTGCTGGATGGCAGATCGGCGGAGGCTGTAGAAGTGAAGAGGAGGTCGTAGGTGGCGTGCTGCGGCGCTGAGGGCGTGACTGCAGCTGGGTAGGTGCAGCGGATAGAGGAGGACGCTACATGGAAGATGCGAAGGGATGGTGGCGGCTGAGGGGAGATCCAGAGTAGGAGGGGTAATTCTGAAAGGGAGAGGTTAGCGCCGGGTGAACAGGGGGTGACGAGTCGGGGATTTCAAGCAGCGCTGCTGCTGTGAATAAAGGGTAGGATTGCTCCAAAGAGTTTGGTTGCTGCAACGGGGAGCATGAGGCAGCGGGAGGGTGGACCGAGAAAGGGGAGCACACCATGGGGCAAACACACGAGGAAGGGAGAGGTTGCGGCTGGAAGCAGTCTAGTCGGGGGGTGCTGGCACGCTGCAAGAAATGAGGAGGAGCGGCCGAGGGTGGATGGGGTTGCGGACTGCGGGAGCCGGATGTCGCTGCGCGCTGGAGGGCAGACCAGCGACAAGCTGTAGGAGGGAAGAAGGAGAGGGAGCTGCGGATAGGTGCTGGGCAGAAGAAGGGTGTGCCGGCTGCGCACTGAACATGGGGTGACAGGGGTCCTGCTTGCACTACACATAAGGGAGGCGAGGTGTTGGGGGAGGCCGCTGCAAGCATGGGGATCCGTTGGCGTGGAGGCGGGGCAGCAAGAGAGAAGGAGTTATGTGAGAGGTGGTCTCTGAGAGAGAAGATGAATGGAAAAGGTAAGTGGCGGCTGCAGCGTGAGAGGAGAAAAAAAATGTGGTCTGCGCTAGGGTTAGGGGGAAAGAGAATAGAAGAAATAAAATAAAAGAAACATAAATGAAAATAAAATAAAAAAACAGTAAATGAATAAATAAATATATAATGCCTTAATCTATAAATATAACTCCATAGAAACCTAAATAATTCTAATTGAAATAATAAAAATTTAGTAATATTATTAATAACAACAATCATTATTATAAATTTCACTAATAACAATAATACTAATAAAACTTATGTAATAATATTTTGTGACAAACTTTTATAATAATAATAATAAAAATAGTAACCACTAATAATAAATAAATTCATATCATTTTAATAATAATGAAATTAACAAAAGGGCTACACAGTTGCATGGGCGAAGCCGCACGACGTCGCGCTCCACCCGTGCGTCCAATGATGTTGAATCTGAAAGTGCGATTTTTATCGGAGACTAAAAAATATCATCCCAGACTGAATGTGAATGAGAGAAAAATAATTTAAAACCAAATGAATCATAAAATAAAATAAAATCACAATTCAGGGTGTGACAATTCTCCCCACCATGATGCTTTTCTCCCCTGGAAATCCACAACACTATCTAGCCAATTGATCAACACCTAAGGGTTCACAGAACCCGACCCAATCACATATCCCAAGGACATTACACCGACTCACAGTGGGACTCAACCTCATTGCCCAAAATAAACCACCAGCAGAGGGGAGGCCTGGACGGGCTCCCCACCATAAGAACTCAAATATCACCTGATAAAGACTTAAGAGAAAACCCAAATAGACTCATGGTGGGTCTCCCCACCATAAAGAACTAACCTACTAGTGACCAAATGGAAAAACTAGCTTAGACATGCACAAGGCCTTACTCAAGCTAGAAAAAAGCACAGCAAAAACATTTATATCACCTATTCCCATCCAATAAGGGATAAAAGTTGATCCGGAGAGGCTGTACTAACCAAAAACCCTTACCCCATGGGTGGGGAGGCAAGGCCCAAGGATCGGATCACGAAAACTACGACGGACGACTACTCACGACCCATCACTTCGTGATAAACACAAACCAAAGTTGTAGCCGATTTACATCAGTGGTCCATGAAAGGCCACTAATCGGCGACTGTCATCCCAAAAATGCACCATTACTGACATTGCGCGAGGGATACGTCTATCACACCACTTTTGCGATAAGATTAGAATTACAACGACAAAGAATCCAGATCAACAACACCAAAATTGTCTCACCACACAGTAGAGAGGTAACCTTAACCAGACTACTTAAAATTCCCCGGGGGGTCCTGACTACGTGATGGCTTCACTCTGAGACCTTTTGGATGGAGCTCTATTGGATTAAGCGTCTCCTGCCTCGTAGTTAGGTTCTGATAATCCGAATGAGAAACATACATCTCATTGATTTGACGAAAGAAAGGACAATATTTTAAAAATTAAAAACATACCAGCATTGAAAGCTGGAGTTTGTCAAACGAACCATGACATCCCATACATTTCAAACCCAAAACACTATCAGTACAACTACAATGATAAAATATCCCTTAAACTGAAAAGAAAATTACACCAGAAACTTTGGACAAATACCAAACAACACATTACTTCTGAGAACTTCCTCTCCGACGCTTCCTTGTAACGCCCCGAAAAAATCGTCGCAAGTGACTCAGGCATCCACATGTGTGGAAGGGCTTCAGAGTTCTTGGTCATGATGACTTCTTGTGACTATGCTTGCCACACTGATAACACACAATAATCTCTGGCTCTGAAGAGGTTGATGAAAGATCCTAAGGCCTCATGATTCCACGACCTGCTCCATCCACTTCCATTTTCTTACTCATTTCCTTTCAAGGATCTTCACCACTGCTCATAGGGATCGAAGGAGGGAGAACTACTTCGAGCACTCCTGACATCACAGCTTCGACATGAAAAGATTGTCTTTCCACATCGACAAAAGAAGTTAGGTTGGACTCTGAAACCTTCGACTGTAGATCAGGGCCGAGACCCGGATCTGTCTCCATGCTGTAGAAAACACATATCAATCCCCGTTCCCACCCTTTCTTCCTCAGAGAAGTACTGAAGAATGAACGAGGCCTTGAAAAACTCCCAAGTAATATCTTGACGGGGCATGTTCCGAGACACTGACTTCCACCACATCCACGGTGTACCTTCAAGCATGAAGGTCGCAAACTTCACATTCAATGACTCGGGCAACTCAATGAGGTTAAAGTACCTCTAAATCTTCTCCATCCACTCCTCCACCATAGAAGGGTCTTCTTGACCATAGAAGAGAGGTGGATCTATCTTCCGAAACTCAAGCATAAAATCCGTAGGTTGATCAATCGCATTACGATCACCCATCTAAGCTTCAATGGGATAACTGGTGGACAAGGAAGAGTCCATAACCAAATCAAGGCCGACTCAATAAATAAAAGTCCTCAAAAACCAAAACCACATATATGAAAGGCTCTAAACATAAGAAAACAAGCCATCATAAAATCAAAACATTTATTTTGAAAACATGTTTAATTTAAAACAAGCTTGGTGGGTTTAACCATCTCCATTGGTATTCATTAGATTCACACTCAGAAGCATGTATTCGTGACACCTCGGGCATCCATCCGCCATACCAGAAATCCATCCACATTTCCATCATACCACTATGCATGTGAGAACTCATAGGAACACCAAGGCCAAAACAAAGAAACATCATTTTCCAAAAACAAATCATTAATACCATTTCTTTTATAACAATCCACAATTATACATGTCATTTCAAACAAGCATTTTTTTTAAACCCTTTTTTTCAAATTAGAACCACTCTCAGAAGTCACAGGAGACTGAAAAAATCCCAAACAAGGAACCAGTGTTGGTGGGTGACTTGACCATATGTTTGGAGGCCATATGCCAATCACGTCACCGACACGAAGTGTCTTTTTGGACCATGCCCCAAGCTCTGCATGGCTTTCCAGGCCATGAGGCTTAGGAATATTAGCCCAACTCCCTTTGTTGTATCCCAATCGCAAAAAATTTCCATAAAAACCTAAATAAAAAAATTAAACAGGACTTCCCCTGGAAACCCGAGGATCAGAACGAGCAAGAGTTCGCGACGCTCTTCCTGAACCTACCCCTATAGTCCCGACAATCCTACTCCATCTACATTGAAATCCCAAATAACAAAGGGCGCTCTGAAAAGCAAGGTTCGCTAAGAGCTAACCTGCCTCTGATACCATTTTTTCACGAACCAACCCGGGTCGAACGTGAACCGGTCACCTGAGCTGGTCCGCGACATGGCCCGAGAGGCGTTCCCGATCCTCCCGGGCTGGCGACAAGCGCCAGGGCATCAACAGAGGTTGTGGGAATGATTTCGCCCAATATAAATAAATAAAACAACAGAAATAATACAGAGCAACACAGGATAAATTAACCAAATAAAGTGACTAAACATGAATAAAAGAAAAATAAAATTGATGACACATGACATCCGAACAAACCCCACACGACCTAGTGGGTCTCTCTCCGACTAAATGATCATGTGTTGCCCTAGGTGAGCGCACTCAAGCTATAGCCTACACAAACACTAAATACAGAAAAGAACTATAGGCGTGAGTATTAAAACTCAGTAGGCTAGCCCGATATCTATTCCCAATGCACTACCTTTAAAATAAAAATAACATCATTTCATGTCTGAACTACACTTTATAAAAGTATGTTTTTCTTAGTATTCTACTTAAAAACAAAGTACGAACCATTTCCCCATCCCATTTCCAAATTTGGGTTTATTTTATTAGTGTCAATGGATTTTTAGGAAAAGGGAAAGTGATGTTTATATTTTCAAATTTGTACAAAGAGGATTAAACACTTTCATTTGAAAACCATTTTTAGAATCCTAATCAACAACAATTTAACACATTCCAAGGAAAACAATACACCAGAATGCACAAAGTAAAACACAAAGCAAGGGCAATGTATGTATACATGTGAGCATCATAATCACTACTGCAAGCAACAAAAGTTGAATAGACATGGGTGAACCTAGGAGATCGAGAATAAACCAGAAGACACTAATACATGAGAAATCATCCTTATCGACATGTCATGATGAAATCAAACCGCACAATACGCTCGACCATCCTCTCTCAGGCAGGTCGAGGGAAAATCCCATAGTAATAAACCCAATATATCGACCTACTATGGGCCACTGGTCAGAACCATAAACTACCAGTGAAACAATAATTCATAGAATATTCTCTCAATATTCCAAATTCCCATGCCTCAAGTGTTTAAAAAAGGGGTGATCCAACCGATGCCAACTAAGCATCCAATCAGATATATCTATATATAAAGCACAATATGCATCACCCCGAGCCACTCCATGGGAAAACCTCTTGCCTTTAACTATTAAAGTACCCAGGAGCCTCTAAGAAGGGCCTCCCCAAACCATCAATTGCAACCAAGGAATGAGAGTTGTCCTTGGAGGGTTTTTATCAAAACATTTTCATTGCTTTCCATAAAGTTCCAAACGAGCATTTAATACAATTCACAATTGTTACTCAAAAAAAGTACAACTTCTTTATAAGACAAAACCCAGTTTAAAACCGTTTTAAATAACCCCCAAAACACCACTTCACAGGATGCCAAAAATTTTTATAAAACCAAACCAAAACATTGTATTTTTTCCAAATAAACATTAAGAGACAACCAGACAATTTCTCAAACGAGCTAAGGTACTTGTTCACACTTCAAAAGAAATCTTTTATCATTAAACCAGAACTCTATTTTTTATTCCGTGAATTATGTTAAAATCCAAATAGGAATTCTTTCATTATTGGGTGTCCGCTTGTCAAAAAAATATTTCAAGCGCCCTATATAAAATAAACTGCTCTTCTTACACTAAATAATCATTTAAAGATTAACTATCTTATATTAATAATGAATTACCATATATTACCTCACATTATTTAGAATTAATAAAATATTTATTCTGAACAATTAGTGTGTTAAAATATCAGGAAATAATGTAGCATAAATTTTAAAAGCAGTGCATAGGGAACCTACATCGGATACACGACGCGATGAAACTACGCACGTTCGAAAATGCGCGGAAAAGTCCAAAGCCCTACATAATATAAGTCAAGGACTCAAAACATATAAAAAACCCCATTTATTGTATGCGAAAACAAGCGGCATGAAGAAAAACCCACCTCAAAACTAAAGCGTGACAACGATGGAACCTCGGAAACAAGGAGCGGTGATGGCGCTCAATCAGAAACGCCCTGCGCAGGTCCTAAAAATCATAAACCAAAAAATAAAAACTCACCATCAATTAAAACCCATATTCCAACAAGAGTACGATGATAATTATAAATATAATAATATTAATAATGATAATAATAATAATAATAATTGTAATAATGAAAATAATAATAATAATAATAATAATACTAATAACAATCATAATAAGAATAATAATAATAATAATAATAACAGAAAAATAATAGTAATAAGAAGAAGAATAAGAATAATAATAACAACAACAAAAAATAATAATAATAATAATAATAATAATAAAAGAAATAATAAGAATAATAATAAAAATAATAATAAGAATAACAATAATAATAATAATAATAATGACAATCATAATAATATGAATAATAATAACAATGATAATAATAATAATAATAATAATAATAACTATAATAATAATAATGATAATAATAATATGAATACTAATAATAATAATTACTATAATAATAATAATAATAATAATAATAAAAGTAAAGGTATAAATAAAATACACCTTCCAGGGGGGAGAAGCACTGGATGGCAGATCGTCGGAGCCTGCAGGAGTGAAGAGGAGGTCCTAGGTGGCGGGCTGCGGCGTTGAGGGAGCGACTATGGCTGGGTAGGTGCAGCGAACAGAGGAGGATGCTACAGGAAAGATGAGAATGGAAGGTGGCAGCTGAGGGGAGATCCGGAGTAGGGGGTAATTCCGAGAGGGAGAGGTTATCGCCGAGTGAACAGGCGGTGACGAGTCTGGGATTTCAAGTGGCACTGCTGCTGTGAACAAATGGTAGGATCACGCAGAAGAGGTTGGGTTGCTGCAACGGGGACCATGAGGAAGCATGTAGGTCGACTGAGAAAGGGGAGCGCACCGGGGGAAACGGACGGGGAAGGGAGAGGTTTCGTCTGGAAGCGTTCTGGTCAGGGGGTGTTGGCACGCTGCAAGAAATGAGGAGCGGCCGAGGGTGGATGGGCTTGCGGACTGCAGGAGCCGGATGTTGCTGCGTGCTGGAGGGCATACCGGTGGCAAGCTCCAAGAGGGATGCAGGAGAGGGTGCTGCGGATAGGTGTGGGGTAGAAGAAGGGTGTGCCGGCTGCGCCCTGAACAGGGGGCGGCGGGGGTCCAACTTGCACCGCCCCTAAGGGAGGCGAGGTGTTGGGGGAGGCCACTGCAAGGAGGGAGATCTGTTGGCATGGAGGTGGGGCAGCAAGAGAGAAGGAGAGATGGGAGAGGTGGCGGACGAGAGAGAAGAGGAAAGGAAAAGGTAAGTGGCGGCTGCAGTGTGAGAGGAGAAAAAAAATGTGGTCCGCTCTAGGGTTAAGGGGAAAGAGAATAGAATAAATAAAATAAAAGAAACATAAATTGAAATAAAAGAAAAAAAATGAATAAATAAATAAATAAATCATTAATCTATAAATATCCCTCCATAAAAACCTCAATAATTCTAATTTAAATAATAAAAATTTAGTAATATTATTAATAACAATAATCATTATTATAAACCTCAATAATAACAATAATACTAATACAACTTATGTAATAAAAATTTGTGTCAAACTATAATAATAATAATAATAATAATAGTATCCACTAATAATAAAATGAATTCATATCATTTTAATAATAATGAAATTAACAAAAGGGTCACACAGTTTCATGGGCAAAGCCGCACGACGTCGCGCTCCACCCGTGTGTCCAACGATGTTGAATCTGAAAGTTCTCTTTTTATCGAAGACTCAAAAATCTCATCTGAGACTGAACGCGAACAAAAGAAAAAGAATTTAAAACCAAAGAAATCATAAAATAAAATAAAATCACAGTTCGGGGTGTGACAAATATCATGTTTATATTTACTTTTATTTCGCTTATTACAAGTTCGTAAACAACTAAAATATAATTTTGATTATGTGGGGTGTTTTGACCATATTTGATTTATGTGTCGAAAACAACTTTGGTAGGTAAGCTACGGTCAAATTGATATTATATAAAAAAATTAATATAATAATCATATTTATAAATAATTTATAATTTTAAAAACAATAATAATATTTTTTTAAAAAAATCATCCAATGTTACAATCATGGAGATGGTAGGTCATACAAATACATGAGTGACGTTATCAATTTCCAATAATCATTATGGAATGAAGGTAGGTAACAATTTATCATTATATAATGGTCATTATATCATATATATCATATTTTATAATAATATATACTTATTTATATAATTATGGTGATTTAAATGTAATCACCTCACTTCGAGGATGTGGCAGTCCACATGTCCACAAATGACGTTATCACTTTTTTTGTGCGTGTGAAATGGTATTAAAAATTGATATATTATATTTAAAATAAGTTAATTATGTTTTCAATATTATATATATTCTATTTATGTCACATATTTTTAGTTAAACTCATTCTTAATACATTCTATGTAGTTTGTGAAAGTATCACAATTTTCCAAGGAGGACGTCGTCCACACCTTCACCAATGACCTTAACGTATTTACAAAAAGTGGAATGTATAATGGTATGGGCTATAAAATTATTATATAAGCATAATGACATAATAAATATCATATATAACATAAACACACACCTATATAGATGTTCCATCATAACGGCCACCATGATAGGTGTTAAATGAAAAATTAACAATCATCGTTTCGTGAGGTGGTAGTCCACCATACACATAAACAATATGTTTGTTACCAATTAGATGGAATACTATGTAATTAAAGATTGTACATATAATAAAATAAATTAATTATATTTATAATAATGGGTTTTTATATATGAATGTATTATGGATATTTAATGGGGTGGATAATGGAAATAAAACTATTGATCTTGAGAAACGATGTTACATATTAATCAAGTAACTCCTCCTAGTGTGTAGAAAAATGATTCTTTAATGGATTTATCTATAAGGGGAGAATTTTAGGATTATTTTAGGTATTTTTAGGGGATATGTTTTAATATTTTTGTTGAGCCAATGTGTCTTGAGAGGTTTGTGGAAGTGTGATGATATGAGTCCTTTTATAGTGGAGGAGGAGTGACACTCTTGTAAATTTTGAAAAATATAATTTGACCCACCATTTTGATATGTAATATTGATTCAATAATGCTATAAAATAGATCCAATGGATTATAGGTTATATATATGGCTACAAAATTTATTTGGGACATGTTTCTATGTAATTTGGTCCCATTATATTATGGTTTATACTCTTGTTAAAATTAATTTGACCTTATTGATTATAATTAATGTTATTTACATTCACAAATTTTTTTGGTAAATAACTAATTTGAACTAATTAAAAATTGAAAATTTTGAATATTCCATGTTTGGAATAAATTTTTCAAAAATTAATTGAATAAGTGGTATAAATTAAATTAAATTAAATCTCGCACATATGATGTGACAACGGGGTTTTAAATTTAAATTGTTCAAAATTATTATTTGATTTTATGTTAAATTTTAAAGTTAAATTGAATTAATTGAACTAAATTGGGTTAATTGATATAAAAATATATAATTTAACTTTAAAACCATTTAAAATACAATTTTACCCTATTACTAAATTAGGAAAAAGTAGATTGGAATTAAAAATCATTATTTTTCAATATTCATGTTAGAATGAAAATTCATCGATAATAAAAACAATAATTATAACCTAATATTTATTTTTCTATTTAAAAAATGAATTTTATTTTTTACTTTTACAATCAATAAAATATCAACAAATGGATTTAAAATAGGTTTCCTTTAAACTGTGGTAAAACCACCATTTAAAAATATAGATATTTATATGCTTAAAATTAGATTTTATTTTTATTTTAATCACAAGAAAATAATTGGATGAATGAAATAAAAGTTAACAATAATTTTTAAAATTAATATAGTTATTCATATTTATTTTATCTCATACAACAACTAAATAATATCCACTACATAAAAATAATAATATTAAAAATATTTTATTTTTATTTATAATTCAGTATTGTGTGCAATGTAATATTTCAAAGAAACTCATTGTTGAATGTTAGGTGCGCTATCAAACATAGAATTACTTTTATTATATAATTAATATCTAATTAATAATTTTTAACAAATATTAAATTGTCTTACTCTATAATTAGATTGGATGTTACATTATGTTCTTCTTTAGTGCTGATAGATTCCAAAATTATCACTTTTAAAAGGTTGTTTTTTTGTAGTGAAAATAAAATATAATGTTACACTATGACTATACCCAATATTTATTATATTAATACAATCAATAATTCTCTTAACATATCATTCTATGAATGATTCATAAATATTTTTATCGATATCCTAACGTTAAGAATTGATGAATATAAAAGTTTAGAAAAGTCCAATAATTCAAATCATGGTTTCAATAATATTCTAATATAATACCTATTTCATCCAATGATATGACTTGATGGGTAATAATTTTGATTGATATTTATCAAAAACCCAAAAAAATCCTTCAAAAATTCATAAAAATAAATTAAACCACGTAATTAAATTTTGAATGCAGAAAACATAGATACAAATTAATGTGTGACTTGGTAATGTATTGATCCTTCTAATTGGGGTATACGTCAGTGAACATTTTTTATCATTTAAAATGTAAGGAATTTCAATTAGTCGACTATTTATATAAATTATGATATATTTACCATTCTATTTATTAATAATTTATTTTATGTATTCTGAGAAAAAACTATATTATGATCAAATACATGATTTTCCCCATCAATATTAAACATTTTCTATTTTTCATAATGACAAGTATAATATCAAGTAATAAAAATAAAGAAAACTCAATTTAAAATACTTGTTTCCTAACACTAATCTAATAAACAATTATATATGTTATGATATTAAATTATCATAAATATGAAAATTTATCAATGTTATGATCTTTAATAAACCAAAAAAAATATCGTCTAGAAAAATTTATAAAAACAGAATAAGATCATAATGTAATTTTCTCTTATATAATTTATTTTTATAAAATTTATTTAATTTAGAAAATTATTTAAAATACATAGCACTATATTATAATAACTATAGATTACTTGTTGTTTTCAAATTTGGGAAATATTATTTAAATATGAGTCAATATAATATATAGTTGAGAAAATATAACCCAAACCTAGATTCCTTCAACCTATAATTCATAATCAATTTTCATGAAAATATGTATTCATGAAAGGATTTTAATGTACTAAAATGAGTTTATAAGATTTATTATTTATATTATGGCCCTTCCCTAATTTCATTAATGTATTAAAAGCATAAAAATTATATTTAATCATTAACCAATATTTAGAATTAATAAATTTAACATTTCTATTTTAAATTCCTTTGTTGAATCTAATATAAAATTTTCTATATAAAATATCAACCCTTTAATTCCAAAATTGATGTTATCCAATGACTAAATTTTATTTTATGAATCTCTGTTTGATCTTTTTTAATCTTAGTTGGAAAAATTTACATTAAAAATTATTATATCAAAATAATATAAACGATTGATTCTTATCAATTAAAAGAATTGGGAACATGTAAGTTAGAACTCAAAATAAACTGAGAGAAAATATTCCTTTTTTAAAGACATCAAAAAAAATATGAGATACAATATAGGAATATTTATCATTTATGATGTTTTAGTAATATTATTTGGGTCACTAGGTGGCCCATGTAAATCAACTAATACACTTTTTTATATGTCAAAATTAAAATTATTTTTCTATTTTTATTTGATATCAAACATACCCATATATATCATTAGGTCTATTGAACATGTTTTAGGGGATATTAAAATATTTATTAACTTCATTTAATATGATTCTAGAAAAAATATGATCCTAGCTATATTGTAAATTGATAACTGACAATGTATAAAAATTATTTAACATATCTAAAAATTCATATTTGTCTCTCTACTGATAAACTATATTATATTTTATCAATATCATGCAAAAATAAATTTTTTAATTTTTTAATATCATTTCATAGAAATAAATCCACTAATTATTCATTACATTGAGATTTTATTTTGTATTTCAAATATAGGTGTGATATGATTTCATTAAAATATTAGGGTTATTATTAGAAAATAATTACAATAAATTATATTTATCTATTTAATAAAAAACTCAAACAATTTCTTTGCCTTTTTGAATGGATTAAACCCAAAATTGCAATTATTTATATAATTTTTGGTAATTATTTTATAGAAAAAATATTATATCCGTGATATAAAATTGTAAGGAAAATATAATTTTATATTCAACTATTTAGATTAAATAGGTGAATGTGGGGGGGTTTGATCAACTATGTAGTGGTATTTAGTCAATTTTGTTGTTATGGTTAGTTAAAAAATTAGAGAAAGTAATTAATATACGATTAATAGTGAATATAATGAAGAAAATATGGTAGGAATGTTATCAGATTCCATCTTTAATAATGAAGGGGAAAATAATTATTGATAGTGAATGTAAGAATATGAAACTATTTTAGAAGTTGTATCATATTTTCCCATAACTCTTGATATGTATGAAATATAAAAATCGACACGTGGTTGAGTTTTATGAGTTATTAAATGAAATTTATTCATTAATATTGAATCCAAATATTTGGAATGTATGAAAAATTATGCAATCAATATGAATCCATGAAATAAATAGTGTAATATGAGATAGGAAATACAAACCCATTATCTCATTTAATTACTACCAATTTTTTAATTAGATTAAATATAGAATAATTTGACAACCTTTAAATACCATATAATGATTAAAACACCACATACAAGGTAATAATATATAGAGTTAATATTATAAATAAGTACATAGCTAAAAAAAGAGGGGGTATGGAATATTGTTTCAAATTATTTTAAATGAAATCCACTTGATAGAGAGCTAGTCCCGTATTGTTTGAATATCTCCCTTGACATAAACACTCGAACAGAGTAATAGAAACAAATTCATACATATATTCTAATATAAAAATTGATGAAAATATATTTTAACCATATATAGTTACCATAAAAATTACCAACCATGAGTCACTTACATACCCAAGACCTTTATGTTTAGAGTTATAAAGAATAAGAAATAACATTATGTAACAAAGCCAATTTCATTCCTCTGAAATGAACATTTTTTTCAATATAAATAGATTTTCTTATTTTATAAGAAGACGTCAAAAACTACTGAATTGTTCACCACACATGATACTCATATAAAAATATCATATTTAATTCTCATATTTATATCTTGAAGAGAGGGAATCATAACATGGGTGTGAATAAACAATCGGTAATTTAAATCCTAGGTGTTGAAAATCAATTATAATAATAGAAGATATGTTGATCATATGGTTTTGAGAACAAAATAAAAGTTATGGAATATGTCATAACAGATTCATACAAAATATAAAATATCTTAGTTACATTTCAACTATATATCTTAGTAATTTCATATAATAATCCAATAATAAATCATAAAAAATAATGATGATTACTTGGAAGAAAATGAAATCTCATAAAAGAATGATATTTTATTAGTAAATAGACTTTTCTCCATTTAATGATCATACAATTTCTTTCAATAATAAACTAATTTGTTTATAGATACATTTCAAAAAAATAGCCTTGAAAATATGTAAGCATCCTGTGAGATTATCCTTATAATCACCCGTTCATAAACCCTACCAAATGAATAACAATTATGGGTTAATTATTTCATTTATCTTCTGAAGAACATATTATTTTCTAATTAATTTTTGGGCTATATCATACCCACCATTTATTAAATCTAGTTTAAAAGAACCATAACTTGAATAAAACTCATAGGATATTGAACATTCATCATAAAAATAAAAATAAACATTCATTATTTCGTCATAGCTTAAATGAAATGATGAATAGAAATGAGTTTACTGGAAAATCTATAAAAATATTATGATAAGACATATAATTAATGAAGAAGAATATTATCATTCAAATATAATACCATTGAAGTTAAGGAATTATTAAATTATACTGACATATATGAAAATTGACATTTTGAAGTCATTTTAAATATACTCTGTAAATAGAATGAAGTATCTGTTTCATTTTGTAATTATTTAAAAAGTAATACATAAAACATAATTTAGAAATTGATTTTATTTGAAAACATATATAATATTCTATTAGAATGTGAATAATAATTAATTTTCATAATGATAGTAAAATCTATTCCCCTCATAGTCATTATAAAATAATTTTTCACAAAATTATAATGAAATCACAATGTTACCCATACAGGAAATTTTTTAAATGATTATTTTTTAAAAAATAATAAAAAGTAAAATATAGTTTAAAATGGTATTAATAAATCATGTAAATATGAGTATAATAATTATCGAGTAGAATGATTTTTGAAAACATTTGTTAAAATATTTTTAATCCTTTATAGCAGTGTTCTAAAAAAATATTTGAGAACATTAAAAACAAAAAAAAATTGATAAAATGAATTAAGAAGGAATATAAAACACCAAGAAGAAAAATTGTTTCATGATATTATAATTCATAAGATAACTATAAATTTTTTTTTTTGAATATAGGTGGATTAATAAAAACATTTCTCAAAGATGGAATATTTAGATAAGAAAACCGTATAACAATTCAAATGATTTAATAAAAAAATTAATTGAAGGAACACAATATGATTTCATAAACCCTTGATTAATATTATAAAAAATGTGAATACACATTCATAGGGTTTTAACTAAAAAATTAAAAATAAACCATATTGAACAATACGAACCATATCTCAAGGAATTAATATTAAGACTAATAAAAATTTAAAAAGAGTATAATGTTTTATTTAATAAAAAATTAATATTTTTTCATAAAAAAAATTAAATTCAAATTTAAAGTAAAATTATATTATGATAATATTAGATTTCATAAAACTCTTAATCATGTAATGAAATGAAGAATTCATAGTTTATATAACCCAATAAACATATATTATGTTAATTATCCCATTACATTGGACTTCCACTTATTGGATTGTAATTTATCATCATTTTAATAAAATTATATTTATTATAAATATATATCATAAACATATTTATATTTTTCTTAAAACATTCCATTCGATAATAATTTCTTCTTACACATTCATTAATAATTTCTTGTCAAAAATCAATATTTATTTCATAACTGTATAGTTTCCCCATATTCCATGAACCATGGTCATGGTTTCAGAATAAATTTAATGTTATTTATGATTATTTATATTTATTTTACTATTATTTATTTACATGGATATTTAATGGAGTTTATAGGCATGGTTCACAAGGGAAGCATAAAAATCCCATCTTTTGAAATTATGATTCTATAAAGGAATAAATTTTATCAGGGAATAATAATATGTATATAAACATAATACATTCATAAATACATATTAAATTCATTACTATTAAATTATATAATCATTAATTAAAATACCTTAATCATTCATGATTAAAATATTATAACACCATTCATTTATGTGGCAATACCATGAAAAATAAAAAAATGCTATAACAACTGAATGAGTAAGGCCATGTAATTTTATAATAATGATATCAATTTTATAGAGGATTAATAATTTGATAAATATCATATTGATATATTAAATACATTTCTAAAACCAATCATATTAGGAATTTTGTTAAATTAACTATGTTATTCAAATAAGAGGTAGCCTACACATATGCATCATTGAGATTTTAGTTTTTAAATGAAAAGAAATATATTTTTATATAAAAATATATATAAGTATTTAATCATATTTATAACATATATATAATATTTATTCATTAAATAAATATTTACAACCATACATTTGTTGTAGTAATAAAAAAATTATATTTACAACCATCCATTTGTGGGACTAGCTAACCCATGTATGGGAGAAATTTTGAGTAACTTGGGATGGAATTTTTGTTTATGTTGTTCTTGTATTAATGTTGATGTTATTTAAAATAAGTTAATTCATATGGTTCATGAGGTTATTGTTTCATGATTTTTTTTGTTTCTGATATTTTATCTCAAGGATTGGTATAGAATGAGATGAGTATTCACAAATCATTATTGTAACGTAGGGATATATAATGACATGACTTGTTCATGGTATGAAAATATTTATTGATTATGATATATATTTTCATATTGAACCATGGTATTAGATTCTTTTTCTATATAGTAATTTAAAATAAATAATTATATTTCCTGATAAAAAATTAATAATCCGTTTTTTGGGAGACCAAGAGTAGTGGTTTTCGGTTGTTGTAACTTCTTCGGGTTGACCTTAGAAAGAGAACACGACTCCTCAATATCATCAGGTAGCGCATCAAGATAGTGTAAATCAGAACTCACCTAATACAACTAACCTGAATCTTTTTTTAAGTCTTTTTTATCAGATGAATGTTAAACATCATGAAACCTTCTTGTGGGTCATGAAATACATTGAAATAGATAATTTTCACATTGTTCATTTGATCTCAGAGATGATGAAAATATTATTCTTCATCATCTATATACAGTCACCAGGGAGGGTGTCCCCTGGTTTATTGGTTCATGATTGAGTTAGAGCAGATGATCATGAATCATCTTGGGACACACATAGATAGGAGGTGCAATCATACTATGTATATTATCAGTGGCCTATGAATCACTAGTGGGACATTCTAGAGTAGGATGGGTATAAATAGGTGTAATAATGGAAGGAATTCAAGGATAGTTTCTTGAATAAACTATATCTAGAGACATTGTGGGATGATAAGATTGGATGATTTTATTCATCTAACATAAGAGGGTATTTCATTTATTGACTATATTGAATAATTCTTTGACCCATAGTGTTCTGCAACATCCTTAGTAGACGATGACTTATCCAGGGTGTGTCATTTTTAGGATGATCTCCATTATGATATAAGTTCGTAGAGGAACTTTTTTTGTATGATTATATTTGTATAGATTATTACATAGGAACACATCATGGAAGGGAATATAATGGATGCCTATAATAGTAACTAGGCTATTTTAAAAGGGTGAACTGAGTTCTCTTCTGTGGGTGGAACGATGCGCTTCTACAACGGTTTTTCCCAACGCAGTAGTACAATGTGTAGTGAGTGATATTGGACGATATTTAGGGACTATTTTTAATTTTAGTGCTATCAGTGTGTAAATTTTGGCCACAAGTAGAATCAATGTATTTACACCACATTGTAGTGTAATGCTTATAGAATGATGATACATCTTTTGAATTTTTCTCATAAATTTTCATAGAAGAGCACTGAAAGGGGGTCATTTTATATAACAGATAATATAAAGTACTCTTCTAATGTAATATAAACTTGAATATAGTGTTCCATAAGAAATTTTAGGATAGGTTTGTGATGTGGTACCCTACTTTAGGAAAAACAGTTCCAGGAAGGGGGAATAGCCCCGAGGAGTTAGGGTAGAGCTTAGCGTAGAGGGGTTGGCCTAATACACATTATGTAGACTAATCTAACTATTGTGTATGTTTTACTTTCCAATGTTATATGAAGGAATAATGTATCATCTACTATTACATGCATTTTGTTTGATACATGAGAATAACATTTCTTTTTTATATTATTTTATGGAAATAGTCGGGGCATGGTTGTGCATGTCTTGAATGGTGGTTTGGAAATTTTTAAGCTGTTTGGAGTGAAAACATAGAATATCTATTGGTGAAAGCTAAATTCTATAGAAATTAGTGCTTACCATTTTTTGTGGCACCTGCATATACTAGAAATAACCAGGGGTGATTTTATTTTTGGTATGGATTGGTTATCCCTATACCATGATCATATATAATATTTCCAAAAAATAGTTACCTTTACATCTCCATAAGTATACATATATTCTGACTAGGGCCAGTGGGATCATCGAGTTATCCATGCAGGATCAATTCAGTGCATACTAGATTGTATCATAGCACATATAAAAATCCTTGAATAAGAAGATAGTAGAATAAGGTAATATCATATTCCTCCCGTGGTAGAACATTTTAGTATTTCATTAATAAATATTTCTATAGACAAAATCCAGATAAAGATATCATATTTAAAATTGATTTCAGTCTCTGAGTAGAACCATTTTCTATCCAATTTTATATAATAACACTAGAAGAGCATTGGGGGTTAAAATTTTAGTTGGATGATATCAAGGCTAAGGGTCTCATATGACCAAGTATTTCTTAATGGGGTTCTAATTTTTTTCAATAAGTAGGATGATGGTACAATATGATTATGTGATATTTATTAGAGATTGATCAAGAATACAATACAAAATTTGTATCCACTTCCGTGTATAGACGATCTCTTCAATCGGATGAGAGGTGCTAACATATATTCAAAGATATATTTGAGATTAATATACCACCTATTAAGGGTGATAACATCAAACATTCCTCAAACTACTTTAATGTGTTGGTATGGATTGTATGATTTCTTAATGACACCATTTGGTTTGAAAAACACAAATATGATATTTTTGGACTTGATGAATCAAATCAATATTCCTTTTATTGATAATTTTATTGCAGTTTTTTTGGATGAATTTTTAGTGTTCTCCTAGTTAGAATATGATCATTCCATACATCTTGACTTCATCATTAGTACATTGATAGAGGATCGACATTACGACAACCTATCCAAATGAATTTTTTTATAATGTGATCATCAGGGGCCTTGTTATCCCAGTGGTATGAGCATATGTGGACATAGAGATGTTTTTAACCATGTTATCTTGGTAGAAACCTAAACATGTCTTCGTGATTAATATTTTTCTATGCTTATCCATTATTATCTGCACATTATCTAGGACTTCTTGATTTTAGAAACACAGAATTTAGGGATGACCAAGAAATGTGTGAATTGTTTCTTGTTAGATTCTTACAAGAGTTATTTTTAAGACATTCATGAATAGAAGACCTCATAATACATCCTTAATTCACTCATGTTTGGTAAAGAATATACTTTGTACATTCATGCACCTAGAGATGGACTGGATGTAGTTATGATATTAGAGGATTGAGTTGATTCGTATAGCTCCATTCAATTGAGGCCACGTGAGACAAATTACACCACTCAAGATATAGAGAATAAAAATATTGTACATACCATGAGGTTTTCGAGACACAAAATAATGGGTTAGAGGTTTTTTATTTTAAACAAACCACATGATCTTAATATACATACTATTTCAGAAGGACCTGAACCTTTAATAGAGGAGGTGGGATGAGTGCTCATGGTATTTAGACGTTGAGTTGTCTTATACACCGAGAATGAGATATTTTGATTCTTATTATTTGAGACAAAATACACAGACAATGGAAGTGTGGGAGTATTATGATTAGTGGAAGACTATGATTTTTTTTAAACATGCATCTAATTTTACATGAATCCTATTGATGAGTATCTATATCATGGAAATATATTATACCCTTGGTTTTTGACCATATCATGAAATATAATTATATAATCTTGAGTTCTTAATTATGAGAGAAATATTATATGGTGGGGATACGATTAGAATGACATCCTAGTAGTGAAGGATCCCTTCGTTTCTATGAATGATTTTGATATTTTAAGGTCTTGAATGAAGAGATAGGGAGACGGTTTCATTGTTCTAGATGGGAAGTACCTATGGGTTTGACAGATTTTTATAGTGATCTATATAGTTAGTAATGGATTTTAGGAATAAATAAGGGGGTTGTTGTATTTTTAGTGAGATGTTCCATCTGTCCGTAGGTGAAAACAGGAATCATAGGCCATACATGCTATTGTTTCCTCTTCGAATTCAAGAGTACAAATTGGATGATATCACTATGTAATTTCTGAATGGATTACCTAGGAAAACCCATAATAGTGATGCATTATGGGTGATCTTAGATTGATATTGTAAGGTGATGCACATTTTTCCTATCATGGTTACTTACACTATTGATTACTACAGTAGTCTATATGTGTGAAAGGTAGTTCGATTGAATATTTCCTTAATGGGAATCATTTATGATTGAGGTCAATGTTGCACATAATGTTTCTAGAAGGGTCTTTATAAGGATTTGTGATAGCATGTTATATTGAGAACAACCTATCATCAATCGACTAATTGTTAATCTGAGTAGATTACATAGGTTCTAGAGGTTATATAATGATCTTGTCTTTTGGATTTTGGAATATCATTGAATTATCATATGGAACTCATAATGATTTAATATAATAAAATGTTATAGACAATGATCCAGATGGTGACTTTAGAATCTTTTTACGGGAGGTTATACTGAATGAATATATGTTTGTTTGTTGTAGGTAAGTAATTACATGTTTGGAAAAATCTCATAAAACAGACTTCTGACAAGGATCAACTACTTAGGAGGTGGTCAGTGACTCTATAGAGAAGACTAAAATCATAAATTGGCCATTGAAGAAAACCATTGCTGTTTTAGGTTATTTATCTTTTCTTCCTTAGGGTGTTTACAGGGATGACGTAAGAGTGTTTCAACAAATAGGGAATGCTATCGCCCGGTTTTGTCAGGACAATTGATATAGTGGATAGGTTTGGACCATTGGTATACTATTTATCCCTTTTATAGTGATATAGTTCTACATATGATGTTATTCACTTATTGAAACATCAGAGATATTATCTCATCCCTTATCATGTGGTATACGTTTAAAATGTTAATATTTGTATTGATTCATCATTTGAGGACCATCTTATACACATTGTGGACTAAAATGATATGTACCTCTAGGTTAGAACTACATATTTAGTTCAATGGTAAATGAATAATGAGTTTGTTCAGGAGGATACATGGGAGAAGAAGTATGATAGATCTGTACAATGTCTCGAATTTTCCTCCAAGACATCATTGTGATTATTGACATAGCTCATGGAAGGACTATTGTATCATGGAGAGTTTATAAGCTTCTATATTTTTCTATTTATGTCCCTATTTTTGTTTTACATTGGACCTTGGTGGTTGATTCTTGTTCAGTGATGGAGATAATTTGTTAGGAAAAATGAACTAATGTTAATGGATGAATATTTTTTTAAATTAATGGAGTCTGATTATATACATGTTATTTTTGATTATGAGGGCTTTCCAATGAGTTTGGATGGCATCATTTGTTGTTTGGGAACATTCAAAAAATTTGACTAGATACTATTTGTTAGAAAAATACATTTCATTACAAGTTACACGATGTGTATCTTATGGAAAACAAAAGTCATGAATTGGTTCATGATGTGATGTGGTTAAACACGATGAAACTAACTCAAATCTAGTAAATTTCATTATGGATAAATATTTACATGAGGTGATGGTTTTTTCAGAATATCTCATAAATTGGAAATAGACAATGTGAAATGGGTACATTCCATTTAACTATTAGAACGAATGATTATATGTCATCCATGTGTATGATTCCTTCACTGTTTTGGTGCATCACTTCCTCCTCTCAATCCAAGGAATATTTCTAGTATATTTGAGAGTCTCATAATCAGTTCTGAACATCCCAATAATACATATGATCCTTCATTAGTGTTTCTGTAGAGACCCGAAGCTTATCGTACATGGACATTACATTACATTTGCGGAATACTTAGTACATAACAAAAACACACACTAAAGGATCGTAATAGTTTAGTGTCTTTGGAAACTCTGAACGTAATCTTCTAATCGTGGTGAAAGTTCTTCAATATCTCCCATAAAGGTCATCCCTTTTTTTTACCTAAAACCTTTCTTTATATCCTGGGGAAAAGAAAACATAAAAGGGTGAGCTCAAATGCTCAGTAAGGGTAAACAAAAGAAATATCAATCACATCATATATATAAGAACATAGCTTTTGGAAATCTTAACCTGCAAAAAAAAGCTCATAATATCATAACATGGGATAAATCATAGAAGTGAAATGTAATCCCAATAATCATAACTTAAAACATGAAACTTTGTGGCATACACACATAATCATAGAGAATCATTTCTTGTTAGTCAAGACTCAATGCCAAGACTATCTTAGTGGACAAAGTCCCTTTCTGAATCGAGTAACCCTCGTTTCAGTCCTGTTTCACTGAACCGGTATAACCTACCATTTCAGCCATGTCTATCTCATGAGATATAAAATCTTTACCCAATGCATTGGAGGGAGATATAGGTCCCACCCATCTTATAATGAATCCTTTCTTATGTGTGCCACATAATCATAAATCATACATCATCGCATAACCCATGTAATAAAAATGGGATTCTTAAACAACATGACATCATAAAACAATTCATATAAGATAAAGGAATTCATAAAAATGTTCCATCAAAACATAATCAAATCCATGTAATAATAGGGATAAAAACAGAACCCTTTTATTATCTTAGATGGAAAGTAATTTTGATAAAACACTTGAACTTCATTCTTGAGGAAAATATCCTTTCTACTTCAAAAACATTTTTCCTTTCATAACATGTCATAAAACATTAAAATAAAAGAAGTTGATTAAAAATAAACTTTAAAACTTGTAAAGGAAGCTTCTTGGAAATAATGTTTTAAAAATCCATTCATGCCGTATAAGTTAAAAAAACATTCTTCGTACTTTTGTCGGAAAAGTCAAAAAGTACCTCGTATGACAAAAGATTCCTTTCATACATATTACTAAAAACTCACCGAAGGGTAAAAATGGATTTAAAAAATTGTAGGTGGATGGAAATAATATTACATTTTTATGAAACATGGATTTGGATGATAAAATACACCCCAGTAAATACTTACGAATAAACAATCTCGAATAAAAATGAGATTGTGATATTTCCCTTACCTTAGGTCCAATTTGCTTCGTATGTGTCCGAACCTCCTGTATAATGATTTAAATAATGTCATTGACTTATTAAAGAATCATATTCATTGTTATGATATCATATATGGTTCACTTATGACATTATATTACCCGTTCTTTTGTAAATTCCATGTTAAAGAAGCGTTTTGGGTAAAATCATTTCATTTATCGTAGGTGTTTTGACTTGTTGTTCTTGACATCATTATTACTTATATCATGATTTACTTACTTCCAGAATATAAAATATGATTTATATATCATATATATTCAGTATATATATATATATAATAGATAGATAAATAAAATGAAAAACACCGTTCATGGAGACGGTAGTCCGTACGTACGCATGAACGCTGTTTTTCTTTCCTTATTGTCTTGAAATGGAAGTAAGTAGATGACATACATATGTATATATATACATAAATCCAGTAGCTTTATAATGTCATAATTTTCATTATTATTTCTTATATATACATTATAATCATTCTTAAATGGTTAACATGGAGAATGAATCTCATCGCGTCGTGGAGACGGTAGTCCGTACGTACGCACGAGCGATGATATCATTTCTATAAATATTGAATTGAATTGGAGTGGATTATACAATATATCAGAATCAATATGATGTTGTAATAACTATGTATAGTTATTCTTTACACCATTATACCCATCCATGTAAGGTGGTGGTGGAAAATAGATTACACCACGGCGTAGAGACGGTATTCCGTACGTACGCACGCGCGGTGATTTCTTTTTCCGTAGGATGGATAGATGGTGAAATAGGGTTGTTTCATACTTATAATAACTTATACGTATATGAGTGATACTGATGTTATTACTTCATAATGAAACAACCTAAGAAGAAGAAGTGGAAGAAGAAATAAAGATGAAAGAATTGGTAACGGTAATTACCTCTTCTTTGAAGTGCCTCTTTGAGACCTCCTCTTTGGGCACTAGAATTGGTCTTTGAGGAAGACAAGAACCTCTAGGATATTGCTAGGAAAGTGGGGAAGGGATTTTGGCAGGGGTTGGCCGAGCTTGAGTGCTCAAATTGGTGTGAGGAGGAGGGGGAGGAGGTGTCCTTTTATAAGGGAGGAGAGGGGCACCTTAGGAATATCTCAAAATATTATTTTATATTAAAGTCAAAATCGGTTTATAATGGTTCCAAAGGGTCTTATTTCGAAGATAAAGTGGGTATGGGTCGAAATCCTATCAACCAATAGAATTTAGACAAGTTTAGGATATTATTTTAACCTTATCAATTAGATTTAACTCCAAGTTAAATAATTTAACTTTTACCGTGTCTTTTTATTTTCTTTCACTATATGGTTAATACACTTACTATAACATGCCAAACGAACCCCAAATTGTTTATTATTAATATATATATCCTTATCTAAGTCATTTTTCCGAACCTTAGATTTTTAGGAATAAAATAACAATTAATAATATAATATTTTATTTCAAAACTATTTTGTGTCAATTTTGACACTATTTGATATATGATTTTTGTGAGAGTCATAACAGAATTAAATGTTCGAACCAAGTTAATTAAATCCACATTAATATATAATATTAACCTAGAAAATTAGTGTAATTCATAAAAAGTCTCAAATTACATTTATTTTGCTGTTTATAACATAAATTATGTCAATATTTCATAAATAAGATAATTACTGCATCATCATTGTGTCATAAATAAATTAAATTATTTAAAGTCTAAAAATTACAAATAAAATACCATTATGTAGGAAATCTTTTTATCTTTCTAATGAATATTTATAATCTAAAATCCAACATATATAACCCTATGTAACAATTGTTTTTCTAAAAGATATATGCTTGTGTCATTTTTGTATTCATTTTAACTTAATTAAAATAAAGTGTCATTATCACTTACAAGTGGATCAATGGGGTCCCAAAATCGACCCAAAGATGCCCATGGTCGACCAGGTATCAACCAATAGGGTTAGGACACGTTTTAGGGTAATTTAATATTATTATAATATTATTTTTTAACCCTTATTTATCGGATTTACCCTTAACCATGGTAAATAAAATATTTACCGCAGTAATTATTCAAAATGTCTAAAAATAAAAGTTACCTATTTACACAATTTGAACATCCTTATTCCAAATATGGAATCCATTTTTCTAAATTCAAAACACAGAAGTGGCAGAAATTAATTTAAAATTAATTCCCGCTGTCAAAACAAAAAGCGTGTTTTTAAGAGATAATAACTATCAAAAGATTGACACTTGTTTATGTTCGGTTTAATTGTAAAATTGTGTCCAATGACCAACATTATATTAAATGGTAAAAAGATATTCTAAATATACTTTAAAACCATTCAATATTATAATTTAACCACATAATATATTATGATGAAAAAAGTTGTTTTTAATTAAAATATAGCGTGTTTTTACTATTCATTAAAATATGAAGGTTATCGGAAAAATATAAAAAATTTATCTAATGTAAATTTTTACATCCTGATTCAAAAGAAGAATATTATTTTGTCAAATTGAACATATAAACATGTCAAAAACTATATTTAAGGTGGGTGCGCCATCAAAAGGCGGTAAAACTGCATTTTTTGAAAAATACTTATTTTACCCGAAAAATTTATTTTGTTCTTATACCATGTTCTAGAAATGTGTAAGATGAATAATAATGTTATAAAATTCAAAATTTAGTTAATACTATTCATAACGGCTAGTTCATGAAAATATTATAATAATATAACATTGTTTATTAAAACCCGGTATTGCGTACAACACACGCTATCGAGGATGGTTGCGATTGCGTGTAATGCAAGCCAAGTCAGGGTTGCATGTTGTGAAAGAATCCTTCATTGTTTCTTATAACAGAATCCAACCATATTTCATTTATACATTTAATATATATATATATATATACTCAATGTTGTGTAGAATAACTATTATCAAAATTGTGTGTAACACGATCCAAGAATAGTGTTGCGTATACTGCAAGCTAATACGGTGTTGCGTATAGCGCAAGGTAATCTTGGTGTAGAATACAACACAAGACATTAATGAAATTAAAATAATACTTTTCATAAAATCTCGGGGTGTTACATTCTACCCCCCTTAAAATGAATTTCGCCCTCGAAATTCGTCGGGATTATAAATGGTTTACTATTCGAAAGTTTCTTTGATAGAAACCCACATCGTAAAAAAAAATACCAAAACTTATCTTTAAAAACAAAAGTATGAAACGTAACGGTTACCCAAATAAACTAATCACTGGGTTTCCATATAGGTGAAAATATGGATATGGAAGAGAAATCTAACAATCATGTTCTGATGGAGAGTGGTAGAGACCATGGCTATGGAAAAGCTAGCAATCACAAAGCCATAAATTTGTGACGATCTAAGGTACCATCCGATTCATCAGATATAAGATCACTAGGACAACATTTTTGGTTTTCAATATCATTTCCCTAAAGTTGAAAATTTTGAATTAGAAGAATTACTTACTTGATTTTGGTATAATCTCACTGTTGTTTGTGAATTGAACAATTTACACTTCTTCCCTTAAAGAAATGAAGTTGAATTTGTTATTCGTGATGTGTTAGCAGATCATGTGATAGAATGACATGTCATTCCATCTGTCTCAAACAAAAGGTTAGCAAAACTTATATACATAAGTCGATCTATAGTGAGATTAATCATATATGGTTCCTAAAATGGACTTATACTTCATATATCATACTGCTTAATATAATAAAACTAGTTTCTACTAAACAGGGACTTCCTGTAGGTCAGTGGTAGGCGATAAAGGCCAGTCGCACTTCGGTTGTGGGTTCGATTCCTACAGCCTTGTCCGAAGCGATGGGCTGTCACCCGTCCTGCAGGTTGTCCTTTTTCTAAAACTACGTTACTATAACATCCCATCAATAATATCGAAAATGTTCTATCCTTAAACAATACTAACTTATTTCCAACATAATCCAGTCTAATCTTTAGGCTTATACATAATACTGCAGTCCACTCTCATAATATAGTGACAACGATTACCAGAGATTTAATACTGTTGTTGATCCCCACATATCACAAGATATGTCTTGTTGGTCACATTCCAAACATTCAAAGTCCTTAATCATGTATTCTCTTGAATACCCATTGAACCTTGGTGAAAACATGAATGCAGTTAAACGTTAACACTTTCCACATACCAAAATCCTCAAAATTCTTTATAATCAAACCATGATATCACTTAGTCCTTATATCAATCATGAGCTCATGAATACTATTAAACATTTCATTTTCTCGTCTTCATTATGCGCATATCATCTTATTTCCAAAAAATATCTCAATCACTTTGAATACCACATCAATAAATATTGCAATACTCAATGATACAACATTATTTTGGAATCCCATTACATAAACGCTTAATCATTCCACCACATCGTTATCATATTCAACATCACCAATAGTGATCGCATGTGACTTCCCTTTGTCCTTTGCCTTCAGTGGTTGCTCATGTTGATCATCACTAACCCTTGGATTAGGACAATTATTAGCATAATGCCCCATTTCCTTGCACTTGAAGCATTGAAGTGTTGGTGGTGCGTTCTCTGCAGTGTTTGCTTTATTCACATCATTAGAAACCCTTTTTCCATTACTTCGACACTCAGCTGCTCGATGACCTTCTTTTCCACACTTAAAACATTTTCTAGTCCCTTTAAGACAATCTCCACCATGCTTCTTTCCACACTTTGTGCATAAGGAAACATTCATCTTCTTTTCACCATTATTATGAGATTTCTCCTTGAACTCCATCTTTCGTTTCTTGTCAAAACCATGAGATGGATATGTAACACCAACTTCCATTTCTACCTTGATAGCACAACGCACAATTTCTTCATAGCTACTGAAGTCTCTTATAGCTAATGCCCTTCGAAGACTTGGTTTTAAGCCACTGAAAAATCGATCAACTTTACTTTCAGGTTGGATGATAATACCAGAAGCATACCTTGAAAGTCTTGTAAAATTTGCTTCATAGGTACCAACAGATTCATCGTCCCTTTGCTTCAGTTCAAGAAACTCTTTCTCCATCTTTTTTCGAAGAATACGAGGGATGTACTTACTGAAAAACAAGTTCTTGAACTCGTCCCATTCCATGGACTCAATTTCATCTCTTGGCCTCATATTCTTGATAAGATTCCACCATTGATCAGCTTCACCTTCCAAACGATATACTGCTAAGATGACTTTATCATGTTCAGAACATTGAAGAACTGAAAATATCTTTTCAGTAGTACTGATCCATTGTTCAGCCACAAGTGGATCAGAAGACCCACTGAAAGAAGGTGGACGTTGCCTCATGAAGGACTCAATAGAATATTGTTCCCTTCTCTGCTCATTTGGAAGTCCAGAATGATTCATAGCTTGTGTAAGTATAGCAATAAGATTTTTCACTCCATCTCCCATAACATTTGTTTGTTCAGGAGGGCAATCATTGCATTGTCCATTGCATTGATCAACACGGTTCCTTCGGGGTCCAGCCATCGTCTAAAACCCAAAAAGAATAGTGTGAGAGGCAAAAATCATGCTAGGGAAAAAAACATAATAAAGGGGGAGTACCTTCAATATCCAACATCTTAGGTTTAATTCTATGATCGTTAGCGTAATTCTATTACTATAACCTATACGTATACTTATCCCTAGGGACATCCCTAGACATACCTTAGAAATATCTCTAGGGATCTCACTAACGTTTTCGCATCCTAGTTTCCAAAGGTTGACTAAACCTTTCCTCTGATACCAACTGTAGAGACCCGAAGCTTATCGTACATGGACATTACATTACATTTGTGGAATACTTAGTACATAACAAAAACACACACTAAAGGATCGTAATAGTTTAGTGTCTTTGGAAACTCGGAACGTAATCTTCTAATCGTGGTGAAAGTTCTTCAATATCTCCCATAAAGGTCATCCCTTTTTTTTACCTAAAACCTTTCTTTATATCCTGGGGAAAAGAAAACATAAAAGGGTGAGCTCAAATGCTCAGTAAGGGTAAACAAAAGAAATATCAATCACATCATATATATAAGAACATAGATTTTGGAAATCTTAACCTGCAAAAAAAAGCTCATAATATCATAACATGGGATAAATCATAGAAGTGAAATGTAATCCCAATAATCATAACTTAAAACATGAAACTTTGTGGAATACACACATAATCATAGAGAATCATTTCTTGTTAGTCAAGACTCAATGCCAAGACTATCTTAGTGGACAAAGTCCCTTTCTGAATCGAGTAACCCTCGTTTCAGTCCTGTTTCACTGAACCGGTATAACCTACCATTTCAGCCATGTCTATCTCATGAGATATAAAATCTTTACCCAATGAATTGGATGGAGATATAGGTCCCACCCATCTTATAATGAATCCATTCTTATGTGTTCCACATAATCATAAATCATACATCATCGCATAACCCATGTAATAAAAATGGGATTCTTAAACAACATGACATCATAAAACAATTCATATAAGATAAAGGAATTCATAAAAATGTTCCATCAAAACATAATCAAATCCATGTAATAATAGGGATAAAAACAGAACCCTTTTATTATTTTATATGGAAAGTAATTTTGATAAAACACTTGAACTTCATTCTTGAGGAAAATATCCTTTCTACTTCAAAAACATTTTTCCTTTCATAACATGTCATAAAACATTAAAATAAAATAAGTTGATTAAAAATAAACTTGAAAACTTGTAAAGGAAGCTTCTTGGAAATAATGTTTTAAAAATCCATTCATGCCGTATAAGTTAAAAAAACATTCTTCGTACTTTTGTCGGAAAAGTCAAAAAGTACCTCGTATGACAAAAGATTCCTTTCATACATATTACTAAAAACTCACCGAAGGGTAAAAATGGATTTAAACAATTTTAGGTGGATGGAAATAATATTACATTTTGATGAAACATGGATGTGGATGATAAAATACACCCCAGTAAATACTTACGAATAAACAATCTCGAATAAAAATGAGATTGTGATATTTCCCTTACCTTAGGTCCAATTTGCTTCGTATGTGTCCGAACCTCCTGTATAATGATTTAAATAATGTCATTGACTTATTACAGAATCATATTCATTGTTATGATATCATATATGGTTCACTTATGACATTATATTACCCGTTCTTTTGTAAATTCCATGTTAAAGAAGCGTTTTGGGTAAAATCGTTTCATTTATCGTAGGTGTTTTGACTTGTTGTTCTTGACATCATTATTACTTATATCATGATTTACTTACATCCAGAATATAAAATATGATTTATATATCATATATATTCAGTATATATATATATATAATAGATAGATAAATAAAATTAAAAACACCGTTCATGGAGACGGTAGTCCGTACGTACGCATGAACGCTGTTTTTCTTTCCTTATTGTCTTGAAATGGAAGTAAGTAGATGACATACATATGTATATATATACATAAATCCAGTAGCTTTATAATGTCATATATTTCATTATTATTTCTTATATATACATTATAATCATTCTTAAATGGTTAACATGGAGAATGAATCTCATCGCGTCGTGGAGACGGTAGTCCGTACGTACGCACGAGCGATGATATCATTTCTATAAATATTGAATTGAATTGGAGTGGATTATACAATATATCAGAATCAATATGATGTTGTAATAACTTTGTATAGTTATTCTTTACACCATTATACCCATCCATGTAAGGTGGTGGTGGAAAATAGATTACACCACGACGTGGAGACGGTATTCCGTACGTACGCACGCGCGGTGATTTCTTTTTCCGTAGGATGGATAGATGGTGAAATAGGGTTGTTTCATACTTATAATAACATATCAGTATATGAGTGATACTTATGTTATTACTTCATAATGAAACAACCTAATAAGAAGAAGTGGAAGAAGAAATAAAGATGAAAGAATTGGTAACGGTAATTACCTCTTCTTTGAAGTGCCTCTTTGAGACCTCCTCTTAGGGCACTAGAATTGGTCTTTGAGGAAGACCAGAACCTCTAGGATGTTTCTAGGGAAGTGGAGAAGGGATTTTGTCAGGGGTTGGCCGAGCTTGAGTGCTCAAATTGGTGTGAGGAGGAGGGGGAGGAGGTGTCCTTTTATAAGGGAGGAGAGGGGCACCTTAGGAATATCTCAAAATATTATTTTATATTAAAGTCAAAATCGGTTTATAATGGTTCCAAAGGGTCTTATTTCGAAGCTAAAGTGGGGATGGGTCGAAATCCTATCAACCAATAGAATTTAGACAAGTTTAGGATATTATTTTAACCTTATCAATTAGATTTAACTCCAAGTTAAATAATTTAACTTTTACCGTGTCTTTTTATTTTCTTTCACTATATGGTTAATACACTTACTATAACATGCCAAACGAACCCCAAATTGTTTATTATTAATATATATATCCTTATCTAAGTCATTTGGCCGAACCTTAGATTTTTAGGAATAAAATAACAATTAATAATATAATATTTTATTTCAAAACTATTTTGTGTCAATTTTGACACTATTTGATATATGATTTTTGTGAGAGTCATAACAGAATTAAATGTTCGAACCAAGTTAATTAAATCAACATTAATATATAATAGTAACCTATAAAATTAGTGGAATTCATAAAAAGTCTCAAATTACATTTATTTTGGTGTTTATAACATAAATTATGTCAATATTTCATTAATAAGATAATTACTGCATCATCATTGTGTCATAAATAAATTAAATTATTTAAAGTCTAAAAATTACAAATAAAATACCATTATGTAGGAAATCTTTTTATCTTTCTAATTAATATTTATAATCTAAAATCCAACATATATAACCCTATGTAACAATTGTTTTTCTAAAAGATATATGCTTGTGTCATTTTTGTATTCATTTTAACTTAATTAAAATAAAGTGTCATTATCACTTACAAGTGGATCAATGGGGTCCCAAAATCGACCCAAAGATGCCCATGGTCGACCAGGTATCAACAAATAGGGTTAGGACACGTTTTAGGGTAATTAAAAATTATTATAATATTATTTTTTAACCCTTATTTACCGGATTTACCCTTAACCATGGTAAATAAAATATTTACCGCAGTAATTATTCAAAATGTCTAAAAATAAAAGTTACCTATTTACACAATTTGAACATCCTGATTCCAAATATGGAATCCATTTTTCTAAATTCAAAACACAGAAGTGGCAGAAATTAATTTAAAATTAATTCCCGCTGTCAAAACAAAAAGCGTGTTTTTAAGAGATAATAACTATCAAAAGATTGACACTTGTTTATGTTCGGTTTAATTGTAAAATTGTGTCCAATGACCAACATTATATTAAGTGGTAAAAATATATTCTAAATATACTTTAAAACCATTCAATATTATAATTTAACCACATAATATATTATGATGAAAAAAGTTGTTTTTAATTAAAATATAGCGTGTTTTTACTATTCATTAAAATATGAAGGTTATCGGAAAAATATAAAAAATTTATCTAATGTAAATTTTTACATCCTGATTCAAAAGAAGAATATTATTTTGTCAAATTGAACATATAAACATGTCAAAAACTATATTTAAGGTGGGTGCGCCATCAAAAGGTGGTAAAACTGCATTTTTTGAAAAATACTTATTTTACCCAAAAATTTTATTTTGTTCTTATCCCATGTTCTAGAAATGTGTAAGATGAATAATAATGTTATAAAATTCAAAATTTAGTTAATACTATTCATAACGGCTAGTTCATGACAATATTATAATAATATAACATTGTTTATTAAAACCCGGTATTGCGTACAACACACGCTATCGAGGATGGTTGCGATTGCGTGTAATGCAAGCCAAGTCAGGGTTGCGTGTTGTGAAAGAATCCTTCATTGTTTTTTATAACAGAATCCAACCATATTTCATTTATACATTTAATATATATATATATATACTCAATGTTGCGTAGAATAACTATTATCAAAATTGTGTGTAACACGATCCAAGAATAGTGTTGCGTATACTGCAAGCTAATACGGTGTTGCGTATAGCGCAAGGTAATCTTGGTGTAGAATACAACACAAGACATTAATGAAATTAAAAGAATACTTTTCATAAAATCTCGGGGTGTTACAGTTTCCTCATGTGTTTCTATTCCCTTATGTAATAACTTATTTGGGCGGTGGATAATTTTGACCAATGGTTTTTTGGGGTTTTGATCATGAACCAGGTTAATCTAGGTCCTTTTTTTGATCTTCTGAACCTTCATCCTTATAGGAGTTTTCTATTTAATGTGTTCTGTTGATCACAAGATAAAGGTAGGGGTTTAATCCAAATCAATAGTGCTGTTGAATTGGGAAGTATATTCTATATTTTGATTTAAACAATATAACATACTATCTAGTTAATTAATTTATTGATTAATAGAAAATTATGGACTGAAATATTTGTTTTAATACTTTGGGATTATTTTTTTATTAGACGCGGATAATGGTTACACATTAGTTGAGAAAAAATTTCAATAATAAGAACATGGCTATTGGTTTATTGTGTCTTAATCAAAACATGATTCATTAGGTGATTTCATGATATATAATCTATTGGAAATGAATTATTGATTATTGATATGACTGCTGATCATTTGAAGTACAAATAAATGTGTAATAAAAATAAAAATGGTTATTTACATAATTAAATATTGAGGCATGTGATGTGATATTTTGATATACATACTGCAATAAATTGTTGATTTGATGATGAAACAATTAAATATAGGGGTTTTTGTATAGGCTGCAATGATTATTTAGTGGGTGTGTCATAATGATACATGCATAAAAGTTTATATAATATAGTACTCTAATAGAAACAGACTGAAATGCATATATAGTGGTCCATATGAAAGTCATATATACAAAAATTATTATATAACATGTTCTTTCTAGTGTTACATGATGAAATGTTTATATATAGGGATATTCCCAGAGGTTGAAATTCATATATAGGTGTCTTGGACAATTTATTTGATTTTTTCCATGGATTTTTAGTTATGGTTTGAATAGTATTGTAATATAAATGTATACATTCTAGAATGGAACACAATATGATTTATTGATGTATTATATTAAATGATTAATTAATACACATTATTTTTTTATTATTTTATAAACTCATTATTAGTCTTGATTGTTTTAGACACGTCGGTGTCAACCTACTGAGTTTTATGAAAACCCTATTTAAGATTTCTTTTAGTAATCAAGAATATAACATTGATATAGGTTTGTTCAAGGGTACAAGACTATGTTATTAATCTTGTTTCTTGCTGTATGGGTTGAAGTTTAGAGATAGGTCCTTCAAGAATGGTGGTATAACATAAATTGGATCAAATGCAGAGTTCTATAGATCAAAGGAGGGAATCTAGTAATATATCCATAGTAATAGAATCACCAAAACATCAAAGTGGGTTTACTGGGTTTCTTGTAATGTGAGAGGGGGTTTCTATATCCAAAGGGTTTGACTACCTAAGTGACAAAAATCATTTAAAACCCAAAACATCTTGGATATACATGATGAGTAATGCCCTTTTAGGATGTGTAAATCCAGAGGGTCTGGTTCTATTGAAAAATGTGTCACCTTTTTTATTTTTTTATCCCTAAAAATTTACATTTATTGTATTTGACATACATGATGTGTAATTATTACAGATTGTGTAATTCATTCTGTTTCCATATTTTAGTAGCCATACTCTTCCAGAAATCTTATGACCCACCTTCGAGAACTTCATCCTAAGAAAGCATGAAAAGGGTCGATGCGCATGGATATGATCCCTTATATAATTCTATTTCGTATGTAAAATTTCAACCTTTTTTGGCATCAATTAGTTTCCATCACTTCACTTACTCCAAAAAATGAATATTAATGAATGATTTTTATGCCTGATGCACTAAAATTTACTATTAAATGATTAAAAATATAATAACATGTAATTCCCCCTATGTCTTGATATATTATATGAAATTTTTATTAATTATTTATATAATAATATTTTAATATATAAAGGATAAATAATATCCCCAAAGTTCAAATTATTTCATTACATAGAAATTTTACATTACGAAGAATCTAAATATGCATTTCCAAATTCATAGTCCATAATTTTAGAAATATTGTCACTAAATTTCCAAAATAAAAATGACTGTAGATTCCATAAACATCATAAGGTATTTAATTATTTAAAATAAAAAATATTTTAATATTTTAACCACCATAAATCCTTAATGAAAAAATTAATGCTTCCAAAAATAATTCACAGGTTGCCGAATATTTTCTATGAATCCAAACATGTTGTAAAATCAAACAATGATAACAAATATTATAAAATATCTATCCAATTTAAATTTATAAAATATAATCCCATAAAAATATCTTTATCATTATTATCTCTACATAGATATAATATTTCGTGTTATCTTACCTCATGTATGTTTTTTCCAAAATGGTAACCATTCCACTGATTCACTTTTAGTGGAACCATTCATCATTTTGATTTCAAATCCGTGTAGAAAAATAACAAGAATATAATAATCACAAACTAAATTATTCTTATAATAAATATAATATTTGTAATATTAATTTGAAAACATAATTATTGAGTCAAATTACATAGGAACATTAATCATGCAATATCAGCTCTATTAATAATATACGCTTGACCATGACCCCTTAGATTCTTCTGATTCATACTCTCTTTCTTATTGGTATATTCATTCCTTTAATTCCAAATCACATTATATTTAAATAATTGAAACATGGAAAATTATTTATTTTCCTTGAAATCATGAGTATGTTGGCTTTTCCCACCACACTTTGAGAAAACTCAAATTATTTTCAAGTAGGTACTGAGGTATTTCATCAGACAATTATCATAATGGGAAAAATCCATCCTTCCCTTATTCATTTTATCTAAATTTTACTCTTAGATACGATTAATATATTTTTTTTCTCTAGAATTAATAACTCTAATACATTTTCTTTCATTTCATTTATACCACCTGATAATGTGTCCTTGTATAATGAGAATATTTGAGACACTAGATCCCCGCAAAATATTGTCTTAATTAAATCATGAAAATGATAAATATTTCTTTTTAGTTTACATATGTAGTCCATAGAATGTCTTACTATCCTTGAAAAAATAGATTCATACATAGAAACATTTTTTTATTTCTTTTCATATTAGATTCACGAACATTCTCTCCAAATCCACTTATTTCACATGAGGAAAATACATTTCAAATAAGTTTATATTAACATCCTTAGATTATAAATTTACTATTTATTATTAATTATTATTATTTTGAATCCATGACCACCAGTGACCTACTTTAACTGATAGATGATAAAATTTCATTAAATTATTCTTTATTTCATTACATCCCAATGTGGGAAAATATCTTCTTTGTGGAACATTTCAATTTCTCATCTACAAAATTATTTGTACTCACATTATATGATAGATGTTTTTGATTCATAATATAGTCTAACATTGTTACACAAAATGGTAGATTAGTAGGCTTCCCCATAGGTAAAGTTAATTTCTCAAAACATGAGTTAGCTTCCCCAATATGGTTATAATACGATCATTCCATACTATATCTCATGATCTAGATATATTATTTTTCCCTATAGGGATATCCCATCACGGGGTATGTGAATTTTTACATCTTCTATTCCTTTTTCTAGTCTCTATTTCCTAAAATTGGAATATACTACATTAGAACAAAACATTACGAAGGATAATGTATAATCCATACAGTAGTGAAACTTATAACATAAATTGAAAATTTTAATCATGAATAAAATCATAACCATAAAAATATTTTCCATAAAAATGTTTTAATATCGTAACAAATATTTCAAATGCCCTCATAATGTATTGAAAATAAAATTTTAATAATCATGTGTACAACCCCTAAGAATGTAAAATGTTGTGCACTCTAAGGATCAATATCATTTATAGGGTAATGATCATGTCAAGACCAATGTTTCATATTTAGAGTTAATACCACTAGGTACCTCTACTTTAAAACCATGTCCACCTGTAGTATTCATAAAAAGATGTATTTATTTTAAAACAATGTATTTTATTCCTTAACAAAACGTTTTGATGTTCTTATATTCTTATCCTAAATATATATCATAGTGTTATGTTTATAATCTATGTTTTCATAAATCTAGTTCACAATGTTTCTATTAAACATCATCTGATTCCAACTATAGTGAACTCAGCCCTAGTATTTGAGAGTATATGGTTACAGTATTATGTTGTAATATTATTCAATTATTCATACAGAAAAACTCAGAAGAGTTTAATAATCTTGGTAAAATATATTAATCCATGAAATTAAATTTCAATTTCAATCATAAAATACCTTGTGAGGATTATATGAAAATATCATATATCCCTTTTGAATATCCCTATATATCAATCATAGAACAATTCATAAAAACCAATAAGAAATAATACATATGAAATGGGTGGGATAATATTTTTGATAAGTGTCAGAATACAAAGAAATCAGTCAATGATAAAAAATCAGAATCAATATTTCAAGGTAAATAACTAAAACTTATGTCATTTAGACAATATATTGATCATAATATTGTTTAAAAAAATGATGATTAAATAAATCCATAATAATAAACAGATAAGCATGAATTCTATATGTAGATATTATAAATAATCAAATAATAACATATAACATAATAACTGATATCATAATGATGTAATACATAATTACATTCATCTACAACATATTATCAAGTCCTTTTATTATAGTCTTTTAATCAATGGGTAAAAACCCACATAATGTTGCTAACTGATTTGTCTTATGTGACATCTAGTTGCATTATGGAGCTATAGAAGACCCATATAGCCAATTAATATGGTCAATGAATTCTTCAAGTGAAAGTGGTGAAACATAATCCATATGAAGATTTATTTTGGAAAAACTAGTATAAAAATGATAATAAATTCCCCAATCACACAATAAAATCACAAAAATTCATTATAATATTGAAAATTGTATAAAATAAGTACATCAAGTTTAAATAATAAGAATACATATAGAAAAATAACCTTTATGGTATAATAAGAATATTTTCCCAATGGGGCATGAGGTAAAATGAATGGTTTTCTCAATTATTTATAGAAGTTTTAAAAAACAATTTTAAACAAATTATTGAGGAAACTATACTTTTCACATATAAAATGAACTATAGAAACATAAATTTCATTAACTATTATGAAAAATAATTTCCATTTAATATTAAAAAGTATTATTTTAAAACAATCTTTAAATGATTTAGTGGTCTTGATAGAGGGAACTTTTCATGCATTCCATAAAAGATAAAAATGTCCCTTTAACATTTTTTGTAAATGTTATATTATAATTTTTTAAAAAATCACATATATATTCCATTAATATATTTAAAAAAAATCACTGGAAAAAATTTCATTATTAAATAAATTCTATTACATTAAATGAAGATTTCATATCAGTTAAAGAAAACATGGTTTTGGATAGAAATGTTTTCTTGACTGAAGAGTGAAATGAACGTTGGTTTTCTTGCTATTGTTTTCTGAATCAATTTATCATCCAAAAAGAGGAATAATTTATAATTAAATTAAAAAATCAATTATAAAAATTGGATAATAAAACTAAGTGTTTTTATTATATAATGATCAAATAATTTCATTCAATTGAAATTCCCATTTAAGTAATCCCAATTAAAATGCGATTGAAACATAATCTATTGTAAACCAGTAACATTTGAATCATAATACCATTAAAAATAATGGAATAAAAAAATTTAATACCATTATTATAAATAGATTCATGGTATAACATATAAATGGTTAAATAAATAATTCACCAAAAGAAATAAGTTTTCATGGAAACACAAGTGAGATGAGAATCACTTACATTAAGTACAAATTCAAACATATGTAATAAAACATCCACGACAAAATATATCAAATTATTATACATATATTAATGAAAAATATCCATATATATAAGAGAATATATATTTTTTATTATAGTTTATTATCATCAGTTTATTAATAATTATTTGTCAAAATAATTGTTTTGGGTGATAATTTCTTTTTTTCGTGTATTTATTGGTTTGGTAATTTATGTCCTCTTATTTTGATCAAGATTACATAATATACATAATTTAAAAAATGATATAAAAATAATATATTTACATTAAAATTTTTCTTAGTGTAATATAAAAATGTTATAGAATGAAAATATATTAGACCATTAATAAGGACGGTAGGTCTACGTATGCATTGATGTCATTCCCATTTTTATAGACAGATTGAATTAAAGGAAAATAATTATTAAATAATTATTATTTCATATATAGATATTATCATAATCAAATTCATTATTATTACCATCCATGAATAAATTAGTCAAAAAATATTTCATATTGCTATGTGGAGGAGACAATACAAACAAACACATGAATGGCATAATTTTTTTCCAAATGATTTTAAGGTAAGAAACTAGATGTGATATTATATTTTTAAAATTATATAAATTAAATAAATATCACATAAAATATTTTATTTTACTTACTAACTACCATGTATAGCATTAGCGAACATCAAATGACATTGATTTTCTAGGTCGTAGTCCACTGTACACACCAGAGGCATTATTGTATGGCCCATGTATTGAAAATAAAGAATGTATATGTGATATCATATTACATTTTTTATAATAATCTAATAAATTTTATACGAATACGTTAAATCCATAATTATATCCACTGTTGAAAGGTGTTGATGGAAAACAAATTATAGCAGTTCACGAGGTGACACACTTTCGTACACATGATCGATAATTTTATTCCCCATATGATGTAATTGGAGATGGAATATGGTTTTAACATTAACATAATAAAATCTTGGTATATATGGTATGTGGGTGTTATTATATTAACATATTTGAAGATAATTTTAAAAAGGTAGAAAAAGTAATAAAAAAATACTAACTATTAAGCATTTTACATCTTCTTTGAAGAGACATTGTAGGGTTATACCTAAACCCTTATTAATATAGGATACTATAAACAACATAGCAACCAATAGAATATATTTTTTTCAGATTTATTTATATTCTTGCATTTAAAAGTTAAATTTATTATAAATATGTTAGGTAAGAAATATTTTTATAAAACTTATTATATATAAATTTATAATTAAAAGAATAATTTTAAAATTATAGAATATTAATTTTTAGAAAATATTTTAATTTTTGTATTCATAATTTAAAAATTATTTTAGGATTAATAATTGAATTTTTTTAGAAAACATTAATTTTCCAGTGAATGGTGAAATATAAAAAAAAAATAATGCCACTTCATTTCATTAAATTAAAATTTTCAATGTCCCCTTATTTTTTGAATATGATTCCAAGTAAAATAATTATTTCGATGTTATATTTCATCCACATTAATTTTTTTACTCAACATTATATTTTATTTTTAGAATGTCCTTATTTTGAGGTTTACAACAAGTTTTTTCAAAATATTATTTTAAAGTACATAATATTTCTCTTCCCTAAGTAGTTAAAATAATCCATAATGGGGAAGGAATTAAGTTATTTGTATAGTTTATATATCATTAAATATTAATTTTGTTTTATAAATGGATAATTATTATTTATAGTGTAAATATAAAATCATATTTTTCATGAAAAATTATTTTCGTGAAAACTATTTTTTAATCTTGTCTACATGTTTTTTTAAATAAATTTTTTAACATTACATGATTTTATTTTATTAAAATGGATTCTATATTTTTCCTTGTATTCTATAAATATTTCAGTAGTATCAATTTATAATGTTAGTCATAAAAATTTATTTTGTAAAAGAAACAATTTATCGCATTATAGGAAAATTTATGAAACAGGTAAATGATGAAATGTAAAAGCATAAAATAACTAAAAACTAAAAATTTAAATGGATAGTAAATATTTTAATCATCCATAATCATACTATAAGAAATTAGTAATAAATCTAATTCATTTGAATTAAATCTACACAAATTTGTTTGGCATTAAAAATTAATTAATAATTTTTTAAAACATAAAACCGCCCCCCTCAATTAGAAATACCACTTCTCAAGACACATTTTCTTCTAAAAAGTATTGAGGATATTTAAATATCTATAAAACCCTCACATTCCCACTCCCAAAATTCAATGTGATTCTGGTCTTACAAAAATGTCATTCATAAGGACCTAAAGGGGTCCATCAAGGAGGTGATATTTATGTTGTAACTTTCTCAAAGAACACACCTTATTTTATTTCCATCTTATAATGAATGCACACCTCCTTAATATAGTAATGAATAAAATGTAATATAATTCAACTTTAGGTTCCTAATTTAATATTTAATATCTATCCCATTTATTAGTTCCACTTATTAAAAAAACCATAGTCCAAATTATCGCAGTAAATCGTATTCATGCACAATGATCGTTTATTTTCCATTACTGCATTCAAGGATGGTCATAAAACTAATATCATTATTAAATCATATTTAAAAAATTAAATTACAAAATATTTTATGTTCATTAACTAATATATAGTCACAATATTAAAAAAAAGAACTATTTCATGATGGTTGGAAAACCGACATAATAAACTTTACATTTCTCAATTACAGCCTTCAAATAATTCATCATAATATAATAAAAATTGCTAAATGGGAAAATATATACATATGTAATTTAATTAATTCCATATAAATCTACTTATAGATTATTATATTTTTTATTCATGAAAATCCATATTATACTCAACTGAACTGACCATGAAACCATGATACGAACCTACCCGACACAATGAATATAATAAAATATGATTAATGAAAGAGTGGTAAGATTTTATAAAAAATAATATATTGTTATATATTTATGAATATATTTCTTGAATAAATTAATAACATTATATAAACTAGTATACAATAGGCTTGAACATGTTTGAAGGATGAGAAACATGAGGTAAGGGAATTTGTAACCCAATTTCAATTATTTGGGTTAAACTTCAACATCCTTGATAATGTATATATATTATTATGTGTGAAATAAATTTTTTACTTTATTATGTTTTATATCTACACATTTTATGTTTATTTACAGTGTATACAGATAATCAATTAGTTTCACTGAAACTCACATTAATTTAATGATATTTGTAAGGGATTCTTTAACTAAAAAACCTTGTTTTAAATATCAAAAGATTTATTTTATCAATAATTCCCTTGGATGTTTATGTCTTGAAATTGAATTTTCTGAATATATTTATATGTATATGAATGTTTTTTAATAAATAAATTTCTAATTTACCTCAAATTTATTCAAAAAGTGATATATTTAAGTTTTTGTGTGACGTACATTATTTTAGAAAATTCTTTTTTGAATGTCTTTTTTAAAAATTCAAAAACAAATTAAATATATGTCATAAATGTAAAATAACTATTTAATTACAAATTATTATTTTGAATCTCACTTTATATGTTTATATGGTTTCATTCAATTAAAATATTTTCTATTGTACATTGGATTTTCTACAAAATCAGTGATTTCAAAATGAAATGTTTATTTTCTTTAGAGAGTGTTTTATAATGAAAGAATTAATGATTTATTTTTATGTTATGGATTACTAGTATTGATTATGATTATGGGTGGTTATGTTATAAACCAATTATTTTTGGTTGAAGGATTATCCAAGGACGTGTGGATTGATTATTAACCAATGATGTGTGGTTATATGTTCAACTCTTGACGGGTGGTTATGTTATAAAATCTAATGCGTTAGGTACACTAGAGATTGATGTTGAGAATATTGGTTATTGTATTTTTATGTGTGATATTTAAAATGAGTCTCTAAGATACTTTATTTACTCTTATATTCGTACTTATAAATTTTTAGGAAAGTCTCTCTATTTGCAAAAGGTAAGATAATGAAATTTTTGAAAATAGGATTCATTTTCGGTGTGAAAAGTTATGTTTTTTAGAAAATTATTTATGGCTTTTCAATTGAAAAATAGTTTAAATTATTTTTTAACATTTATTGATCATCTGTACTCATCCCATAATTTAAAATACTTTTCATAGTATTTATGTAAGAATAGTAAAAAGGATGTGATATCAATGATGAAATTGTGAATATTTTTCATAAATAGATACTATATTTTTATGTAAATTTTTATAGAAGAAATGGATAATGAATATATGTGTCCAAATGAAATTTTTGCCTTATTAAGTATTAGTTAGTCCCAATTCTCCAAATGTAAAAACCTAAACTATCCTCAGGATGTTAATAATTAAAGTCATAGTTTGAAAGGACTAAATTATGAAATGTTTATGTCTATGTATTTATAGATGGTATCATAAAATGGTATAGATAATAATAAAGGCTATTATAATGTAAATAGAATAGACATAAATGATTTATGATTTATGGTTAAATTGTAATGATATTGATTTTGAATATTACATTGTTGTTTCACCTATGATTTTTTGGTTTAGAATGGTTATCGTTAGTGGAGACTAGGAAGATATGGTGTGATGACATCATGAGTAAAGCATACATCAAAATCTGTATCCTAATATGGTTTGAATCATAATGTAAATCTTTTTCATAGTGATGGATCTGTTGAGACAAGATATACATGGTGGAGGTATCCAGATAGGTTAGCATCCATATCAACCGAAGAATAATATGCCTTTAGTGTAGAATTTATTAAGAAACAACCTACAACATTATTGGAACTATAGATTTTGTGGTATCTAAAGGATGGTTAAATGTTCTGTAATTGATATTTTATGTCAAGGGTTATTTTGAACAACAATATCCAATCATATCCAATTATCATTTTGAAGGTGATGTTGATCGATGGAAGTATCTGGAATAAAATACAAGAGGGAAATATGATTTGGATATTATATAATGTGGTGAATTTATGATAATTTTTCTAGAATAGTTTTAATTAGACTATATAACATAGAAATGATAAACAACTCCTAGAATAAAAACACAAGGATGATGATTTTCTATTTTTATATAATCCATTTTTAATATACATGGCATGAATGTACTTGATTTTTAGGGACATTGATATTAAAATTAATATGTTTTACTTTTGATTAAAACAAATTTTTTAAATATCATTAGATTTAGAAGTTCCTAAATAGACTGAGAAACATATTCCTTGTCCTAAAAAATTGATATGGAATCTTCTGACAATTACGTTGATCTTGATGAAATGAATAAGAAGTGATGAGGTTGGTAGAAATTGGGGAAGAATTTTTCAATGAAGTTTATAGGTAAAAAAATAAAATCCAATTATTTTGAAATGTGTGGTAAGACGAAAACTAGTCAATATCTAGAAATATCATGGAAATAATAAAAATATGGAAGTATTGGTCACATGGATCATAAATGTAAGGAAAATGAGAAGAAAAATAATGAAATTGCAATGCTAAGATGATTTGATTACTATGAGTTGGGATATTAAGATAGCATGTGTTTAATGTTAGTCACCCATCAGCACGATCATAAGTAGATTGGTATAAAAACATGTTTTTCAACTACTACTGTTGATGTTGGGCAGTTAAATAAATTGGTGAAATGTATGATACTTATGTAAACAAATTATTCCAATACCCATTTTATTATGCATGTTCACATTCATTCATTTCTATAAAATATTAATGAATAATGGGAATATTAAATCATGACATAATGAAATAAATTTATGTGAAAAAAAGTAGATTTATTAAAACAACCATGTTTTAATGGAATATTCTTATTGTTATCAATGAAATTACCTTTTCAGAAAACCATGTGGAACTACCAGTATTTATGTATTATAGTATTTTTTATAAGGATTAGATTACATTTTTTCATTACAATATATATTTCTTTGCAATGAACGTCTTGCTTAATTGTTCCATACCTTTAATAACCTAACAAGTAGAAGAAAAATTGATAATAAATGGAAAATAAAGTTACTTATAACAAGTATTTGAAAAAAATAGAACTACTTATATATTTGTGATGAAATAGTAGTGAATGAATGCATGAATTTTTTTCATGATTAATTTCATAGTTTTATTGTTTATTGAGAGGTTTAGTTTACTATTTATTTAGTCAAATATTATAATCCTATATAAAAAACTCATTATCAAATGGCATAAGTAGAACATTATTACATAAAATGTAATTTAAAGAGCTGCGAGGTAAAGTTTTTATTCTTCCTAGAAAATAATCATGTTGTGGCCCAAATTTTTTTTAAAAAAATTAATATAGATGATTGAGACTTTTTATTGATTATGAGATTTGAATTAGCTCACTATTATGATCTCATACCATTTTCCTCATATCAATTATATATTGGATCATCCCAAGGTAGTGGAGTAATTTTCAAAGTATTACCAATGGATAGTGTATCATTAGTTGAAAGTAAAGGAGGTGCATTTTTGGAAGACAACATTCCTCACTATATATGGGAATTTTGAGTTTGTAGATATGTTATTTGGGATAAAGAAATCACTTGTTATATTTATGGATCACATTAATTGAATCCTCCTCTAATGGCTCAAAGGCCACATTTTTTAATTGATTTTTGATAACCAACATTTTATGGGATGAGGGTAACACTTTTATGGAATGAAGGCTTAGAGATTACATGACCCACACATCTTAAGAAATTAGACAGAGTATAACTACATGTAATCGCTCCTTCCTATCTTCTTTATCGTGATGTCATCTATCCTATTTTTCATCGCTTGTTTAGTTAGGCTTCCTATGTATACATAGGCTGGTTCTGATGGTAATGGTATACCCTCTATTTCTAAAAACCCATTTTAGTTTCCTCTTTAGTGGATGCTCCTAATCTGAATTTTCATCTACAGTCTACTCCGAGTTGAGTTTGTCTGGTCATTTAGCACAATTTCAGGTTTCCCGAAAGCCTTGGGGTATCTCGTAGGCCTTAAGCTGACTTGATGGTCTAGAGGTGTCCCAAAAGCCTTACTGGCCTGAAGGCCATGGGTGGCCTGAAGGCCTAGAAGGACCCAAAGCCCAAACCTGTGGTTTGAAAGCCCAAACAGATGAATAGTTCCTATTGTAACAGTACCAAACAATGCAGGCTAAAGTACATGCTTCAATACCAGCTATAGTAATGCTATTATACTGGGATATTATGTCTCTACCCATTTTTGGACTTGTGTCTCTTGGATTCACTTTATGTGTCCTCACTAACGAGGTTGAGGCTCTTGAGACATATTAATATATTATTTTATGAATATTTGGATAGTTATGTGGCTTTTTTACTGATTTTTTATCATTCAAAATATTATGAGGATCATGAGAAAATGTATGGTTTTTTCTTATAACCCCTTAGGAAAAGATGTTATATAGAAAATTTAGAAAATTTAATATTCTGTAACAACAGATTTATTTTCATGGTAACATTATAATTAATGATGGAATTATAGTTTATCCCACCCAAGAAAAGAGTGGCTGATGAATGAGAAAAGCCAAAAAAATATTACTAATATTCAAGGTCTTCCTCAATTTTTGAGATATTTAGAGCAGTTTTTTGAAAAAATTTCAGGGGTTTTGAGACAAGTAAATATGTTAAAACAAAAAGTATTTTAATATATCTAGTGAAAATAATGCAATTATTGTTTTCAGGGAATTAAAATAAGATTAGTAAATTCCTTTTTGGCCCAACCCTTGAAAACATCGATTTTTCTATCTATGGTGATGCTTTTTTGAAGGGTATTGGTTTCATTCTTATGAATAAATATAAGGTAATTTCTTATGGTTCATTAATATTATATCTTCATGAGAAATTTTAACCTACACATGGTTTAAATTACCTATTGTTGGTTTTAAATAAAAAATTTTGAGGGATAATTTATAATGATCCATGTTTGAAATATATAATGATCATGAAATTTTAATGTATATATTTACTCAAACATATATGAAAAATTGACAGATTAGATGGCTTGAATTAAATAAATATGATGAATTTATGATAAATTAATATCTTGGAAATGAAAACAAGGTGGCTGATGCCCTCGGTCGAAAACATCTTGCATTATTAAACTTGTTACATTTGGGACATGGTAATTTGGTTAGGTAATTTTTTAATTTTCAAATAGATGTTTTGTATATAGGATCTTTTACTATTTTGTTTTAGGTGTCAGTGCAACTCTCTCTATAATACATAGATAAGAAATCTTTCAGGGAAGAACATGAGTCACATAAAAAATAGAGTTGGTTAAATAAGGTATGATCCATAAATTTAATATTTAAAAAGTATGTGTTTATATATTTGGGAAGATATTATGGGATCAGTCTGAAAATGATTTGAAGAGGGATTTGTATATTAATGTTACTATTTCCCTATTTACCATTCATCGTGGATGCACATAGATGTATATATACCATTAGGTAAGTTATTGGTGGGTTGAAATGAAAATATATATTTATGAATTTATGATGAAATGTTTATCATGTCAATATGTTAAATCATAGTTCCAATTAAAAAAGGGTTTCCTTATCCTTTTCTATTATTATAGTGTAAATGGTAAAATATATCCATGATTTTTTTAGTGGGACTACAAAATAATTCTTGTGTTAAGAATGAAATTTGCGTTATTGTTGATATAATCACAAAATCTACAAATTTACATCCCATTTCTGATACAAAATATATAGATCCACTTTGATACATATATATATATTATGGAGATATTAAGGTTGCATACATTTAATCACTCTATTGTATTTGAAAATGATCTCAGGTTCACTTTTAAATGTTAGAAACCTTGTAGAAGTCGATAACTAAATTAAATTTTAGTGTATCTTTTCATCCTCGGTCTGATGGACATTCGAAATGAAAATTTTATATCTTTTAATATATTCATCATGATTTGTAAATGTATTTAATTAGATATTTGGATCACAATATTACATTATTTTATTTTTCATATAATAACAATTTTCATTATAGAATACAAATGGATCGTTTTGAAGAATTCTACAGAAAGTGGTGTTGAACAATAGAATTTTGGGATAAATTTGGTGAAATAATGTTTATGGGACTACAATTAGTATTGGGAATGTCTGATAAAGTTAATTTGTTTGAGAAAAATATGATTATAGTTCAGAGAAGGCATAAAATTTATAAATAATACCGGAGGAGATATCATCCATTTGAGGTAGGTGATCATGTTTTACTTTAAATATATCTATGAAAAAGTGTTACCTATTATGGTAGTAAGTGAAATTTATGATGAACGTTCAATGGACCATATTAAATCCTGGATAATGTTGGATTTGTTTCCTATTGAGTGGATTTAACTCCAATTTTATCTCATGTACTCAATGTATTTCATCTTTCGATGTTATAAAAAGTGCTCAAGATTAATATCATGATTTGAAACTTGAATAAGTTCATTTAGAAGAGACAATTTCTTATGAGGACCAACTTGTCTATATTTATGACGATATATATAAATCATTAATAAAACTAAATTCACTAGGTTATGGTTTTGTGGGGAAACAATTTGGTCGAAGAAAAAACAAGGGTATTTGAAAATACAATTAGTGGAAATTATATTCACAAGAACAGTAAGTGAAAAATTCTGTGAAAAAAAATTTTAATAGAGGAAGGGAGAATGTTACAACCACAGTACTAATAGAATTATTTTTTTCTCATAATAATTAATATTCAATAATGAAATATTTAAATTCATTATTAATATGTTAAGTATGAAATAAATTAAATAAAATTATTTTGTATAAGGGTATACTTAATAGAGAAATCATGAAATTATATAATTATAATTTTTAAATAAAAATTTTAATTTATTAGATTCAAAATGTAGAAATTATTTCTGGATGATGTTTTGATACTTTTCTGAAAAGATCAGTTTTTGAGTGAGTAGGGAAAAACACCAATTTCTGTAAAAAATTTATTTATCTTTATAGAATAAATCAATTTAAAATTGAAATTATATTTTGAATTTGGTATCATGAAATATAAGTATTATTTAGTTATATATCATCATCATTAATGATTTTGAATAAAATTTTCAATTTATATTTACAATAATTTTTTCAGATTAAAAATGGCATTTTTCTTAAAATTGTTTTAATGTATATAATGGTTATCAAATTTAATTAATTAAAATAATCCATAAATACTAATTATTTTTATTTAAATAAATATATTATATTTATGTATATATTATTATTTTTCAAGAAATTAAAATTATTACTCATATATTTTATATTATATCATGTTTTTCTCAAAAAAATCAGGTCTTAAAAAAGTGTTTTTTGTTGCGTCTGCGGGTTTTGTTTGAAATATAAATTTTCCAATTACGTGATTTAAATAAGGTAAATTGAAATATATATGTTTAGATATGAGCTCTAAATTATATAGTATGGTCATTTTCAATTTTTAGGAATATAAAACTATAATGGTAAGAAAACATATTTACGTTTGAATAGTTAAATTATGAAACATGTTAATATTGAAAGGTAAGAAAATAAAATAACTAAAAACTAAAAATTTAAATGGATAGATTATGTGTTATTATCAATAGAAATAAATCAAAAATTTAATTATAAATAATTTTTTGTGAAATTAATTTCATCTTAATGTTTTTGGCTTTTAATACAAAATAATAATATTTTAATTGTTCATAACCACACCTCCCAAGGAATAAATACTGCTCCTCAAAAACCCCATTTTTCTCACAGGACATGATGCTCTTAAAATCCCTAAATATACATCTCACCCCCAATATCCCAATTTATCTTTGCTTACGGTGTCACATGAATGACTTATTTAAAAGGTATTTTCCATTTAATTTCCATTCATTATTTTTTTGGAGTTACACATTCATTTTAAAGGAAATTGTGTGTTTTCAAAATTTGGGCCAAACCGTGAGCCCAATTCCATATTTAAAAAATAAATTTTTTTTCTTTTATTACTCTTTATGTTTTCAAAACTTTTCATCCATTCCAAATCCTACATGTCCTATTTTATCCTATTAACACTATCTTTCCAATTTTTATCCTTTTTAATTCTAGAATCATTGTGTATTTGGGATTTTATTTAAGGAGTTGGGCCCACCCAGAAGCATTTTTCCTATTAAAGAAACATTATTTATTATCTTATTCAATTTTAATTATTTATATGTGATTCCAGCTCTCAAACAACCCCAATGAACATAGGAGTACCCCCATTCACATATCGCTTTCTTTAGATCTCTTTTGTCAAACAGAATAGGTCAATTCAGATGAATCATTCACATTTCATCAAGATTTAAAAAGGTAATTTGATTCCTTCGTAACTCCATAATTTTACACTATATTCTCCCCATTTCAGTTCTTAATTAACCTTTTCTTCCTTGTTCCAACATCAATTCAATTTTTGGATGTTTATGAATTTATCTACGAGTGTATTTGGGGGATTTTTTCAAGATCCCTTAAGAAAGTGGGTCTCCTTCATTCCACGTTCATTTTATTAGGGTTTTATTAAATGTTATTAGGTTTTCATCAGTAATCCTTGAAGTACCAAATGAACAGAAGGAAGAGTTTCATACCTAGGATTTAACTTTTTGTTTTCTTTGTGCAATATTCTATTTTAAGCTTGATCTACCCCCCTTGAGGTGTGGTGGTGGTGTGTTTGAGTTTTTGGACAAATGATTCAAGTATTCATAAGTTTTTTAGGTGATTACATTGTGTGTGAAAATTTTGTGACTTAGATTGCTATGTTTATGGTATTTTCCTGCTTATGGAATTTTAACGTTGCTGTGAATATTGGTTTTAGTATTATTTATAATGGAAATTAATTTCTGGTGTCACCTTTATGTGAGATCAGGGGTTTTACAATGAATTCATTCATTGATTCACATGGGGATACACTATAATTTCATAGTTGATTTTAGTGAAATATATGATTTCTTGAAATACTTTTTTGATTTCCTATCTCCTTAGTGGTTGTTTTTATAATCTTTTTTAGTGTTGTTTGTGAAACACATAAATTATTATGTAAAATGTTTGTGAAAAATGGAGGTTTAACAATGTTATCACTTCCTAAATTATAAGGGGATTACCTAAGAATTATCTGTTGGTTTCATTGAAAGGGTTTGAACTACCATTTTTTTCTAACTTAATGTGTGCACATGGTGTGCAAAGTGGGGGGTTTCATGGTGTTTTTGGTGCAAAACAAGACAAGATTTTGAGAAGTTATTTATTAAAAATTGAAATTATTTGTTGTGTGTTTTAAGTGGTATAATGTGTGTGAAGATAATTTAATGTTTTTAGGTGAATATTATTGGGGTTTATACATTCAAAGGGATGTGTTTTGCTAGCTGAAATTGTTTGAGTATAGAAGGGAGAGCCCGAGCACCTATGTGGGAGGATATGTACTAGTACAACTAGTGAACCAGATTATTGTTGTCCCTATTTTAGATTGAAATTGGATAACAACAATTATAACTAAACTATATGGATTATTATATAGGACCACTAGGTTATGGGTATGTTCTCTACAAATGGATCATGCACGAGAAGAGATTTTCCTATGTTTTCTTTTTAGTGAGTTATGAGGTATGTAGGGGCTGAGACAATCTAGTTGCATAGAGGTGTTCTCGGTTTTGAGGCTCATTGGATTTGTGGAATTTACCCCTATATTAGAATGTTTTTGGAAGAAATTTGTAGTAGCTAAAAATATTTATTTAACAGTGTTAACATTCAGAAATATTTAGTTAAAAAAATGTTTTCAATTAAAATTTTCACTACATGGAATTTATCATCATTTTCATTACATAGTAAAAATGCATGATTTCCACATTTTATTTCATATCTATTGGAATATTTGGTGGTATACTATTGGTATTTTTATCAAACCCTACATACACCCCTTGGGTGTAAGTAGACTTCATTATGTCTGACATAGGTAATGGTAAAACCTCGGGTGAAGGCGGTTCGTGTTGTTAGACCCCTCTTGGTGCAGTTTTTTGGAGACAGATCGAGGGTGACAACCCCTTGTCATGTGGAGTCATTATGGCTAACATGCTTATGTTTTTATTATTATTTTTTCCTCTTGTTATGTGTTTAATACAATGTATTCAGTTCTGGTATTGTTAAGACTTATTTGGCATGAATCTTTCATATTCTTATTATTTTTTTTTAATGTTTTAGGCTTTCATACTCAAGTGAATTATTCAAAAACCTAATAAATTAATAGATGAGATCTTTTTCCATCCCATGGGGATATTTAATATCATTCGGGCCATTTAATGGGGTAGATTTGGTGCCTGTGTTAGTGGAAACCATATCCGGTTTGTGAAAAAATTCTATCAGAGGAGGTTAATGTTTTTGGGTTATCATGATATTTTTTGATGAGTTATAGTAGACAGGGGTTTGAACTGCCGGGGCTCAGGGTTATGGTCGTGTTTATGGTTCCTGGCCCACACCACTCATGGTAGACCTTGATTCACCAAGGGACGTTGTAATCGACTGAGTCACATCACTTCCAGGTGAGACGTGTGGGCTGCAGACCACACAGGACATCAGGAGGGGGTGGAGTAGTTGTCTCATTTATTACCATAATGTGTTTATATTATTTAAATTTGATTAAAAAATTTTATAATTGTTGTATTGCCTATCATTTTACTGAATGTTTCATTTTGTAGCAACATGCCTCCCCAGAAAACTCTCATGCACCCATGGGAGGTATCCATAGAGAGTCCCCTCTCACCAATTAATCAGAGGCTGGTCGAAGTCATGGTCTAGGATATCCATGAACTAGGATAGGGGCCATCTCCTATTACAACTCCTATTAGAGAGGATGATAATAGTATTAAAAGGGAAATGACTCAAGAGTTCATGAAAAAAAAGCCTCCCATCATTCGAGGAAGAATTTAACCCCAAGAATCTAAGGAATTGTTCCAGAGGATCGAGCGGATGATCGAGTTCTTTGATAAACCCAAGGATATTAGAGTGAAGTATGCATACATTCTATTGGATGGTCCCAGTCCTATGTGGTTAGAATAGGTTCTTTAGACTGGGAAGAATGAGCCGATGCATTGGGTAGATTTCTGGGCTATCTTCAATGAGAAATACTGCCCTGAGGTCTTGGCATACTCCAGGTCCTGAGAGATCAGGGATCTTGTTCTGGGGTATATTTCTGTCATGTAGTATGCCAACAGTTTTACTAAGTTGGATCGTTATTCCCCTAAAATCGTTTCCACTGAGCAAGAGAAGGCCCATATGATTGAGAATGGCTTGTGACAGAGATATACTCTATGGTTTTCTTGTTTAATCTTAGGACCTATGATTATATTGTTGACCGAGCGTGCATAGTGGACATTGTTTGGAAGGGCAGGGCTAGTTTCTCTTGAGAAATATTAGTAGTGGTTAGTGGGATCTCTTAAGAGAATAAAAGGATGCATGAAGAACAAGTGATGAAAAGATATGGTAGTTCTTGACACTTTCCCATGTAGTTTTCATCTGTGGAATCTGATGTGAGCTCAGTCATGTGCCACCAGTTTGGGATGCTGGTGCACATCCGAGAAGAATACATTCTTACTCTGAAGTTGTG